>VYZX01000410.1:1289-38168 GCA_013401335.1 Brachypteracias leptosomus
TTGTTTCAATATTAAAGCTACAATACCCTATTCTCAAAGGAAGTCACAGTCTTGCATTGTGCATCTGTCAATTACAGTTGAGATCTAAACAGAATTTTACCAAGCAAAACCACTCTCCTTGCTGATGCTACACACACAAAAAAGTATGAAACCATGGGTTAACTCCTGATGGTAACACATGAGCTGCCTTGACATTTAAGTACTTAGCTTTCATTGGGATATATGAGATAGCACTTCACAACTTCAATTTTACAAGTGTACTTATGATGAATGTTTGGAGTAGACTAGTTATAAAATATGTATAAACCAAGAAACAATGAAAATGTAGCTGAGAACAGATCCATGAGATTATGCTTAAAATACAATCCTTTTATTTGTTTACCTAGAAATAGATTCCCATTTTAAAGATACTTTTCATATAATACACCGCTCTCTATATGTCTTTGAAAATATCAAATTCTGAAATACAACTTACTACAGTAACATACTATTGAAACAACGAAATTTAAAATTGATAACTGCCCAATAACCTTTAACTTCTACCGTAACAGACATGAAAAAGGGTTTAATCAACTTCTTTTATGAGAGAGCATGCTTTTCCAATTATATTTAAAGTAAAAACATACTACATACATTATTATTTACAAGTCTGCATTTAAACCACTAACCAAGATCAATTTGCAACAGCAAAATGATTACCCAAATAATCAGAACCAGCAGTGCTCACTATACAGATATACCACCTATCACGGTAAGGATTAAAAAGAAAGAATAGTTGTTGACATTTAATAAGATGTAACTATTAAAGTATGCAGAGGGCTTTTTGTTGGTGGTTTGTATTTTATTTGGTGTTTTTGGTTTTTTGTTTGTTTTAAAGAAGCCAGGATTTTATGGGATGATGTTACATAAAAGAGACACACACACTTCAAGAACGAGTCCCTTCTTTTTTTATCGTTATATACTAGATGTCATGAAGTATATCATGTAATTGAGTCCTAGCTGCATGATGAATAACAATATTATATATTTTTACCTCAAAGGCTATTGCAAGAATATTTTGCAATTAAAACCTAGACTGTCTCAACAAAAAGAACAAAGCTTCAACCTGAATGATGTTTCCAATGCTGCCCAAGCAAAAGAACATTACTATCTGACAGCAGGTCTCAAAGAATAGAAAACTAAATGATCAATATAGCTTGTTCTTCCAAGCTACATATACACTCCTCCTCATATCCATCACTCATTACTGAACATGGAAAGAGGTGTATTTAAAGAAAGATTTTTCCATGTTACTTCTGTAAAAAAGTAGCATGGAAAGTATCAAAAAAGCACCCTTACTCTGAACTAAATCTACATTCAACTCCTTTGATCCAGAATATTCATAGCTCAGTAACAAGACCACCCTTGTTTAATATAGTTAACTCTGGGAAGCAGAATAGATAAAAAACCAACATGAGATAAGGTGGTCAGAACTACACAGGAAACATGCTTCCTCACCACACACACATATATATACACACACACTTTAACAAGACTGCTGAACTCTGGAGAAAGGAAATCAGGTAACATGTCAACAAGCCCAGAGAATAAAAGAATTTGAACTTCTCATGATTCCTGAATGCAGAGGTTTAAAAGACAAAAATGGAAAAAGACTAGGTAATATGTTCAATAACTTAATGAAAACACCTGCTCAGGAATATATCAGCAGCCAGAAAAGAAATCAAGATGTTTGACCACACACAAGTGTTACAAAGTAAAGCTGGAGACATGTAAGTAGAGCATACGGAATTTATAATATGCTCACATGAAAAATACCTCCTAACCTGGATATGGGAATAATTTTAAAAATTCAAAGAGAAAGAATGCCATGTCTTAGAAGCACATGGAATTAAGTGGTGGAGATGGTAGCATGGATTTTTTATAACAGTAATACAAAATAAAACATTTAAATGTAGCAAAGTAGAAATGGAAGATTGCTAAGATTATACTGTTTCTCATACTGTAAGAGTAGGACATCATAAAATATCAAGAGGGCAATAAGAAGATATTTTAGATATAATTTTTTACCCTTTATAAACATTTTTAGCATAATTACTTCTTTTCCAGAACAAGAATAGTAAAGGAAAAAACTTAAGTGCTAGTTTACACTGTTATTTCATATGCTTTACAAAAAACTTCTGTTAGTAGCAGCTCCTTCCTGAACTGCTCGGTATATAGGCATAAAGAGCTTCATCCAACTACTATCAGGTTACATGCCAGAGTATATTAAACAGCCATGGCACAGTCCGATTTCCACACCAGAACACGGATTGACTCTTAGACTAATCTGATCCCAAGACAAAATAAGACCAGCCTTGGAAATGTTCAATTTTGATAGATTACATCTTGTACTTATTTGAAAATACATGTATTATAATGTATATTTTTAAAAACAAACATGGCACAAATAACATTTTAATTCCTTTCTATCTACAAAAATATATTATTCTATCACAATCATATTTAATAAATACTTAGATAAGCTGCCATTTTGGTAAGGACATGAAAAATAAATCTGTTGTCTTTAACAAATCAGAATTACAACTACAGTTTGGCATTATAAACAGGTACAAACATTCTTCCAGAAATCTCTTGGCCATACAGCTCTACAGCACAGAAAACAGAAACTTCTACAAGGTATAAAACTGACAAAGGCAGAAAGAAACAAAACATTCTCTAGACAGTTATTAATTTAAATCATCAGCTCAAGCATTCCCTTTAAGAGAACCCTCTTCCAATTCCAGATCTTAGGTAATTTAATTGCAAGCTTAAGCAGATAGACATGCATTCCAACTTTAAAATATAGACTACACCAGCATTTATATGCTTGACATAGATTGCCAGCCTTATTAGACAAGCCTTAGTCACACAAAAAAACTTGGATAAAACATTTTTTCCCTGTTCACTCTGACTCAGTAGTAATAATCGGGCTAAAAAAAATTTTTTTTGGATACCAGAAAGTTATGTGAAAACAATGGGAGAAAGTCTTACCACAGCAAAGTCAAAGATGATTGACAATACTCCTGTAACTTTTCATTGTACCATAGCTGCACAGTGAGTTCCTTGTCTTATAAATTCACATCAGTTTTGGCTCATGCCAAAAAAGGGGTAAAGACACAGCCCATCTGTTCCAAAAAGCCTCTTCTAAGTCATTTTAAGCCCTAAATTATCATCTTATGTGCTTTCAAGCACCAGAAAGCTCAGCTGCCAAACCTTCTCTCTTTCTATGATTACTGCAGTGAAACTGCTTTGCAGATACAAAATTGCTTAAGATAATCAATTAGGGTAGAGTGAATGAAAACATAACACTGAAAATAGACACTTTATAACAAGAGTTTAAAACATTATTTAAAGCTGGTTTTTTGATTGTATTACACAGAATTCCGTTACCATGAAAGTCAGGTAACTCTAGAAAAAAATTTAAGTCCTGTTTGCCTCACAGGCATGCAATTGTACGCTTGTAGCTAAATCCCTCTCTTAGGAGTTCATACAATGAATGAGGCAAAAAAGAGTTAAGATGATCAAGAATGTAGGAGGAGACATTTACCTTCTATATATGAAGAAAATACTCCCCTACTTCTAGGGTTTCGAAAACAATAATATAATAAATAAATTATCCTGAAGCCTTAAATACAGCAAAACACATTAGTTATTCTATTATATAGACTTGATGCATTTAAAAACACACACATGTAGGTTAGACATAGAAATGTTACCTTATTCTCTCAGCATCAGTTTCCTTAGAAACAGCTTCATGTAATCATCCTACATTAAACCTAAAACATTCTCATCAGGATCCTGTGTGATAACCCATTCTACACTGAGCAATACAGGCTCATCCTCTTTTTGCATCAGTTCATGTGCAATAACTCTTCCTATGCTAGTTTGTCTGCAACTCCTGAGTTTCTTCACTTACAAAAACTCTTCCATGCAAATTACTGTCTGTGTAACCCTACCTCTTGCAAATACTTTCTTCATCCACATTCTTGGTTCATGAAGTAAATTAAATCTAGAAAGATTTAACTAAAAATAGAAAATGCATTGTAAAAATGGAGTTTAAAAAAAAAATAAATAAATAAACTTACACAGAAAAAAACCAAACCAAACTTCATACACCACCACCACACCCCCTCAAATCAAAACAAGAAACCATAGCACCAAAAAACCCCCAACACACACTTTGGAATAGGACTGCAAATATAGTTACATGAAACATCACTGATCTCACCACTACTCATCAAGACAACACAACTTCAGAACAGCACAGATCTCTTCTGCTTGACCCAATGGAGTATATGAGACAGTTGAGCCCTGCGTGCAAAGCATGAAGAGGACTTAAGCCACACACAGAGCTTCTTGCTATTCATAGGTAAAGCAGAGTAGCATTAAGAATCCAAAATCATAAGATCTACTTCAACTTTCAGAGTCAAAACTGCTCAGACAGTAGTTTCAATGCCAATAATTTCCAATCTTACATTTGTTTTCTGGAAGTTAGAAAGGATTTTAAGAACTGCAAAGAACAATCTCACTAAATGAAAAGAAACGCACGGCTTCTTTATGTTGAGATTAGACAAACCATACAAGTCAGAATTTCCACACATAAGAAGTAACATGTGTTCCCATCATCTTAATTTTAACAACACAATCCATTAGCAGCTACATTAACATCAACTATCCACATAGTTGACCCAGCTAATTAAGGTGACTGTGCTATAAAAATTGATGCTCATGACCAACCCTACTAACTTCACTAGGATTCTTCCAGATCAAGAAATTACATGACATATTTTACTCTTTCCTTCACAGCAAACAGGCAAAGAAAGAAAACCTCTAAAGAAAGTGCAACCCTTTTAAATCACCTTACTAGAAGCTCTCATGGAATTCTGAAACTCAGCTTATTATAACTGTCATTCTGTGGCCTGTTGCATGGAAATATATGCTACTTCTCTGTGAAATAACTGTATGAGAATTAATACATTAGTAAACTAGTGCAACAATTGTACCAGTTTCCTTTTTTGTCTTGGTATGAGCTTAATAATTAATCTTCACTGTTGAATAGTTAAACACAATGCATATTGTTTACATAGCCATCATTCTTTTACTGTTAAACCAATATTAGAACAGAACAGAGACTGATCAGTTGTAAGGAAGGACTAGTTAATATTTTAGTGTGAAGTGGTTAATGTTTTATCTAAAAAACAGCCTTCCAAGATATAGCCTTGATTACTTCAATTGAAATGCACAGCCCTATTCCCCCCTCCTTGATACTGCAGAATTAAGAGCAAGAGTGAGATATTCAATGCGTACTGATATTTTAATGCATATTTTCTACTCAAAGCCTGAACACAATTAAAAGGTTTTTGTCAAACACTGCCCTAATATACATTCAGAAAGCAGGAGTGTTTCAAGATTACAAAAAATTAGTCTTAATGGGCAGCACTGAAAAATCCATGCAACTAGCTTCATGGGTACCCTTCCTCCAGTTGTGGTGTGGAGGGAGGAATAGCATTTATTTGTACATGTTCAATTTTACAGCTTTCTAGGTTTTGAAACAAATTTTCTTGCACTCAAAAAAACCATTCTCACCAAGGACTCAATGTTCTAAACTTCAGCCATTTTTACATAACCCCACCCATACACATAGAAATTACTCTAAGTGTTTGTAATACTAAATAGTCTTCCTGCTAAAAACAAACTTAAAAAGCAGTTGGTAGAACAATGTTTTTCCTTCCCTCAAGTCTCCTGAGTAAATTTACCTTTGGAAAAAGACCAGAGATGTACTTATATGCATCAAAGAATTATACTACTGCTTTTTGCAACATTAGTCATCTTCAGCAAATTCTATATATTGCATCTATGTCAAATAGGAACACATCCACATGAATGATACTAAACAAAAATCTTCCTAATTCTTTTGCGAGTAAGTCACACTGCCCATCTTGATAATGTTTATGATCTTACACTTTTTTATATTAATTATATTGGTAATACAGCAAATTAAGTTCAATCTCTTCAAATACATAATCACAATTTTTTAATCAAAGCCAGAGTTCAACTAAACAGCCTGTTAAAAGTGTCACTCTTCCCTGCAATCATCAGCATTTACCAAAGTTCAAGCACCAAGGACCTCAAATTCTTACATTATACATTTTTGGTGTAAGGAATATACTTATCTAACACCCTTCATACAGCATGCTTCACAAAACACACAAGCAGTCTTTCAAGGCTAACTTATAAGGTTTAGAAATACTGAGGTTATTGGAACACAGATAGTGCAGCTGCAGAGAGAGCATTGAGTAACTTATTGAAAAGCAGTGTTAATCAGGTATTAAGCAAACAAAATCCATCACAACAAAACAAAACCAACCCACAGAGTCCACACATGAGTACTTCACTACATGAGAAAACCATTCTGAACAAAATACAAATCCAGACCTAACACCCCAGTACTTGCAATTATGTGTATATTTGCAAGATGCTTATGCAATAATTATTTCTCACCAGTGAGCAGCAGGAGTTTCATACTTGGGGGGTAATCCTCATGCTTTTTGCTTAGCTGCCAGCTATCTAATTCGTACATTGAAAAGACTTTTGCAACCATATTTGAACTATTTAGTTTCCTAAACATTTGTTACATTTGAATAATTAAAATCAAGAAATAAGATTGTAATGTCAAACATTCTCCTGCAATAAAAACTAAATGCTAATAAAAACCTTTTCCATTTTTCATAGGTTCAATCCACATGCATAAACATGCAGTATTTACTTACAGTAACATTACATATGTCAAAAACTTCACAGAGACAAATAGATAATAATCACAATCTATTCAAAGTCAACACATTGCTGAAGCAGAATGCATAGACAGTTCATAGAATAAAATAACTATTAATGGAATTTTGCACAAAACCAATACATGCAGGAAAAATATTTTATCTGTCAAAAGCTACCCATTAGAATAACTCTTCAAATGGTGCTTAAGGTTTCTTAATTACCACAATAATGTCCATTGAGGATCTGTTCCCTCCTCTCTCATAAGACCAAAAATTTGTTATCAAAATAAGCTATCAGATACAGTATCTGGTAGGTTACAATCATGGGAGTAGAATCAGTAGAGAAGAGCAGATGACTATCACACCCACACACAACTTCACCAGCCAAATGTGGTAAAGTGCATACGAAATGTTTCGGTAAAATGACAAGCAGTAGTGCTGAAGAAGCTCCTTCCTAGAAGCTGGCACTGACCAACAGATCACTTTAAAGCTTTCTGCAGCATACATCAAATCTTAATTTATTAGATGAAACTAACATCTAGAGGTACTCTCCTCTTTAGTTTCCTTGAGCTTCCTTCTATTCTTTTTACACTTAGCCCACTATTTTGTCTTTAGCACAGACCAACAGCTGCAAGTGTGAGAAAAAGTCCACAGAGGAAATGAAAAAAAGCCTTTGAACATTTGGTTAATTATGCTTTGCCAAATAAAGTAAAGGGGGGTGGAGAACAGGGACACAAAATACCCTGTGACCACCAGCACAATACTTGAATACACAATTTCAGCAGCATCAATGCCAATTAGAACTGGCCATTGACCCCCAACTCAGTCTGCAATCCATCTGCAGACCTTAAACCGATTAGGACTGTGTGCACAACAAATGTGAAATCCCACTGTTTCACATTTATTTTTCTGCCTGTCCTGGTTCAGCCAGGATAGGGTTAATTTTCACCAGGAGTTGCTATTCGATCCCATGCTGAGGTCATGTCCGGTACTCAAGGCGCGCGGGCAGGGCAGTCCGGGCTTTGTCTCACCCGGGTCCCCTCGCTCTGTGTCTGTAGCTGTATCCACGAGGTCTGTACCTTTATACCTCTTGTTTTGCGCAGTGTTACCCCCTGTTGCTGTTACTGTTGTTGTGATTGTTGCTTTTGCATCGTTGTATTAAATTCTCCTTATCTCAAACCGCAGGGTTTGTATTTTGCTACCTCTCCCGTTCCCGTCCGGGGGGTGGAAGGGCAGCGGCCACGTGGTGCCCGGTCCCGGCAGGGTTTAAACCACCACACTGCCTTAGCATTATGAGTTTTACTCAATTTAAATACTGAAGTAGCTAGGAAAAAAACCCAGGGTAAAATTACAAGCAAAGTTAACATATAAACTTTGTTATGGAATTCATTAAAGTATCTCAAACCATTTTCCTAAAATTTCTGGAGTTTAAGTTTGGGCTAACTTCACAAGTTAAAAACTAGACATAAAACACTAACATTTTAATTTCAATGAAAAAGGAGAATTTGTGCAGTAGTTTTAGTTTTGCCATGTGAACTGTAAAAATTAACTGCTAAATCCCACAGTGAACCTGCAATTAACTAAAAGGATTTACCCTATATAGAAAAAAAGAGCAAAGCATGCACTCTCTCAAAGAGTTTAGTGTAGTGATTCCTGTAGCACAAGATATTTTGAAGGACTACAATGAGTATTCCAAGTTCACTCAACACCTGCACAAGCAAAAGGGCATCTCAGTTATTTCTGCTATTTGTCCTTTGGAAACTCATGGACAACAAGCCGTGTCTAAACCGTTCACATTCCAGAAATCAGCTGGACAGACTAGGTCAATATACACAGCAAATTATTTTAAAATTTTTATTTGCTGTCCCAAGTGCTAACACTGAGTATGGTAAGGAGAAAGAAAATCTTGTTCTCTCCTTCTCCCACAAACAAACATAAAGCTAGGAAGTTCTCTTATTCCACTGAGAAACAGAGGCTTCTCAAACTCACCTGGTATTTACAATAACCTGGGTGAAGGCAAAGTCGAAGAGTCACAGCACATGCAACAAGCCTTGGCAGGTGCACAGATCTAAGCAAACAGAAAAGGCAGTAACCTGCTACTAGCCATTTGTTCTCTGGAGAATCATGAGATGCATGTGACAAGTTATGATTTCAAGGAAGAGCTGCTGCTACAGTATGTCTATGAAAATAAACATCACAGAAATACGGTTAAGGAATGCTTCACTTGAATGAGTTCACTATTTTCGGTATTTCTTCCCTACTATAACCCAACTTAGCCTCCAGCTCAGGATTCCCAACTCTATTTGTACTTCCAAGTGTAACACTTAACCATTTAAGAGATTTTTATGAAGCTCTTGCTACTCTGACATGGCAAGACTTGCACTGTAGTTCATTAACATGAATTAAGCTCACATGAAGTCTGACAAAAACAGCACTTTATTCTGCAATCTCCCCAAGGAATTACTACAAATATGGTTTAATGACTTCCAGAAACTTAAGGATTACTATTCAAAGTTCTTGCACAGATACAATATTGAAGAGAGACTACCACATAGCATGGTCTGTCAGTTACATAATCAACAAATAGAATGAACACACAATTAACAATCTAGCAGCAGCTTTGGAAGCTCAGCAATTTTCTCTAAGGCCTGTCCTATGCTAAGAACAAGAAATAAGCAGCTTAAAAAGAAAAAAATCCATGCACATAAAGAACTAGTCTTTTTTCCATTCCACATCTAAACTCGCTCTCCTCCATGTCCATATTTAGCTCACATCTCTATGCTGTTCTGGCTCAGCTGAACATCTTTAAAAAAAAAAAAAAGCGATGGAAAGTTCTCCACTGTTACAGAAAAATGACCTTTTGCTAGGATAAATCCTTTGTCAGCATGCCTTACATTTCTATGTTAGAGGGAACATTATTATTAAAGTCTTCAATCACTTGTGTAATTTCACTATGGTAAAAGGATTTTAACCAACCATGGGTCTATCTCACTGCTGTTAAGAGTTTTAAATTATATTAACATCCCCTCTTACTCTTATACTATCACTGTTGTACAAAGAAAGACTTGTACTATCAAGACGGGGTTCTAACTACAAACACATTAGTTTTGTCTACTGAAGTTCAGCTTTACATATTTCAGCAAAGCAATATGGCTATAACATATGCATGAAAATTCACAGTCTAACCTTAATCTGCAGAAGTAATCCTAGCATTGACATCAACTATGCCAGAAGCATGAAGAATTTTCATCAGCAAAATTTGGATAGAGGATATCCATACTTATCACATGATCTGACATATTTCATTAAGTTACACGCAGACTCGAAAGACTAGTAGAATCACAGAATGTTAGGGGTTGGAAGGGACCTCGAAAGATCATCTAGTCCAATCCCCCCACCAGAGCAGGACCACCTAGATCAAGTCGCACAGGAACATGTCCAAGCAGGTTTTAAACATCTCCAGAGAAGGAGACTCCACAACCTCCCTGGGCAGCCTGTTCCACTGTCTGTCACCCTCACTGAGAAGAAGGTTCTTCTCATACTTATGTGGAACCTCCTATGTTACAGCTTACACCTGTTGCCCCTTGTCCTATTATTGGATGCCACTGAGAAGAGCCTGGCTTCATCCTCCTGACACTCTCCCTCAACATATGTATAAACATTAATAAGGTCACCCCTCAGTCTCCTTTTCGCCAAGCTAGAGACCCAGCTCCCTCAGCCTTTCCTCATAAGGGAGATGTTCCACTCCCTTCATCATCTTAGTGGCTCTGTGCTGGACTCTCTCAAGCAGTTCTGTGTCCTTCTTGAACTGAGGGGCCCAGAACTGGACACAATATTCCAGATGTGGTCTCACCAGGGCAGAGTAGAGGGGCAGGAGAATTTCTCTCGGTCTACTAACCACACCCCTTCTAATACACCCCAGGATGCCATTGGCCTTCTTGGCCACAAGGGCACATTGCTGGCTCATGGTCATCCTGCTGTCCACTAGAACCCCCAGGTCCCTTTCTCCTATGCTACTCTCCAATAGGTCAGTCCCCAACCTATACTGGTACCTGGGGTTGGTTAGTACAATCACCATTCTAAGTAGGGAGCTTTTTTTAATTACTATTTTTAATTGTATGCATGTTTCCAACCAATAAAGCATGAGGAACAAGAGTCATATGTTGAAGCACCAAATTTATTTTTTTTAAGTATACCCCTAATCTGGACTAGTAAAGACATATCAAAACTCAAAGTTGAACATTTAGATTTTTCTTATTTGCCATACTCTGGTGGCATGGCCTAGGATGCTTAATAAATTGCTCACTTCACTCCCTCACTAACTAAGTTTACGTATAAGCCTCCTACTTTCTGAAACATATCTCAGCTAAAATATTATTGATCCTCCTATGTTTAGCCATCATGATGTTGCTACCACATTGCCTAAAGGAGACAGTGGATTTACCAGTGTAGCTTACACAGGGGGCACACTGGTCATAATACAGCAGATCTTCACAAAGTTCATGTTTAAAAAAAAAAAAAATTTAAATTGAGTAATTTCTAGCTAATTTGTTTTCACATGCAGGAAATACATTTAAATTTACAGAGATAAGCTAATTAAAGCTATTTCTAAAACAAAATCTGCTACACTTGTGCCCACGTGTCTCCAAAATCTCATGCTTAGAATATTTTGGAAAGTTGCATGAAAAACTACTATGACCTGCTTCAGAATTTTTTCTAAATCCAGTTTTATACCTCATGGCCCTATTCCAACAGAGGCCCTATTCCAGAACAGAGGCAGGCACAGAGAGGGGCTGCCCTCCAGCCCCTCCCAAAGCTCAAGATATTATCAAACCTCAAGGAGACAGAAAGGACAAAGCAGAAAATAATATGAGGAGATGAAGAGTAGAAACAAACACTGGAACTCTCAGAAATAATGAGCCTCTTTGAATAAAAAGGAAACAAATGAAGCCAGAAAAAAAAAAAACAAACCACAAGCAAATTTTACACATATTTCACCTCATTATCCTTCAACCCAATATCTTCTCAGCTGAATGGGCATGAAAAGTAAGATCATTATTTTAAACTTTCAGACTGTCTTTTCAAGTAGATGTAGAATAATTCCCTCAGCCCAAATGTGGGTCAAGGCAGGGCAGAAGAGGGGAGGAAGATCCTAAACACAATTACATTTTAATGTTCATAAACTACTAAACACAGGGAATGAAAATTAAAAAAAAAAAAAAAANAAAAAAAAAAAAAAAAAAAAAAAAAAAAAAAGGAAACCCCAGAAGTATGAACATTGCCCTGTATGAATCAGCAAACTACAGTCATGCAGCCTGCACAATGTCCATGTCATACATTTCACTTAAATATGATTCAGAGAAACAATAACATTTAACTATTTAAAGAACCATACATAGAATGTATGAACATTCATGGTTCTGAACTGCAAAATTCACTGTTAGTCAAACACCTGTATAATTTCTACAATATAAGATGACATATTAAACTACTCTGTCATGTAGGAAAAAAAAAAAAGCATAATAGGCAGAAAGCAGGAATTTCTGGAAGAATGTTTTAACAGGTTTGAACTGCTCCAACCATCTCCGTGAGGTCCTGTATTCAACAATATTATGCAGCCAGGAAATTTGGCATTTTCCAAGTAAAGATATTCAGTACTAAGAGGAAAATAAATAAATAAACAGTTTACCACTTATAGTGGCAACAGTTATTCACCTGACACTTTATTTCACTATCCTAGTGGGATCTCCTTCCAAGCATCTCCGGCTGCCTATTTTAACACAAAATTAAATCAAATTTGAACCATAAAATCTATATTGCTTTACAGAATCACAGCAAGAGATCAAGGTGGCAGATCTGACATAGGCAGTGGACAGCAGAGGCAAGCTAGACTGCCTGCAGAAGAAAACAATCAAGGAAAGATTGAAAAAATGACTTGCCAATGATAGTTGTCCTTTACAAATTATCTGAATTGTGGTTACTAATAAAATATCTATTGAAGTAGATAACCATAAGTGATTTTTATTCCCATTAACATTTTCAAATAGATTCCATAGTAAGAGAAACACAGGATTTCAGAGGAAAAGGATGTCTCATAGTGACAGGGTTGCTGTGGAGTTCAGCCTAATCCTTCACCCAAGATTACACAAGATCCAAATTACCATGGCATGAAATGAAAAGATGCACATTAGTTTAAAAGTAGTTACCATGGTTTTTTACACAAATATGTCCCATGACCACATAATTTATTATTTTCACAACACTCTGAAGGAACATAAATGGCACACGGTAAGCATCTGTAGAACACCATTTCTATATTCTTTGACTCTAAGGAAAGCAGAATATCAAAAAGCCTGTGCCCAAATTCATTATATTTGATGGAAAAGTGTAACATTAACAAAAGAATGAACAATGGCCATGCATCAATTTTCCTTAAAATACAAAACTTTTACTATTATTGATAACCTGTAGCATGTGTTGGAACAGTTTGCGAACTGTGTATTATTTTACCCAGCCCCTGATCAAGTATGTTTTTTCTCTGCTGTATTGCTGGCAATAGAGAATTTTGTTTTACAGTAGGGTTGTACTAGATAACTATATTTTATTTCATCCGAAGCACCCCTCTACCTCTTGACCTTATTATTTCAAAGAAGGAATATATACAAAACTTTACACAAAAAAGGAGATCAATTGAGTCACTCCATAAATCTATCCTGTGACTAAAGTTAAAAAAGAAGACATTTTAAATTTGTCTTACTAGAAGCATGAATTATCCAAGCAAAGGTGCAGAGAGAAAAATTCAACCAGCTTGCTATTTTATCTACAGTTATGCAAGTACAAACTCAATACTTTCTTACTCAAAAAAACTTTGTACCTATCCACAGATAGTGAAATATAAGAAATTTCACTTAAGCATAAAGAAAGACTTCTTTAGCATGAGGATGTTTAAACATTGGGACAAGTTACCCAGAGTGGCTGGGGACTATCTGTCTTTGGAGATATCAGAAATCTAACTCGACGATGTCCTGCATAACATTCCCTTTCACCATAGGCTCTGCTTTCATTAAAGGGGCTGAACTACATGATCACCAGAGGTCCCTTTCAACCTCAACCATGCTGCAATTCTATTTTTTTAAAATTCTCTACTTCTGCCAAAATACAACAAAAAAAAAAGTTCAAGGAAAAACAACAGATCATTTGGACAATACCTGACACCCGCAAATCTTTATAAAGTAGAGAAGACCGTGAGAGTTACCTTTACAGCCTACACTAACTGACTGAAGTAGTAAGTCAATCACTATTGGTGATTGTCTCTTCTCAGATCGATTACCCCTAAAAAGTCACAGGACTTCTTAAATGATTATTCCTATGGCACAGATGTTCCTCACCAGAAGTCAGCTGAGGAAGCCTTCAGCTTCACTTCCTGATAATAATTCATATCCTAAAATACTGGAACAAGTTCAGAGAAAATTAATGGAAATCTAAAATTGTTTTCCTGCCCAGATAAGTGTTTGATTACCCTAAACTCCTATCAAACTGCTTGGGAAAGAGCCAAACAGTTCTGCCCCTTCTCATACATAAAACAGGGTATCACTTGAAGTTCTCAGATAACAGGTTCAAAGCAGAAGAGAGGAATGACTTATTCACACAACACTAAGTATGGTGCTTACTGCCAGAAAACATGGCAGATGCAAAAACCATACACGGGTTCAACATTTTAAAAAAGTTAAGTATATCCATGGAATAAAAATCTATACAAAACATCATCTCCACTGAGAGACTGGGAGAGCTGACCTAAGGAGTAACCCTATATGCCTGCCTGGAAAAGACTGCAAGAAAAAAGCACCTTCTCTCAAATACTATTCAGCTGTGGGAGACAATGAAACAATGGTCCTGTCACATACCAGGATCCCAGAGCTTTAGGCTTCAAGAGTGAATAGCAAAGAAAAACCAGAAAGAAACTAAGGCTATTGCTCCAGCACATCACTTCTCCAAAAGAGAAGTGAAACAGTGGTTTGAGATTGTGATACTATCCATAAAATGTTTAGCTCTCTAATTCTGCCTGAGAAGATAATTTGCTTCCACACTTTTCATAGCCTTTTTTAAAAAACATCCAAAGAAACCACAGTGGGCTAAAGAAAGACCTTTTCCATCATTGTTGTAATTAAAGTAGGATTGTAAATTTTATTCAAGTGACAAAAAGGCTTCAAATGTCTTATAAATGACTACTAATACAAAGCCAGAGAAAGTAATATGGAATTTCAGGGGGAAAAAAAAGATGCAGTATTTAAGTACTTCAAATATGTATTAAGATACTACGCTAAAAAAAAAAAACAAACAACAAAACCAACAAAAAACCCCAAACACAAAACCCCAACCCCAAAACAACTCCACAACTCTTTTTTGCCATTGAAAAACTGAAAATACTTCAAGTCATTCTCAGTCACATAGCTGTCTACTTCAGAAAACGATCATAAAGACCGTATCACTAAATACAGTTCAGTGCTGGAGAGAATATTATATACACAGGCAGAGAAGAGCAGTACTCATAATGTATCTCACAATCTGTTAATCCAGAATGCACAGCAACACAAATTTCTGGAAATGTGAGCTTTTAAAACTATTCAAGAAAACCCTGCCACCTTCCTCTAACCTAGCAACATAAGCAGGAAACCCAGTAAATCATAACTAGCTGGGTAAATGCTAACATAACTGTATCCTAGAATACTTAATCTTTTCAATAATTATCACCACCATGAATAGTAAAAAAAAAAGCAACTGAGCAAACCACAAAAAGTACTGGTTATTTGTACATGGAGTCTCAATGACCTTCCCTTCCTAAAGGATGCCCAGCATTTTTTACACAAGATGAAAATTTGTTCCTCATGCATACTATCCATTTCTTCAGACTAACACTGTAATTATGGCGAAGTTTCCTTCTCAAAACCAGATTGCAGCAACACTGTAAATCCCTTTGAAATTATGCACACTACTTTGGTGAAGATACAGCTTCAAAATGTTTCCTACATTCCCTAAACATCACATCCCTCATACTTCAAGCCTTATTTTTTGAAAGAAAGAGTATGATCCATTCTGGAAAAAAAAAAAAGCTAGGAAGCAAAACCTCAAGCAACCTCATCATAGAGCAAATCTATCACCTGAACACAGTTTTTCCTATTGAGAGATTTTATGTACATGCGTGGGAGGAAAAAGCTACACAAAACCTTGTTAAACCTTGAAAGCAATAGTGCATTTGATGACAAATCTTGCCGAATGTACTCCTCTAGTTACTACAGTTCTGTTTGACCACAATAGGCCACACAAAGTCAAGATCCTGTGATCAGAACTGAACATTCATGTTGACAGACTCAGCAATACCAGCAAAGTATGGCTTCACGCATAAATAATCAAGTCATGCTTTCAAGCACCCTGAAGAAAATAAAACAAAATAAGCAACAACAACAAAAAACATTAATAAAACTAGGACTTTGTATTTTTTCTTCAAAGGATAAAATCAATGTGTATCTAACAAGTCTATGGCTCATTAAGGGTTTTTTTCTGACGAAAATATGAACATTCCTCAGCAACACCAGACTTGGAACGCATATCCACTTTCAGCCACAATAAGAAACAAGAAATCCTTCACAGGCATCTGACAGAATTTTATTCTCTGTAAGACTGAGATTTAGGCCCTTTACAAATACAGAGGCCACTTGCAATTTCACCTCATATACATAACAGAAAAACAAATGTGTCTCCTCTCACCCTGACAGTGCATTTGCAGAGAAGAGACTTCTCTGAATCTTGCAGACTTTACCTCACAACAAAAAACATTCAATGCTGAAACCAGACAGAGGCAGTCTGGATTAAACAGACGGCATTCCATTTAGAACAGTTTCACTGCTAATAACATGATAATAACATTCCTCCTAGAACTGTTTTCATGCACTCCCAATATGCCTATCTAAAAATACTGAAACTCAGAATCAGCTTTACATTAGGATAGTAAAAAAACAAAAGGCACTACACTCCGTCCTAAAATTCTGCCAGCATCATGCTATAAACCAGTGTTTATTTTCATTCTTACAAGAGCATCAGTTTGTATTCTATAAAAAAACAGCATTATTTTATCATCTACTGATGATCAACTATCAACTGAGCAATAATTTAAGCCTCTACCTCTATAAGGCACTGACTGAGTAGTTAAATTTTAACAGTTTCTTTTCAGATAAAGGAGACCATGTACTCAACTTTGAGGAACATATAAAATAATTTAATTATCCAGATACTAATGCAATCAACACTTCACAATTACATAGCCACGGCATGCAAAATGCCGAGACTCCAGAGGCAGGTACTCAATGGAACCAAGCAACCATCTCACTCAAGAAGCAACTGTCATGTGAATTCTTAACTTCCACTTACCTTTCTGTGCGGTTCCAGTATCTCAGGATGCCTCTCCACTTCGCCTACAGAAACAAACAGCGAAGCTCTTTTAAGATATATCTACTGAAAACCAAAAGTCTGCTCCTGGTGCCAGTCGGGCTTGCGAGCACCTCCTCCTATTTCCCCCACAACTTCCCCTGATGTGGTGAAGCCCGAGGACAGGCAGCGATGAACTGCCCCGGGCCCCGCGGCCGCTCCGCCGCTCTCGGCCGTCAGGGCCGGGGGCACGCGGGCCCGGGGCTTACATAACCGCTGGGTGCGGGGATGTTCCCCGCCCGCCCCTCTGCGGTGCCTGGAGAGTCACCGTCCGCGGGGAGAGGGAGGCCGAGCGCAGAGCCCCAGCACCCCAGCGAGTAGTGGCGGCGATGGCGGGAGGGAAGGAGGGAACAACGGCTCGCGCCCCCGCACGCGCAGACCCTCTGGGCTTCTAGTCCTACTCGCGCACCCAGCAACGACCGGCGGGCAACGTCCAACCAGCGAAGAGAGGAGAGGGGAAAAGGGTGGGGTTGTCCCTTGCTGCCGCCCCAGTCTTGCTGCCGGTTCAGGCCCCGGCCGCCGCCACTACCACCCAACAGCTCCAGTACCGACTACTATTGCTACCGCCCCCTCGCTCTCTTTTCCGCCACCGCCACTTCCAGTCAATGCCAGCCCCACAGCTCAACAACGCACCCGCCTATTGGGCAGGTCCCGCCCCCAACAAGACCTGCACTGATTGGCCGCTTTCTCCTCCGTGTCTCCCTTCTTCCCCCTTCAGCTCCTCTGCTAGAGTCGGCAGCGCCGTTCCGTGTGCGGGACGTGCCTCATTAAACCGCGACGGGAGTGCTGCAAGCAGCAGAAGGTTGGGTAGTGGCCTTGCTGCCTTCGCCAAGATAGTGGGAAGAACCGGAACGAAAGCTGCCCGGAACCGTAGTGGCTGGCTGCGCTTCCTTAGCAGCTGGTCCTGTACTATCTTCCGCTTCCGGGTGGTGGCTGCGTCCTGACGGAGGGTCACGAAGGGAGTAGGTACTGAGTGCCCGTCGGCGGGAGGCGCGGGTTCGGGTGCCCTCTGGGGCTTGCTTGCGCCGCTGCCCACCTGGAAGTGTCTGTGTGTGGTCTGGGGAGGGGATGGTGAAGATGTCGGCTGCGCAGCCGACCCGGAGCGGTCTCGCGCAGCCGCCGTTGCCCATCTCCGTGCGCCATTAAGCGAACACCCGCCCGGCTAGCGGGACTTGGTGCTGGCGTGGCGCGGGCCGTCCCCCTCTATCTCGGGTGCCCTTTCGGCCATGCCTTTGCCAGTTTTGCTGGCGGAGAGTAGCTTGGGGCCGCAGCGTGTGGGCGATAGAGTGCGCATGCGCATAAACCCGTATAGAAGGTAAACGTTGGTAGGAGAGAGGTCTTGGGTTTTCATGGCAAGGGTGTAGACTGGAGTTTCATCTGGGGGGAGCTTTTCGGGTAGTGACAGCATTAGGGCTCTTCATGTTTCCTTCTGCATGAGAATCCTCCTTAGTTGCCTCCAGGGCTTGGGCTTTTCAAAAGTTACAGGCTTCAAAACTGTATTCTTGGCATCTTTTCATTCCAGTCAATTCTATTAAAAATTAAGGATGCTAAATCTGTTTTTTGTTACCAGACATGTTAAAATTGGAAATCCTGGCTCAAAAGAAAAGGCTCAGGTGCTTTGTGAAAAGGGAGACTTCAAAACTATCATTATTTTTTTTTCTATTCTTTCATGATATCTGAAAATGTTCACCTTCCCATCTGCCTTGATCACAGTTTTTAATTAAAAGCTTAATATTTTCATAGTTCTCTCAATGGTGTATCTAAATAAAGTATGCATTTCATAGCCTCATGAAAGGACTAGTAAGGTGCATCTCCTTGTCCATTCATCCGTCTTGTACCTGTTTATCACCACAGTTACATTTGACTGAATTGGAAGCAACTTAAAAGGGGCTGAGGAGCCAAGTCTTTTTTTCTCATGTTTTTTTTCAGAGCTTGGTGATGATAGCTCTGTCATACCTAAATTAGTAGTTACCAAACTGAACTTTGAGTTTTATGTACTCTGAAAATCCTGCAAGTTGGTGGACTCTGGTATTGCTGAAGTGCATTTATAGACATTGGAAACAATTGTTTTTCTGACACAGAAAATGTACATAGCTGCTTCATGAATGTAATGGTGATGGTGACTTACAACACAGAAACACTGACGTCTGCACAGTTTGCCTTATTGTACTTAATCACCAATTTCTGAAATACAGCATCAAGGACTTTGTTCTCCAGTGTACTGTGTACAATGCAGAAGATGCTTCATGTGCAGTGTTATGGGCTTTAGAGTACTTCTTGTAACCTAGTTTTTCCTGTACAGGGTATTGTTCTTTGCTAGTGTGTGAAAATAAGCTGCTAGTCTCTGAGAAATAAAAATCTCTTATCTTTTCTTGTAGATATGGGGCATGGAAATGAACATAGCCACGGTCATGGCAAAATGGAACTCCCCGACTACAGACAATGGAAGATAGAGGGTACTCCCCTAGAGAAGGTCCAGGAAAGGCTAGCTAAACGGGGTCTTAGGGATCCCTGGGCTCGGTAAGTGCAAGAGCCTCAAAAACAACCTTGATATGTTGTCTTGTAGCATTAGCTGGACCTTGTCATTGCAGATTATTCTTTCTTTAGTAAAAATAGTGAAAATGTATCTAGAATATATTAGTCAGAATTTCAGTTAAGTCTTTCTTTACTTTTTTGTGTGGAGGTCATGCCTTGCATCACCTTGACCAGTCTCCACATTTTGCAAGGCACCCTTGTACTTTGTGATGTTTCATGATGGTACAGATCAGGCACAATGACCAAAAACACACATCCACCAAAACACATAGGTAATATTAGGTCTTGCACACATGAGTAAGACTCTCTCTTCTCAGCAAAGAGATTGTGTGCTCAGATCTTGCTGAAGTTGATGGAATATACATTAACATTCTAAGTAGAAATAGCATTTCTCATATGCAACAGGAGGTCATTATTTGAAAAGAAGAAATACACCAATATACAATGTAGGATTTGATTCAACCGTGCATTTCATTTTGCTAAGTAGTGAATGACATAATGGAAACTAAGGTGAGTAACATAATGGAAGATCAGATTTTTACCTCCTAAGTTGTTCCACTCTACAATTAATACCTCCTCTTTTTTAGCTAGAACATTTCTGGATCATTTAGGCAGCTGTTAGAACAGGGCTTAATATATTTCTCCTACATCATGAATTATGTAATATTTGCTCAAGTGCTCTTTAATCTTGGGGAATAAAAGTGCTGAATGTCTTGTGCTGTGTAGCATTGTTCTTCTGTAAGAGGAAAGCTGCATGAGCAAACTATTCCAGGAGCTTCCATAGAAAAGGCTTTACTTCAATACAAGAAAAATATAAGAGCAAACAGGTAGTCTGTTAAAAAGTTTTTACATGCTATAACCTCTGGAGGTGTTTGGGATTGACAGCACTTTTTTCCTTCCTTTGAAAATGTTTAGGTCTGTAAGCATAGAGTAGAACAGTTTTGATGATGATAAGAATCATTTGAGATGTGACTCCTTAGGATTATCAGTTACCATTGAGCTTTTCAGGCCAGGGTCACATGTATGTTGCCTCTAGTTCTGTGGAGTGTAAACAGCATTAGCTTTTTTGCTTTTTTTCATTTGCTTCAGACAAAATTGTTTTCAGCAAGCAGTAGATTTATTCCTATAAAAAAACAGACACAATTTAATACAATAAATTTAGTGTAAATTGACCTGACTTTTAGTGCATAGTTCCAATTACATTGTTCAGGAAGTGCTGCAAAATAGAGAACAGGAAAAGAGGTTGTGTTATATTTGTTGCCCCTCCTAGATTAAAAAAAAACCAAAAAAACCCCAAAATGCTGGTAAAAGAATGAGATTAAGTCAATTATGTGAGAAATTGAAATATGTAATGGAGTCAAACTTAAAGCATGAGATGACTCCTCCTGAACTTTTCAAATTTTATGTGGCTTCAGTTCCATAGGACAAGTATAATGCCAAACTTCCTTAACAAAGGAAAAATTAAAGTATCAAGTGGTTTGCTTCAGTAATCTGAAAGAAGATTGGATTATTAATATCCTGTACTAGAAGTCTTGAAAAAGCCCTTTAGGGCTCCCCTCTTTGATATATTGAGTTCCTTTTATCAGGGGATCAACTTTGTAGCAAATGAACATTAACGTACATATTCAGTACAGAAGAAACCGTGTAAAAGATGTATTTGGAAACCTAGTTCTTTATCCATTAGTATCCTATACTAGCATCAAGAAGATACCCTTCCATGCCAATGTGTTTTCATCCCAAGTCACAGAAACCATCTGCACAAGAGGATTATCTATGAACATAAATGCTTGATCCCCTTGTTTAAAAAACCCTGCATCTTCTCCTGAAACGATGGTTCTGGTTTTATTGCTTGTTTCTGTGCAAATGTTTGGGTTTTTTTCCTTAAGTACTTTGAGTCGTTAGAGATGGACACAGTTTATCTCTTGTATAAATTACACTGGTTGCACTACACATAAATACTTGTAGTCAGCTGTTAAGAGTGACTAATGTTTCAGTAACAATGTAGGTTGAAAACAGTAAGGCAAAACAATGTGAGGTTTGTAAATATACTGTAGCTTTTTAGCTAACCACAATCTTTTCAGCTATTTTTTTTCTCAAGCAGTTTTAATAAAAACAAGATCTTAATATAGTTAAGTGTTGTAAAACAGAAGCTGTCTCCACATTAGGATGAGTTTTCTATGGCTGGAAAAACTTTTTACTACGCTAGATACTGTCTAGCGCAGCAAAATAGCCTTTGTAGTTACTCCATCCCATACATGTGCTAGTGGGTTCTGATCTTGTTTCAAACGGTAAAAATGGAAGACAATAATGACATAAGTTTGGAGAGGTGATTCTGTTACTAGAGTTACGTTGTTTGCTGGTGTTACTTGTATCTCAAATTACATACATAAAGGGTTAGAGGTAATATCCTGAAATTTCCTTGTGGCAACTTGTGTTACTTAAATTATAGAAATGTCACAGTCTCAATGTATATCTAGTTCAAGTATCTTGGGGGTTTTTTCCAAACAAAGATATTCCCATTAATGTTTATCATAGTGGCTCCACTGATCTTGTTTTATTCTTCTTGTTTTATTTTTCTTCTAGTAATGAAGCCTGGAGATATATGGGTGGTTTTGCAAAACCTGTCACTTTAACAGAAGTCTTTACTAGGGGACTCAAGTGGGGATTTGCAGCTTTCGTCATAGCTCTTGGCATTGAATATACTCTGTTTCCTCCAAAGAAGAATGGAGGCCATCACTGAAGATCAAATATGACAACATAATACTTACTCATTACTAAGTTGAAACATACATAAACCTGCTGCTCACTCTGTACTTATGCATATTAAAGTCTATCATAGGCAAAACCATGTTTCTTTGATTTTTGATCCTTCCACAAATGTGTAATAAAAACATAGCCAGAGACTTCAGTCTGCAGAAAAAAAAAAGACATACATATGCTCTTGGGTTTGCTGTACCATCCTGTAAAGAACAGGGGAAGCTATTCACCCCAGTTCTTTATTAAATGAAATTGAGAAAGCATGCTGCTTTTTAGAGAAAAATTGTACTGCACTGACTACATGTTCTTAAAAGCATAATTTGTTACTATACATTATTATGTCTCTGAAGAACTATGTTCTTAAAGCTTTAAAAAGTAACCGTAACTACCTCAAAGAATATGAAAATACCAAAGCTTACACTTAATCCTATTGAAGAGTTAATTAATTTGGTAGACACTATGCACCAAAATAATCTGCTGTATAATATCCAGAAATTAAAAATGACGTTGCTGCCTGTGGTGGGTTTACCTTGGCTGGGTGCCTGGTGCCCACCCCTAGTCCCTCTATCACTCCCCCCTTCCCCCCACCAAAACCTCCGTCAGCAAGGCAAGCGGGGAGAGAGCAAGATGGAAAAGAAGAACCCGTGGGTTATGATAAGCAGCAGTTTTAATAAACAGCAGAGAAAGCAAGGCCACGCGCGCGCGAAGCAAAAGCAGCAAAGCTGTTACTCTCTACTTCCCATCCGCAGGCGGTGTCGGGCCTGTCCCGGGAAGCAGGGCTCCAGAATGCGTACCGGTTGCTCGGAGGACCAATGTCTCCCCCCGAATCCCCCCTGTCCTCCTCCCTTTATAGTTGAGCTGACGTCATATGGTATGGAATATCCTATTGGTCAGCTTGGGTTGGCTGTCTGGGTTGTATCCCCTCCCAGATCTTGCCCCCTCCCTGTACCTTTGGTGCTGTGTGGGCACTGATAGTCATAACAAGGGTGTGTGTTATCAACACTCTCTGGGTCCTAGTACTGCAGCATGAGGGCTGTATGGGGAAAATCAGCTCAGACAGACCCGCTACACTGCCACATTTACTAAGCAAAGTAGAATGTTTCACTCAGCAATAACTATACCTTATCCTAATGTGACTGCCAAGATACTTGAATCTAATATGAAAAAAGAGAAAGAGCAAACACTTTTTTTCTTTGTTGTGGTGTATTAAGTTCTAAATTTGTAGTAATACATTTAATAATTTGTTTTAAATTTCCTGTTTTTGCTCTAAATTATCCAACAGCTTCTGGAGTGCTTTAAGAATGCCTGGAGTGAGGATTATAGGAGAAAAAGGCCTGTTGGCAGTACATGTCCTCTGCAGTGCTAGGAATTAGAATTGGCTGGATATCCTATCATAGATTTTGTTAAGCTATTAGTAACATACGGAAAGCATACTGCCTCATTTTTCAATTCAAACAACAGCATATCTGTGTCACTAAACAGAAAAGCAAAATTGGACAAACAAGCAGGAAACTTAAAATGCCACTAGACAATTACATGGCGTACTTCCATGGTGAAGAAACTGGAAAGTTTAAGTAATCATGTCACAGATTGCTGGTTTACAAAGAACTTGGAAGGTCCTACCAAAACATAGCTAAAATATATCCCTTTTAAATATATATATATATATTCACACACAACCTTTCTGAGCAAGGTAAGAGCTTTATTTTTACAACCAATAGATACCTGCTATTGTGGGAATGCAGCTAAACTCTTCAGTGGAGTTCGTCATGTCTATGACGATTGCTTAAGGCACTGCTCATAGGATAAACATTTGTTTTACTAAACTTTCCTTGCCTAATTCTTTTCCAAGCACCTCTATCCAGTTGCATCATTCCCTGAAAAACAAATCAACCTGCTGTGTAAGGTCTGTTACACAAAATGTTTCTATGTTGTCCCTTAGGCAGTCCCACCCAGAATACACATTTTCAAAGGCTGGTATCCACTCATTTTCTATCTGGGTCCAAGACTAAACTTAAGATAACTGAATTTTAGATGGTTGTTCAGAAAAACAATTAACAGAGCTGACATTACATGCAGTATTGGTGAACCTTGCACTTAACATACATATGCTTTTCACTTCAGCTGCTCTTTGTAATTTTAATTTTGTGTGCAGTACTTGTGTGCTGACTGGCTGCCCACCACTGTTGCAGAAGCATAAGCCTTAAAAAAAAACTTTAAGCAGTAGTTGCTATCCCATTTAGTTTCCTGTTACAAAACTGTGTTTTCATGTTCTTCTGTATGGATGCTTTTCATTTGCCTTTTTTTTTTTTTTTGTTCTACATTAAATGCTTCAGAGTCTGAGGTGAAGTTGCTGCAAGTTCCTGTAGGGTTAGTCTTTTAAAATACTGTAAGCCTGACACTTCATTCATAGAGCAGACAGTTCTGTTAAAAATCAAGAACTTTATTTACAGTAGCTGAAGAGATATTCATACATTATTTTATTTTCAAGCATTAGGAGATGAATACAGATTTTAAAGTTACTGTAATCATACTTTCATCATACATAACCTTCATACATTGCTTAGTTTATTTAGACCAAAAGATGTAAAATACATATAAATGTAGTTTGGCTGCTGTATTTAAAAAAAAAAATCAAGGAATGTATTTGTTTAACAGATCATTTTGTTTATCAAGACTTTAGCGCATATGAAGTTAAGACAATCAAAATCTTTGTCTTCTAATTTCAGCCAGTTGCCAAAAAACTTACATGCAGGTAATCTCAATTTAATTTCCAGAGATACTCTAAAGATTTAAAAATTAAATTAATGCATAAGTGCTGTCTTGTATACGGAAGATCACGAGAGTCAGCCTTACCAAGATTTTAAATAAGCAAATATCTTGGACATATTCACTGTTAGACTAGACTAGTTTAGGTAAAATACATGAATTTATGAATTAAGGTGGTGTCATTCAATGGTTTAATAGCCAGATGGCAGCCACTGCCCTAAACCTTAATTTATGAACATATTTTATTATATATACACAATACTCATAATAACTTATAATACTAATCCTGACTAAGGATGTATTTCCTGTGTATTAAATACTATTACCAACTCTGTTCTCACTGTAACCATAGCAACAGTTGGCCTCGCATTAAAACAGCCTTTCTACCAGCACCAGGTATTTTAGAGTGCAAAAGAGGGTCACAAACACAGGTGGCCCCTGAAGGTACAAATATACATGATTGTAATACCACAGTCAGGAAGTGCCTTCTGCATTTTAAATTCTGAAAAACAGAACTGATGACGCTCCATTTTTTTGAAATGCAGATGGAAATCCCATCTCCATCAGTAGTCAAAGAGCTATTTATGCTCTCCTGAAAAGATACAGGTGTTTTTTCTTTTTTTTTTTTTTTTTGCTAATGTCACCTGTAATATTTACATCATAAAAGTTTGGAAGATTATGCTGATGTTACAGAAGGCTAAAGCTGTTAAATTATTCCAATACTATAGTGATTACATAGTAGTATAAACCATGTGTCTCTGAAATTCCTGTTCCAGAGCATAACAAAACAAATGTCCTCATTATGTGAGGCCACTGCAGTTTAAATAGCAGACTATAACTGTGTTTGTGTCTTTGTTGAGCACTCCAGCTATGAGCTTCTATCCTGCAATTAGATCTTTGCTAGATCGACATTTATTACATAGATTTCATTACATCAATGCAAGTGTACTTTCTACATGCAGCTAATTGAAGTTAAGAGTGTTTGCTTCAAGGGATTTTACAAGGAACATACTAAGGACCCATGCTTGTCTTCCAATTAAGTTTACTGATTTTATTATGTGTATCAAAAGATTCAGGGATTCATACAAACCTGTATGACAGGGAACTGATTTTACAGATGCTCTACATAGTTTCTATCCTCAGCTGTACACCAAATGGAAATCTGAAAGTCATATAATCCTTTTACCACTGCTCCAATGGAGAAGAAGAACCCCTGAAAATAATCTCATCTTAGTGACTTTTTCTTAATAATAGAAACACCACCAACACAACAAATTAAACTAGTGACACCATTTATATATACAGATGGAATGCACTTACTCTGGTCATACCAAGTCTGATTTTTAAATACATAGCATAAAAGACAAGCTCATAATATTTTAGGAGGAATAAATTCTTATACGTTTGTTTGTTTTACATAATTAGGAGAATCTACAAAATTAAACAGATCAAACCTGTTATGAAAGCAGGTCCAAGCCAGAGATTTCTATTCAGAGTCCTCTAATTGAAACATATAGGACTATCTCTTCTCAATCACATCTCCTCTTTACTGGTATGGTCTATGTTCTACATTTATACTGATGTACAGTTCCAGTTTACATGAGAACCTATCAATGAGATGACATATTTTCAAGTTAAGAAACAGGGAGGAAGAATGAGAAAACCTTGCATGCAACTCACAAATGCTGCCTGTAAAAATGTGAAAACTGCTTAGTAAGCATATAAAAATAAGGTAAATTAAGAAAAAAGTGGAGTAAATAAACAAAGGAATATATTGTCACTTAAGTTATGGCTGCGATAAATTCATTAAACCATTTTTGGAAAAAAAAAATTTTATAAGCTTGCAGCCATATCTCCTTAATACTCTTCTATTAGGCTATAGAAGTCTTTATGTGTTTGTGTGGAACAGATAACAGGCAAAAGTGTGCATATTGATTCACAGCAGGTAGCTGGTTTCCTTCTGCATCAGCATTGATCCAATGCTATGTCTTAGTAGAGATACTGTGATACCCTTAAATGACTGATATTTGGGGTATTAATGACTGGTCATACAATTTCAGTAAGAATCCAGATATTTTTGCAGAACAGAGCAGTCACTTGGTACCTGATCAAATTCTAGTGTGGGTGATTAATTTCTGCCTCTATTTTCCCTGCAGCTCTGAAGAGAGTGTGATTATTTGCCCAACAGCACATCATCCCAGAGTGCTGTGCTTCTACTGCTGTATTTTCAGCAGTACAAAAAATGACTCACCATTTTGTAAATGCCTTGAAATCCATTGAGCTAGGAGCTATATATGATAAGCCTAAGTTTTCCACGTATGGAGGTGGCTTTTGTCTATTTCAGCAAACAAAACAGCCCAGCATTTTAGACCTTTAAGAGAAGAGCTACAATACTAGCACCTCAGAGTAAGTCACTTCATGAAGCTGTTGACTTACAGCGATGGGAAGCATAAACTTTCAAACACCTGTACAGTATCATCCTCACTACAAACAAACTCATACTGATAGAGCAAGACATGAACCAAGTAAGGGCTTGCTTCTGTATAAACTCCCACAAAAACACATGCCCACACTTACCAAAGTCTGTAATTTCTCACTGAAAAACGGTGTTACTATAGAATGACTACCAGAGCAAATACAAAGCCATACCAGCAGCAGTATAAAAAGCATTGTCCCATAAATATCTGTAAGCATACTTAAACTCAAGACCATCCTACTGCCAACCCCGACTCCTCACAACTCCGCCCGCACCGCAGCTTGTCGGAAGGCATTTTGTGCGTAACAGACACTCAAAGGTGCTGGTAGGAGGTTGCGTGCTGGACAACACGTCCCTTTCACCACGGCTCCGCCGCCATTTTGTGAGATCTGGGCAGGTTTCTTTGCACAGCTCCCAGTTTCATCTCCTGAGGTAGACTATAAAGCAAAACAAAAAGCGTAATTCTTCCCTCGTCTTGCCCCAAAACACTTAACGGGCGGACTCACAATGAAATCGTAAGAGATAACGAACGTGGCTCGGCAGCTGTATAATGATTATAAGGCTGCTAAAGCCAGTTTCCTCGTCCCTCATCAAGGGGATATCGCTGCCTTGAGCAGGCGCTGCTGACTTAGTGTAGAGGCAGCTCAGTTTTCTCCACTGGCCATACAAGGTACGAGCGAAAAGCGCTCTGCCTGTCGTAGTGATGTGAAAGAGAAGCGATACTCGAAACCACCCCCGCTGGTACCTCCCCCTCCTCCCTGCTTCAAATACCGGACGTGGCTTCGCTGTAAGTAGAGGGGATTTCATCGGCGTGTTTGGGCGCGTTATGCTTTTCCCTCTTCCTTTCCTTCATATCCCTACCCACTCTGCACCTTCAGTATAGGCTCTCCAACATACAGTGCTCCGGGGTCAGGCCGTCTTCCCTGTCTAGGCCCTGTCCCGAGAGAGAGGTGGATTGAACCGGGTGCGGAGAGCCGGGGCGTCAGGCGCAAGCGAGGCCTGAGTCCGACCTTGCTTGTGAGGGAAACGATACCCGACGCTGCCCGTCAGCCTGAAACTCTTATCTTGCTGAGCGGTGTTTCCTTTCGCTTCATTTTCTAATGTGATTTAAAATGACGTAGTTAGAAAGTTGCGTGGTAATCTGTGTAAACTCCCTACAGTAAAACCAGTTTTAGTTTGTTTTTCCGATTAGGAGGACTGGGGTGTTAAACTAGTGGATCTCTAAATGGAAATCTGCGTGGTCACTACTAGTTTTCACCTAGAAGAACCTACTTAAGCCTAATACAGAAACGAGAAATGCAAAAGTTACTGCAGGATTTCCCTGTTTTCCCACAGTATATCATACCAAATTCTCTTTCTTTTGTAGGGAAATGTGAAAGTTGTGGAGCGTGCTCCAAACAATTCAACACTTTGAAATATGCCAGGTGATGCAGACTCAAAATGCAGCAACCTTTGTGTGGTTTCACCACTTCTACCTCTTCAAACAAATCAGAGCAGAGGAAGCACAAAATAGATCTAGTGCCTCCTGTAGCAAAGTAACCTCCTACTGTCTCTAGTGTAGATTTCCACATAAGCTCATCCTGTGAAACAAAGATGTTTTCCAAATGAGAACTATGCCCACTGATGTTATATCCTGGTTTTGCTGCTTTAGAGGTGGCTGTGAAATGTTCAAGAAATAAATGCTGTTAGAAGTGACACACTGTAATTGTACATTGTGTTTAGAACATGAAGTGTTGCCCTGCTTTTCTTGAACTTCCATCACTCTTAATATAAACCTTATGTTTTGAATGCAGAACACTTCTCTTTGCCCTGATAATCACATTGTTATTTCTACATTGTGCAGCATTTGTGTTGTAATCACGGGAACAAGTGTTTCATATATGGTATTAAAAAGCAAACAGTAAAATTGCTTAAGCCTTGTACTCGCATACTAGCTCCACTTATTAGTGCCAGCAGGGAGTTACTGGAGCCTTGTGCATCTTTGTGTGTGAAGTTTTAGTATGTTGTTATTTTCTGCTCCTTGAGGGGGGGAAATCTGTCCCTGATTTTGGTTATATTCTGTATGGACTGAGGATTTTGGTTATATTCTGTATGGACTTGGGGGCAGTGTGAAATAATTAAAAAATAGGACTATATTTAACTTGATTAGCTTCATAGAAGCTAATGAACATACAGATGTTTTTCTGCCTGTTTTAGTGTGAAAGGGAAATGATTTGTGGTCTGAGGAATAAATATGCTTGCTAATATTATCAGGTATTTACCTTAAGAAAATTCTTGTGAACCTTGTTTTACAGTGTAATTAATGCCCAAGGTCAAAAGTCAGTGTAGACTTAGACAAATATGGCTGTGACAAAGGTGGTTTCCTGTGCTGTATGTGAGAAATTCAACAGCTTTAGGATCTTACACTTTGTTCAGTAAAGTCTGAAAGTTCACTAAGCCCAGAAACTTGTATTTAAGTGTACTTTGGTACTATATCTTTGAGATGTGTTTTCTCTCAGACTTGGGGACAAGAGGACAAATGAGTCGCCCTAGAATCAGTTATTTTTTTACCAGAGACCCTAATACAATTTCCCAGAAGAGCCCTTGCTCTGTGAGAATTTGGGATGATAGTGAACTAAAATAGCAAGGCTTACAGAAAACATTCCCTTCACCAGTCATTTACCCTCAGCATGCCTGGGGTTTTCCTGGTTTTTTGAGTTTCCTGGTTCTTTGAGTACAGGAGGAGAGGATATTTTTTTTTGTTGTTCCCGCCCCTTTCACTCTGCCCCTACTGTTACTGACCTGATCTTGCAGTATTCTTTCACCTGTCAGTAGTGGTGGTTGTGTTAGACTTCATTGTCTTGGAATCTTTACATGAAACACTGAACTGAAGAGGAAAATCTTGTTTTCTTGCATCAATAATGGCAAGTTACACATGCATACGAACACACGCTACTGGGCTTTATCTCTGATGACCTTGAGCTGTTTTCTTTCCTCTTGAGAAGATAAGATTTTTTTCTTGGTAAAAAATCTACATTCAATAATTATTCTTGTTGCAGGGCCCAGATAATTTAAATTGAAAGCCAGGCTGCAGAGTTTTGCATTGTCAGTGATTTTCTCTTTTTCTTTAATTGTTGCAGCTATGATAACTCTATTTGTGCCATTTGCAAATGTGGTCAAGATGCCCTTCACTTCTTATGGCGAAGTGGATCTGGCTTATACGGATGCAGATGAAATATATTGGACTTGCTCCATAGTGTGACATTCATGTTATGAAAATATGGTGACATGGTTTTTGGATACAAAGTTATAAACTGTTTTGGTTTATACTAAACACTTTATGTTGCTCTTACTTGCCATGCAGAACCCTGAGGAAATGAATGTTACTGACAAATCATTGTATGTGCACAATTGTTTTTCCTTTTATTTGGAGCACTGGACCATTGGAATCATATCTGTATGATATGATTCTTCTGGGAATGCATGATCCTAGGTCATTTTTCCTTGTTTTCTCCCCACTAAAATGAGGATGTAGCTCCCAGCAGTAATTTGTGATGTTTATATTTGTCCAACAGAAAATGAGCTGATGTAATCAATTTTGTATATGGAATATCAGAGAATACTGGATGGAAGCCATTGTGTGCTGGATTAGGATCAGTGATTTGGCAATGCTCAAATGCCAGTCTTCCCATGTTCAGACAGACAGACTTGCATGCAGGTAAGAGAGTTTCATCACTGGAAATATTGCTCAGCATTTTTTTAATAATGAGCATGCAATTTATCTTACATAAAGGAAGTTAACAAAAATAAGTGATTCATATGTGTTTTTTAAAGACAGATTATTTTTAAGATAATAAATAAATAGTAATTTTGTATGTCTGAAATTTTAACTCTGTAGGAAATTCCTCCCTACCACACACTTAGAGACCTCTTCTTTAACTAGTTTTAAAAGGTTAGATACATATCAACTAGAGTAGAGTTGGGGGGTTTTTTTAAGTTTATCTGAGATTTCTGAAAATAGCCAAAAATTGTTAAATTCCCATCTCCCTTTAAAGTGAGTCATAAAAATTATTTCCTCCAGTTCTTTTGAAAAGTCCCAGTTGTATGTACCTGGGAGATGATTTCATAGGAGTGTTTTGTGCCTCTGTCTTCCTGATTGCATTATGTCATGAAAACAGTCTTTGTCTTTCTGTAGAATTCTCAGAAATGTTTGATGCTAGATTGAAAATAAGAAGTTAGCAATAAATATGCTTTTACTCTGACAGAGAACTGTACAAAACACATTCCAGTGCATGAGGGGTTCCTCTGCTTATTAGAGGCCTGAAAATTTCCCCACCCTGCCCTTCGACCACAGCTGTACAAGTGATGGCATTGCAGGTCTATGTGTGAAATAAAACAGTTTCAAAAGTACAAATGCTTTCTCTACCCAGTTTGGTTTTATTGGAAATAAAACTCTTCAGCTGGGTATTTGAAAGGGGCAGCTTCTGCTGATGTTTCATTTCTGTTTGTGAGATTTGTTTGCTGTTTGCGCTGTTTACATTAGGGTTAAATGTTGTAGCACTTAGAGAAAACAGTTCCAAAGTTCCTAAATGATGTGGTGTGATAAGGAAAAGCACTGTGTTTATGCCTGTCCCTTTTGGGTGCTGAATAACAGAACTGTATCAGAGAGGATAGATGTTGTTTTTTTCTGATTGTGTGCTGTAGCAGGAGCAGCGTAATTGTGTTTTCTCTCAGTATTTAGTACAGTCAGTGTAGAACACATATAGGAAGCTGCAACGGGCTAAGCAAGGTGTCTGCAGCTTTGTCACTATCAGATGCATGTACATGCTCTATGCTTCTGAAAATGAGCCAGAGTGGTGCCTTTCGAAGGACTGTTGCATATACATTAGGTCTTATTTACACTGTGGTATGGAAGTGCAGGAGTACTTAAACTGAGTAATGCTTGGCTCTTCTAATGTGGTGGATTTAAGATATTTTACAGCTTACCTGTCCTGCCCTTTCTTACCCTTCCCCTTCCATTTTGCTTCTGAAGATGGGACCTTGAAGTCATAGAAGCTACTTGTGTTAAAATCCCCTAATAATTCACACATGCTATCAGCAAAATTAACAATGCTTTTTTTTAACTTATTTTTTTTAATGCTGATAACTTGCTGTTGTGACTATTGGCAACAGCATTAGAGGAGAAAGCCACTTCAGTCTTTGACTCTGTAGAAAATAACGATTCACTTGGAGTACTTTGCTCTAGAAACCTGAATTTGAAATTATCTTTTTCTAGTGGTCAGTGGAACCCAATCCATGGGTTTAATCAAATCCAACTGTTACTCCTTTTTTGAGTAAAGTCACGTGGATGTATAGAGTTATTTTTCATTCAAATGGCATTGGAATGAAAAAAAACAAAGCTTGTAGATTAGTTTTTCTCACCTCCTTAATGCATGGACATAATACATGATGTTGATTGTAACTACCAGGATGTGTAATAAAAGCCAAAAAATGCTTTAAAAGAATGTTTTCCAGGTGCTAGAATCTTTCAGTGTATCAAGCTTTGAATTCAAATTGACTTTTGCTTTTCAGAATGGTTTAAACAAAACTGTGGTATAGTGACTGAATTCCTTGTAAGGGCTAAGGCTAAGATACATCTTCAGGGTGCTCATTTCACCTTTCTTCATGTAGGTAGTGGGGATCAGAGAAGGTTGGATAGTCTTTCTGTAGTTGGTGGCAGCAGAAGTTGAGCGTAGCACCCTACTTACTTTGTTAATTACAATGGTAATTCCTATGGAATTTACAGACTTCTGTTAAGACAATTTTACTTTAAAAAAACCTTCCATTTATTTCTGATTAGTATGACCTATACAATGGTAATTAACAAAGAGGTAAGAGGATTTTTCTAGGTTTGAATTTTTGAGTTTTCAGTACAGTGAAATAAAAAAAGGAGGTCTGTGGCTTACCTGTAACTTCAGAGCTAACCAATTTGCATACCTAAGGTTGGAATTTTTTCTTTGTGTGATTCTTCCATGCTTTTGAGCTCGGAGAGGGTATGTGGGGAATCCTTAAAACCCCAGTAATTCATTCAAATTAGAATAACTTTAACTGGTGCTAATAAGTAGGAAATTCCACACATTCCTTAATTTATAGATAATTAATGTTTTAAAATATTACATACTCTGAGTATTTTCTTTATTTTTACTAAATTTAAAGCAAAGTACATGCCTGGTAGCAGTGGGTTTATATGTGGGGATTTTTAATTCTTGTATCTACAACATGTGGTTACACTACATCTTAACTCCCCAAACTCTTCCTGAAAAATGCCTTGAAACTTTTAGAGGAGAAAAGGTGGTGGTGAGCAGAGAGGTAGAGGGTTGCTGGGAAAAGGTCAGGGCTTTAGACTTCAATTATTGTGTAACTTAACTCTTATTTCCAGAAAGACTTGAGATATCACTTATCAACAAGCTGGTGACTTTGGTTTCACTTCCTATGGAATTTACAGACTTCTGTTAAGACAATTTTACTTTAAAAAAACCTTCCATTTATTTCTGATTAGTATGACCTGTACCAAGTACTTTCTGTTCTGTAATGAACAGCTAGGAGAAAACCTTAAGAACAGGAGGACTGTGTAGACTACATTGGTGTTTTAGATGTAAATTAAATGCATCAGATGGGAGACTTAACTGAGAATTTGTGCAGCAGATCACTGATTTAGTACCTTTTAATTCTCTCCTGCAGAACTGCTTATGCAAAAATGCATCTAGTTAGGAATGAACACCAGACAAATGCTGTAACAGATACGGACTTCAAGTCATGTTGGTTTCCTGTTTAAAAAACAGTAGGCTGGCAATTTTCAGAAGTGATGACCAGGTGCCAAGTGCCAGCTGTCCTTATTTACCAGATTGAGCAAGAATTGGATAAAGAAGAAGAAGAGATGATGGTTTTCCTATGCCGAGATCTTGCTCCTGACTTGGCCACTGCAAATCTTAGAGAGCTCTTGGTGGCTTTGAATGAGAGGGAGAAATTGTCTTTTCTTGGCTTGTCTGAACTGTTGTACAGAGTTAAGAGGTTTGACTTGCTGAGGAGGATCTTGAAGACTGAGAAGGCAACAGTGGAAGCTAACCTTGCCAGGAGTCTCAGACTTGTCTCTGATTATAGGTAATATATCTATTTCAGATTTCAAGGCTACTCTATTTTGTTCAAAATACGTGTGAATTGGTTTCTGTTTTGGTTTCTGGGGAGGGTATGTGCTTAGATCTTGAAGGTAAAAGAAGAGCAGAAAAGGGCATTGTATCTAGAAGTATAGTGAAAAGAATGTGTCAAGTTTAGTTCCTAAAATAAGCCTTAGTAGCTTCTTACATGTCATGCCATTAGAATCATCTATCTTTAAGGAGTTTGTGTGTGTTAATCAATAAAAGCAGTGATGTTTGTACAGTCCTAGATTAGCAGATAGAAATGATGCTTTAAAGGAACATCATTAGTTAGAGATATTTTATTTTCTAGTTTGCTTTGAGCACGTAGCCTTGTGGTATAGCTTTTCTCAGGGGACCTGTCTCTTACTACTTTTTGCTTTGTAGTTTTAAGACACTTAAATTAAAAATCTCCAGTTATTTTCTTTGAATGACTTCAAAAAGAAATACATGTACATAAGATTTTTCTGCCTTAACTTCACACTGAAATAAAAACCCTGTAACTGCTAGGTAAAAAAGATGTGTTTTGTTGTCTCATTCTGTCACTTGATCTCTACTGAAATAATAATAAGACTTCTGTTCTCCTAGCAGTGGTTATTCAGTCAATTAGAGTAATGCAAGTGCTGATTAGCAAGAGTAGGTCATTTTGTAATTGGACCTTGGAGCAAGATAGGCTTTTTTCCTGTTTTTTAATTGGGAGTGGTACATTAAGACTGGAAGATGGGAGAGTTGGGTAGTTGGGCAAGGATGGGATCTTGCTGAAAGCTAATCCTTAGAAATTTCTCAACTTTATTTCAGGGTGCTAATAGTAGAGCTTAATGACGATCTGGAAAAAGAAGAAGTGGGTTCTCTCATTTTTCTACTCAGAGATTACACACATCGTATGAAAATGTCAAAAGATAAGGTATGTTTTTTTGCTGGTCTCTGGAGCAATGAGAGATTAAAGGAGAGCAGACAGTAGTGCAGCAGATAAGGCAGGAGTAGGCAGAAGCCAGGAAGTGGAGAAAAAGTAATGGCTTCTATTTAATTTTTTGTTTGTTTTTTAATTCAAGGAAAGAAGCATAAGAAAAAGAGGGAATAGTGAAGACTTGCTGTAGTGAATGTTAGCATGAACCTCACAGGCAGAAGTAAAAAATTTTTTTTCTTCACCTGAAAGTCATAAATGAAGGATCTCAAACCAGTAATCATAAAATGTATCTTGAATTACAAGGTCACTTTCTGTGTTCAGGCTCTGCGTCACTTACAGAAGCACAGTTTTATTTTAATTATGTATTTCTCTGTACATTTGCATTCTGAATATTTAAGCACTCTGAGAAAGCGGAGATTCAGTAGGGAGGGTTCAGAAAACCTAACCACTGTGCATAGAAAATGGAACACTTCTATCTTCTTCTTTTGATTATTTTTTTTCTTTAACCAAAGAGGGAGAGAGGCCTTGCAAATTCCCCAGATGTTTTCTTACCTCTTGCTTTGTGGCATGTGAGGTGACGTTCCAAGTGGTGACATTCCTTGTGGCTTTGTAGCAACAAGAAACTGCAAAACTGTTTCCTTGAAAACTTTGTTTTGTTTTTAAGAGTATCACTTTCTAGTTTCCAGTACTCCTATGATAATACCAAGAGTTGCTCTGTCTTTTCTTAGAAGGTATTCTCCTTCATTCTTGAATATACAACCTATATAACCACGTTATTTTCTGGGTTGCTTTATTACATACTGATAGAGAGCAAATTACTGATATAACAGTTTGGTTTTGTATTGATATTCTAGAGTTTTCTAGCTCTTGTGATAGACCTGGAGAAACTAAATTTGGTGGCTCCTAATCAGCTGGATTTGATAGAAAATTGTTTTCAAAGTATTCACAGGATAGACCTGATTACGAAGATTCAGAGATACAAACATGAAG
>VYZX01000410.1:47783-79258 GCA_013401335.1 Brachypteracias leptosomus
GGTCATTTCAGTGCTCGTATGTTACCAAAATCTGGTAGATGAAGAACTCTAACACTTACTTTAGTGCTAGAAAGCAGACATTACTTTATTCGGCACTGAGTGCATGGAGGATCACTCCTCCTATCATGCACACCACAGGTTGCATTAGTTACACCTTATATTGCTTCAACATACATACACACATTACATTTCCTAGAAAGATCATACATATTCATCATATTTCCTAGAGCTAATTATAATATTTATATAGTCTTAACACATGTGTCTTAAGTCTCTTAGGGGCTTCTGGAGAGCTCTTGGGTGGTCTCGGGTGGTCTCAGGTGATCTCTGTTGGTCCCAGGCAGTGAACTTGTCTTTTTCCTAATATGGTCACAAGCTGGCCCCTTGCTTTGTGTGTAACAGTTTGTTGCTGTTGCATCTGGATCTTGTTGGTTCTTCTTCACATTCTAGGACTGTGGTTATCAGGTTTACACAAGTCCTTTTACTACTGCTGATTAAGTAGCTTAATGTTTAGGCTACATGTATAAGAACAGAACTTGCAAATGTGGAAGAGGAAGTCTGCTGACTGGAAAGGCAAAAATGGATTACATGTCATGCATCTGGCATGTCAGATACACCTGCAAATCATGGCTCTGCTTCTGTTGTGTCAAAACCACTCAAGTCTTAAGTGTGCCTCAGTCTCCATGCATGTCTGCAATGAATGTAGTAACAATTAAACCATGTGTACATCTCAGATGTTTAATGTCACTGGTGCGTCGTCAGCATTTTAACATGACAGGAAGCAAGACTTTCATTAAAATACATTACTGTGCTAGTGAGATTCAGGAGAGGCAGGATATATGGCATTGCTTAAAGGAGTTTGTTAGAAAGGTATTCACTACTCCATAGAGTTGTTGTGCAATGCTACTTGTGAAGTCTGAAAATACCAAAAAAGAAGAGGACTGGGAGAATGTTGGGAATCTGGCATGCTTTAGAGTCTGTAGCTATCCCAAGATTTAATCTGAGTAATCTGAACCAATAATAGATACTGTAGGTCAAGGATTACAACAGATGCCCATTGTAGACAATGTGAATTCATCAGGTGCTGATAAAATTCAAACTGAAATGCACCTTGCTGTTTTGTAGATAGCTGCTTTTGACTTTTCCATTTGGAAACCAGTTTTTATCCTTATGTTGTAAACAATCAGGGGAGAAAAGGGTAGGTTTTTATGTAGAGTGGAAATGTTCAAAAGTCAGTGGAGGTTTGCTGGGAGATGATTACTTTTGAAGAAACAGGTGTTTTCTGATTGCAGGTTTCCACACATAATGCTGTTTTACCTTAAAGTAAAATTGTTGTGTCCAAAGCTTGCCGTGTATAATTTCTGAGTCATTGTTAAATTAAGGTATCAGCTCTAAGTTTGTTTGGTTTAATTTTTTTTTTTTATTGTGACACTTAGAATGTGGTATGGTCTAAGGTGACTCCAAGTTTAGTATTTTTGTGTGTATGTGCTAGCAAGATAAGTACACCATAGGAAAAGCACTTTTGTTGCTGTAACACCCCTTTTGCCTGTGTACTGCTGCCCTCTAACGCATGAAGTGCTTCGTTGAGTATATAGCTGCTAAATGGTGTGAATACTGAGTCTTCCACCTAAATTTTGAAAGTATGTTTTATTGCCAAAAATAGAAGGGATTTTCCATTCCATTTCCAAATTTAAAAAAAAAGTCAGGAGAGTTTTTTAATTATATTACAAAATTTAGTCGAATAACTGGAATGAAACTCTGTAGTTCCTGTTTATCACCTTGTTATAGAATAGAGTTTGCATCTACCTGGTATTTTGCTGAGGAAAGTTATGAGTTCTGTTCCATGTTTTCACTATGGGCTTTTTGAGGAGTGTGGTAGTAAGAACTGCTGCTCTGCTGCCAGTTGCCTCTGAAATAGCCCTGGCTATTTAGGGATTGTTAAACTTTTGAAGTCGAGAAACAGTCTAGCTTCCTGTGTCTATAAGGCATTCTATGTAAACATGGCACTTGATACTTCCTGTCATATCAGAAACTGTGCATGGGGCAATGTATATGTGGTTTATACTAAAGTTACAACGCTACAGGTATGAGTCATAGTAGCCTGTGGTTCTCTGAACACTTGAAAAATACCTGTGGTTTTCCAGACTGTGTCTGGTTTCACTCTCATATTAGTAAACATCCAAAGTACTTGTTCAGAGCATAGCACATATTCCTCCAGCACAGGTTAACACAAATAGTTAATCTTGATTTTTGGCTATCCACAGTTTTAATTTCTAACATATTTGAAAGGGTTCATTACTCAGGTTGGTTCTTTGCCCTGAAAAATGCCATTTTGCCACAGTTGAGAGTCCATTCTTCACCTGGAACTCATCACTTAAAGCTATTTTAAATAATAGGAAGCATAAGTGACTGGAGCAGGTTCCTTTTCGACTGATGAAAGGGAGTCCCTGTGTTTCCCTATGCAGTTCTGCATATCTATAATAACCATTCAGTGTAATTTTGACAAAAGGTGAAACAGATTTTCCATGCTGTCCAGATCACTCCTTACCATTTCAAGAATGTTCTGTGTGAAGCATTTTCTAATGTTTCCTCTTGAGTGATATTATAAGTCCCAGGAGCTTGGGATACTGGCTCTAAATGAAAGCGTATAAGTGTCTGTGGATTTGAAACAGATCATGCCAAATAATATTGTCTTTGCTATCATGAAGTACATAGCTCATTAAAGACAACATGCATATAGCACTATAAGTATGTAATGTACTATGATCAATATTGAATGCTTTTGATTTTTTTATTATTTTGATGACAAACATCTTATTTTCAATAGTGAAATACTGTAATTCAAGATAGTTGAGACTGAACCTGGATGTGCTGTGATTTATTTACATCTTGCTTTTTTCAGATGTGTTGGAAGAGACCTTCAGAGGCTTAGGATATGATGTTCGTTGTCACAGATACATAAACATGAACACCATGAATCAAACATTGCTTGAAGTTGCAAGGCTGCAAAAGCACAGAAATTGTGACAGCTTCATTTGCATATTGATCAGCCGTGGAAGTCCTCAGAGCATCTTCTGTACAGACCATACATTTTCTGGATTTCCTTTGGAACAAATAAAGAAATATTTTGCAGCAGATTCATGTCCTGAACTCCTAGGAAAACCAAAGCTTTTTTTTATTCAGAGCTACATTGTGCCAGAAAATGAGCAAGAATGTACTAGTCTGTTGGAAGTAGATGGGGACGATGAGAAAATCATTGGTAATGCAAAAATCCCTTGGAAAGTCACCATTCCCCAAGTAGCAGACATCTTTTGGAGTCAGTGCAAGGTGAATGCATCTACGCTAGAAAAATCTCCAAGCTCTTCCTCATATTATCTATGTTGTCTGACTGAGCTACTTCGTAATCCTCATAAAAGGTAAATTTTTTTTAAATAGACGAAAAAATAACCCTTCTCCTATGATAGCCTGCATTCTTAGAGAAAGAAAATCCCTAAGTTTCATCTGTCTTGTCCTGAAAAGTGTCTTTTTGCTGTGTCATAGGTTAAGAGACAAGTATACCTGATCCTGGAATGTTGGCACAGGAAAGCAGTCTAAAGTAGAAGTGAAGTTTCTGATTTCAGACAGTAAAATTAAAATGTGTTACTGGGGCTTGCAGAATGAGAAGGGAAGAACCTGTCCTGGGTAATGAACATCAGTGCTTTAGACAGGACATCTTCCCTCTCCAAGATAAAAAGGCACACACCAGGCATCTGTCAAATTGATGGTTGCCTTATATGATTAAGAAGGGCTCTGCTTGCAAATATAAAAACTCAGTGCCTAAGTTCAGCTGCCTGAGGGAGAAGGCAGTTGAGAGGGAAGGATTTTATCCTTCCTTTAGAACTCAGTAACCCTCCGCTCAGGGAGCCACTAGAATGACAATTTGTAATCTTGCATTTAAGCTATCAGAAAACTTTAGTCTATATAAAGAGATTATCAAAAGGAATCTGAGCAAAAATCAGGTTCATTTAGATACATAATTTACCAACAAAGGCTTTTTTTGTACAACTGATACACCAGGGAGCTAGCAACTGTTTTTAAGGTAGTTGCTGGGTGTACATTTAGTAACTTTTTACAAACCCTAAAACAGATCATCATGTTGGCATAACTGAGATCACAACTGTGATTTGGATTATAACAGATTATCTCCAAAAATATGTGTTCAGCCTTGGGTTTTAGAGGTGTAACCTCTACAATAAAGACTGACATTTGAAACTTTCTTCTTGCTGAGTCTAAAGTTGTCTTCTCTTGTGGATTCTTAAATGGTGTCTTGCTTCATTCTCTAATAGAAAACTTTTACTTTTGTTGCTGCAGGAAACTCTCTATATTAGATATCCATACGGAACTGAACAGAAAAGTCTATGAATGGAATAAGACCACTGACCCAAGCCAACAATACTCGGTACTGCTCCAGCACACACTGAGAAAGAAACTTTTTCTTTCTTCCACTTAACTGCTGTTGGAAAGGACACGTCTGAAGCAGCTAATGAGAAACACTATGGTTCAGACAATTTCACATATACTTGTACTTTATGTATTGTTGTTGCATGTATACCTGAAGTGTCTATTGCTTCCAAACCCAGGGATTTAGAAGCACTTTGGTGTGTTGAAGCACTAGATTTTAATACAGAAGGCTTTAAAAGGTTGGATGAGAATGGCAGCTATCTTATAGCACTGTCACAGATCTTACAACCAAGTACAACAGGTAAACAGGGTAGAAACAGCTCTAAACTGCATAGCTGTTGGTTTTTCCAGGGGTTTGCATTTTTAGTGTTTCATTGGTTGTTTTTTAGCATACCTATTAGTAGTGTGATGATCTAAGTTGTTCTGTTGCTGCTTAAAACAAATACAAGCCCATGCAAACCACAGAAATTTACTGGATACTTTTCCCGGCACCTAGTAATGGAAAATGTGTCAGGAAAGAATGCTTACTTAGCAATGCCAGTTCTTCATTAAGAAGTTCTGGTTTACGTGCCTCCACAGACTAGTAGAACAGGAAGAAGAGAGAAATGGTCTTTTAAATAATTTGGATTCCATCTGCCTGCTATATTAGAGGTGATTCACCCAGAACCCTGCAACGTCAGTACTGTTGCATCACACAAGTGTTATATGTTAATAAATGAGACATTCTGCTATGTTTGGGGCTTTGTTTTCCACAGATGCAAAAGTAAGTCTATATGTGGCAGAGCTTTACCATAATCTACCACACAGTTAAAAAATGTGAGATTTTGACAGATGTTTTGTGGAAGTTGAAACATGATTCACACTAAACATAGTTGTGAAAGCACACTCTGTCATATAACAACAGATGAGGAGAAGGCTGAGGTAATAACTTTTTTGCCTCAGTTTTCACTGGCAACCTCTCTCCTCACAGTCCTTAAGTTGGTGGCCCACAGGACAAGGACCCAGGTAGGCAAAGTCTCTCCCGCTGTAAGCAAGGACAAGGTTCACGACCACCTGAGGAACCTGAACATAAATAAGTCCATGGGACCTGATGAGGTGCATCCCAGAGTACTGAAGGAATTGGCTGATGCAGTTGCCAAGCCACTCTCCATAATGTTTGAGAAGTCCTGGCAGTCAGGAGAAGTCCGTAGCAACTGGAAAATGGTAACATCGTGCCCATCTTTAAAAAGGGTAAAAAAGAAGACCCTGGGAACTACTGCCCTGTCAGCCTCACCTCTGTGCCTGGGAATATTGTGGAACAGATCCTCCTGGAGGATATGCCAAGGCACATGGAGGACAGGGAGGTAATCCTAGGGAGTCAGCATGGCTTTATTAGGGNATCGCAGCCCAGAAGGCCAATCCCATCCTGGGCTGCATCAAAAGAACTGTGGCCAGCAGATCAAGAAGGGTGATTCTGCCTCTCTACTCTGCCCTGGTGAGACCTCACCTGGAGTACTGTGTCCAGTTCTGGAGCCCTCAGCACAAGAAGGATGTGGATATATTCAAGCATGTCCAGAGGAGGGCCGCCAAAATGATCAGGGGAATAGAGCATCTCTTGTGAAGACAGACTGAGAGAGTTGGGGCTGTTCAGCCTGGAGAAGAGAAGGCTCCGGGGGCACCTTATAGTGACTTTCCAGTACGTGAAGGGGGCCTATGTAAAGGTGGGGGAAGGTCTATTCAAAAGGGTTTTTAACAACAGGACCAGGAGTAATGGTTTTAAGCTAGGAAGGGATAGATTTAGATTGGATATTAGTAAAAAGTTCTTTAATATGAGGATGATGGATTAGTGGAATGAGCTGCCGAGAGAGGTGGTGGAGGCCCCATCCTTGGAGTCATTCAAGGTCAGGCTTGATGGGGCTCAGAGCAACCTGACCTGGGTAAAGATGTCCCTACTTGTGTAGGGAGATTGGACCAGATGACCTCTGGAGGTCCTTTCCATCTTAAAACATTCTATGATTCTATATTTGAACCTAAATGTTGTATAGCAGCTACTGTCTCTTAAGACTGGATTAAACACCTCACCCTCACTGCTTTTGCTTATGAAAAAGAATATGTCTTTATTAATTGATTTTTTTTTTCAAGTTTCCTTTGTTCTTCTGAGAAAGACATGAGTGAAAATTGTCCTAAATACAGGAATTTTACTTCAGTAGAGCAGATGTCTAACATGAAGAGTTCAGTTAACTTGCTTATTAGATAACAGTATAACCTGGATGAGTTGTGTTGGAATTTATTGTCACTGAATTTATGGCATTCTCTTCCCTCCTAAAGTAGGTCACTTGCAAACTTTTAATACTTCTAATACGATCTCCGTACAGAAAAAAAAATTGAAGGCCTTGCTTGATTTCTGGTGTAGTTACACCTGTTGCATGAAGTGATGGACAAATTTGGTAAGAGATGAATCCCCTTGTATTCTAGCTGGTCCTCAGAGATTAGAGGGACTAGGGGCGGCTGGACTTACCTCTTAATAGATATGCCAATTATTGTTGTGACTGTAGGTCTGACACCAGATAGACAAACAGCCCATATGCTGTAGGTCTGGCTGCTGTGACTATAGGTCCAACACCAGATACACGAACAGCCTGTCTGCTGTAAGCCTGGTTGCATTCAAAGGAAGCAGCTGGATGCATGAATAGCACAGTTTATTCAAAGCAGTTGGGTACACGAATAGCATGGGTTATTCAAATGCAACATATACAGATTCTTTAAGATTGCCGGTGATAAATGCACTAAGCTGCAGACTAGCTACATAGCTCTAAAATAATAAGATTGCAATCACAAATTTAATCTCCCAGAGAAGCAACTTCAGGGTAACTGAGGGTGCAACTCTTACCAAAAGGCATTCCTTCTTTGGGGGGACAAGCAGGACGAACCCGTCCATCTATCCCAGCAGTTTAGTGTCGAATTCTCATCCCACACAATGGGTCTGAAACAGAGCTAATATTTATAGCATTGTACAAGGTGTGGGGCATGGGACTGTGGTCAAGCTGTTAAAACCTTTTCCTGGGTGTTTAGCCTTGAGCCATGGCACAAAACATCTGTGAGGAAGAAAGAGCTGCTGTAAGGAGCAGAGGAACATGATAAGTAACCTTCACTCCCTCCCTCCTTGGTGTCATGATAACACAGTCCGCTGTACCTTCACCCAGCTCCTGTGTCTAATTAGGCACTAGGTGCTCATTAGCAGTGCTAAGCTTTGCAGTTTTCAACTGTTTTGTGCATCCTGCTTCTGACAACACCACACGTCCTTTTGGCATGTTTCATGCAAGCAGAAAGGAAAGGGGATTTTGCTAATACACACTATGTTAGTTCCTTGAGCAAATACAGCGCAAAAAGCTTTTTTGCTAGTTTAGCTGCATTTGATTTGAGCAAAAAAGATATACTTATATATACAACTTCACCAACAGTGTTTTACATTGACTAACAGGCAGTTAGCCTGTTGATACTATACATTCTATACTATCAGCATGCATTAGTATATGGAGAGTAATTAGGAGGGCTTGGTCAGTAGACTTGCTCTGATGGCAGTGACTTTTTTTTATTCCTCAATGTTAATGTTGTACTTAGGTGTTGGCTTGACATCATTTTTATTAACTTTTTTTTTTTAAACAGGCTTCTTAAGTTTCATTCAGAAAAAAAAGTTTTCAAGTAGCTTCTATAATGAAAACTGAAAATTACTTTTATTTGGCGAAGAGTAGATATTGAAGTCTAAAAAGTACTCAGGAGTCCTTCCTTGTTATATGATGTACACCTAGTCCCTTCCTGGCTTAAGAGATTTCTAAACTGCTGATTGATGAGGCTTGTTAAGAGTATACAAAAAGGAGAAACCCACTGAATAAGTTTTATGTTATAGTATTTAACTGTCCATGTTAAAAGATTAACATATGTATTTATTTATATTAATGTACAATTTTATATAATATATAAAATACATTTTATATCATCATGATTACATCTTTTTAAAATTTTGTGTTCAGTTTAATTTGCATGTTAACTCTAGAAAGTTACATATACAATTGTGATAGGAAGGAATTTTTGCACAATTTAGAGAAGTAATTCACTGGTATTGCAAGCCTATGCATTTCATACTTTTTCCACTTCATAAGCTATAGCATTCTCTTTAATAAAAGTATATGGAAACTTTTTAATAGTTTTGAATTGGGAAATGTAATTCAAAATTTTAACTATGGGTAGATGTATTATTTGTATTAGTGTAATTTTATGTAGGCACAGACTTAAGAGGAAAAATAGAAAATAATTTTTTGCAAAATCCATATATTCCCTAAAAGCTTGTTCTTTTATGAGCATTGAAGTAAAAATACTAATTCCAATTTCATGATGTTACAAGTGTGGAAATAAATTCATCGTAGCAGGACAGGGACAGGGGGAAGATCTTCCTCAGTTTACTGTTTTCTAAGAAAGGGTCTATTGAACCAGCATATTGCTTCTGGCTTTAAAATTACTTTGTTTCTTAAAATTACGTTCATAATGTCTTCTGCACATTCAATTAGAGAGCTTACTACATTGTATCAACAGAAGGGTCTATATTATATGTGATAGGTAATAAAAATAGCATTCATTTCTAACCTGGAATATTTAATAACTGACTTACCTTACAATAAAATAAAGCACAAGCGTAATTTTGAAACCTGACCTTGCTCATGTTTCATTGGGTAAGGGAAGGATTATAAAATGACATTTGGAATCTTAGAAGTTACTTCTTGTAATGGCAGGTAAATTAAGCAAATGATGAAACATAGGGTTTTTTGTGGTTGTAGAAATAAGATGTGAATCCTAGTTATCATATATACCTATTAATAAATGTGATTTCTTTCACGAATTAACTTAACTTTTTCCCATTTCCCTTTCTTGCATTTGCAACCAAAAGCAGGGAGAATTGATACATCGGATTAAGTTTGCTACATTTGCTACATAGCTCCTGCATAAGCTACCTCAAATGTGGTGTACATTTTGTAATTTTCCCTTGCTTTGTGTTACTGCTCTACCGCTTTTGAGTAATTACCTATCAGAATGTAGTGGAGGAAAGCTACAGAGATACTCCCTAAGGACAAAGGACCTCACCCCAAGGGGCCGGTTTGAACTAAATAAAAGTCTTGGGCCAAGACCAAATGGACACCAGGCATGCGCAGTACACCGGCGTCAGAGAGAGTTCAGTGAGGAAGACGGCGCGTCTTCATCCCTGAGCCCCCCAGCGACCACCTGCGACCACCACCAGAAGGCACTGCGCAGCCGCAGATGGGAGGAGCCTAATTAGCATGAGAAGCAGGGACAGGTCATGAATATGTATAGGCGTGTTTCGAAATCTTGTGAAATTATTTGCGTAGCTTGGCACACGTTTTTGGTGGCGTTAGCCCTGTGTGCCCGGCGCCGAATAAAACATACCTACTTTACAATCTTTTCTGATTGTGGAGTTTAGTTCCGCAAGTCAGAATGGAACCGTGAGGAGGCAGAGAGATGAGGGAAAGAAATACGAAAATTTCAAGAAGGAACAAGAAAGGAAATGGTAGGGAGAACCACGAGAAGAACAAGTAGGGAAAATAAGATTTGGAGGAAAAATACAGCATCAATATTGGAAGGAGAAAGAAGACAGGAGAAAAGGGAGAAAGGAAGTAAGAGTAACAGTATCTATCCTTACAGGATCTAACGATGTGGTGGGATTTTGTGGGTTGGTTGCTTAGGGTTTTTTTGAGTGATGCTAAATACAACTTAAAATATTAGCAATAAAATTATGATAATTTTATGACAATGTACGTTTAGTTTGGAAGTTATGAAGTGTACATGTTCTTTACCTTAGTGCATGACACATTAAGTCCATGTCTTCTTTCTTAAGAAATTATGAAGAAACCCCGTTTTGAAAACTGTAGATGCTTCTGTAAATAACTCTTGCAGTGAAAAAGGGAGAGAGGCTCTGTGTCTGGCTGATTCAGTTGCAAGTGATCACAGCCCTCCAATGACCAGAGAGTTGTGGGAACATGTCATGTATTGTGCAACATTCATGGATATCAGATACTGATTTTCTACACTGATGGCTTCACCCTCAGTAGATAGTACTTCATTCATCTAAGAAGTATTTATTGCCTTGACACCTCTTTCAAGAGTGGTATGTGGGTAGATTGATTCCCTGTACTCACTGCATAGCGAAAAGTAGCACTGAAGTTAGTATTTTAAAATGCAGGAATTTTGTGATGCCAATTGTCCATCACTTCTCCCATAGCTTTTTATGTCCCTCTGTACACGTGAGAGGGGCTGTCTGTTCTAGCTGTAATGTGCACCTGAAATTGAGTCTGGAAAGTGGCTGGATGCAGGTGGAGCCTGCATTAAGCTGTATTGCAGTGAATTAAGGCATAGAGCTAAGAAAGGCTTGAAGGTTTGCTTGACAAAACTAGGCCGTTCTTAGCGTAAGTATGAATCAGCAATAACTGTGAGCTTTTGTGCAATGTTTTAGTTTGATTAACTACAAACAGGGACCTACCCCTCTGCAGGGGTATGAATATACCAAGACAGTTGCCTTTAAGCACGTATGCCTCGCTATATAAGCTCACTGAAATTTTATCCTTGTAGAGGTTCATTTTGTAGAGTGCGGACCCTGTGCTCTCCCCGCTAGCGTAATAAAAGTGCTTTGGCTGACAGTCTGTCTGTGGGTCAATTCCTTTGAATCAGCAGATAGAGTGGTTGAGTGATACCAAACTTCCATTCAGTGTCCAAAAGGGGGATAAGAATTTTTTCTGGATCCATCATGAGTTTAGGGGGTTAGCACAGGAACATAGTGACACACTGGAGAAATTTAATGGTCGTGGACTGCCAAAGGGTCTAGCTTTTAGGAGCTGCTGTTGAATATTCAAGATAAAATAAGGCACTCTGGCTCCTGCGAAGTCAGTGCTTGGAACAAGGCTCTCGGACTCAGTGGTCCATGGCACTGAATTTCGGTTTTGCTTTCTGATAACTGAAATAGACGTTTCTAGTACTTCTGTATATGCAGTATATATGGAAGAGGGAGGAGAAACTTGGCAGAATATAGGTGATGTCTTTCAGAGGCTCAGAAGGTGCCACCGGGAGTCTGCCCCGAGGAGTCTGCCCTGGACAGGGCCTGCTCACCTTTCTCCTCCTCCCGACTACAGCAGGGGTGTGGACGGGGCAGACCCACATAAAACCAGGACTGAAGCCCTCTCACAAGCACTATTCTCAAGCTGCTTGTCTTAAAAAGAATAAAACTGCCACAAATGTTAGCGGCTTTTTTTGGGTGAAGCCTGCTTTAAAATGGCTTGACAGCAAAAGCGAAAACAGTTATCGATCACTTATATTTCGTTCTGGAAGCGCTGTCAGTTCTTTTTTCTGACTACCTAGCGAAGTTCCTCGGCCCGGGCTGGGGTAGGAAGCTCGCAAGCCCTGAGGCCGAGGGCCAGGGCGCGGCCCCGGCTCAGTCGGAGGGGAAGGGCGGTCCCGCGCGGCCGCTCCCAGCGCTCGGGCGGTTCCCGCGGGGCGCCGCCGCGCTTCATGGCGCCCTGCCTGCCCCTGGCAGCGGTGCCACGTTCCGCGGACGTGCCTCTAGCTACTTCCCTCGGGTCGACTTTGACTCACTTCCCTCCACCCGGGATGCAGCCTCCTTCCTGCACGGCCTCGGGCTGGCAGCGCGGCCTTCCCGGCTTCGGCAGGGCGTAAGGCTCCGTGTCTGTCCCCCTTCTTCCCCCCCCATCTTAGGGAGGCCTGGGGCGGTGACTCAGCACTTACGCATGTACCGCCAGCTTGCGGCTGGCCGGGAAATAAACTGGGAAGCGGTGAGAGCCGCCCCTAGAGTAGCTGCCGGCAGAGGGGACGGAGTCGGAATTCATGTGAGAGGTATGAAAGGGGGACTGAATTGGAGCTGGAACGAAGGAACACTTCAGCTCCCGAGTCCTGAGCCTAAATCCCGCTCCTTCTTTCCGGTGTTGTGCAGCTGCCTCTGGGCTGCTAGTGGGGAGGGAGCTGAGTAAATCCCCTTTCTTCTCTGGCTGCGCCTCGCCATACTCTTGTGTTCTTTGATTTTGCATTCTTAAATCGTTTCATCTGACAGCGCCCCGATCAACAAAATTCTAAAGGGAATAGTGCTGATAGAGCCTGCCCTCGGTACAGAGCGGGGGAAGAGAGCTCACAGACAGCTAGTAAATGCAACACGCTTGGAGAGGCCTTGAGGGTGTTCCAAATTCGAACAGGAAATCTTTGGAATGAAAAAAGGTGCTCCAATAATGGCAGCAACACAGACTTGAAAAACTGTTTTAAGGATAGATGAAGGAATTTGTGCTGGATCTTGCTTCAGTTTGTTTTGCTGATGAAATGACTACATCTGCTGTTACACACAACTTGCCTCTGTTCAATCAAATCAATGATTTTTTTAACTGAGTGTGCAGAAAATTCTGTCGCCATACGTTACTGTTCACAAAGGAGACAGAGGAGTCCTGTAAAAATTCACTTCATTCGAGTGAAGAGAGAGTCCACTGGGCCTATCCCGGTGGAGTCTCTCAAAGTTGCTGGGGGCTGCAACCCCCTTTTATCCTGATTTTCCGACTGTGTATGTCCCTTCTCTTTTCTCCATTGGCTGAGGTATTGTATGTTCATTAAGAGCTCACTTTATGCCTTCCTGGGTGGAGACGTTAATATGTATTAGTCTATTAAGTGTGCATACTTACTTCTAAAGTTCAAAAGTTTAGGCTATCCAAACTTCTTGAGGTTTGCAGTCAGTTCCATCCAGCTTCAGATAAGCTCCCTTTTTCTTCAACTTCTGGTTGGCTCTTCTTCTCAGGCCTTTCAATCCCTGTTGCCCTTTCTATTTACAAAGTCATCTTCTTAAATTAAGACATCTCTATTTGTAAAGACATGTTCCATACTCTGTACCCTATCATCATTTAATTGAAATCGTTGGTTCTGTATTCTGAATTGCCATGATTCAGTTTGAACCTGGATTATACAGGCTTGTTAGTTTAGGCAGGAATCAATTTAACCTAAGTTATTCTGCTAAATCTAATTGATTAAAGCATCTAGGTAGGATTTTAAAGTGGCCTTTAGCTAAGTTAAAGTGTAATTCACTGTGAAGTGATATAATTTCTGTCTGTAGCTAACTGGCTGAGATCTGAAATTTTTTGATAGCAGCTTAAGTGAAGAGGGTGTCACCACATATGAGATTTCACGTGAGGAGAGAAGGAATGTGAAGAGCAGGTATTGAGCTAAGTCTGAATGCAGGAAGAATGAATCTGACCTTTTTCTTGCACAAGCTCTGACTTGTGACTTAGGGACAAAACATGATTTAGGCTTCCTGAATTCTGTCAAACCGTGTTTCATAACTGGGCATCTGGACTTGAAGATTGTAATTTCTATCTCTCACTGAATACAAAAACTCAACTCTCTTCTCTGTGCCCCCACATGCTATGATATCCCCAGTGGTTTATCTATGAGCTATCTTCCCAGATGCTTTAAAGGGTTTGGATGAAGAGGTTCTGTCCTACTCCACCTCCCTGTTTTTTTTTTTATCATGTGCTTCCTCTTGTAGAAAGCTTTGCTGTTTCCAGTTGCTCTTAACAAAAGATTAAAGACCAACCTGCTCATTTGGGTAGAAGGCACTGAACCACCTTTTTACCTCTATAATCTTCCACAGGCAGGAAAGAACTGCTTAGGCTATATGGAAGAAGTTGGTGTAGTGAAAGGGTGATTAGTCTCTATTGAGCTTGAGTAAGATTGAGTTGATTGTGCAGAGCCTATTTAGACTGTGCGCTATTAAGTTTTAGTTGACATATGGGAGGATTTAGGATTTTCCTATGCCAAATGTGAAACAGTCTGGTAGCAAGATATGACTGGGAGTGGATGGATATTCCACAGCTTCAATTTGGGTGTCAGATTTGTAACAAAGGAACACCTCCCTGCTACACCCAGAGAAGAATGAGCCTTCAGACTGCAGATCAAGGAATGTGTGTGAAGCACTGTGCTCTCTACACTGAGGGTTGTAATATGTGGGACTCTTCCCACCTACAAACAATGGATGGAAGCAAAGATCTGAACGTGGAGGATGTTTGAAAGAAACAGAAGAACTTAGGGACCTCTTGAGATAATGTAGCTCAGTTTTCTGCTCAGAGCTAACTCCAAATTTAGACTAGGTTGTTCAGAGATTCTGCCATATCTGGTCTTCATAGTCTTGTGATTGGAGGAGGAAGTTTCAAGTTTATTTAAAAGGAAACTCCTCTTCTGCAGAGAATTCAGGGCTTCCAAACAGCTATCGGAGGAAATCTTATTAGAAGGATTTTTTGATTGAAAATTCAAGTATTACAAGCATTCACTTTTTACTTTCAGGCAGAGAGGCTGCTGGTTCCAGCAACATGGAGAATGATGGCAGCTTGAAGTTCCATCAGCAGCTTCTGTGCATTGATGAAAATCTGGTGGCTGAAGATGTAGCAGCTTTAAAATTCCTCTGTACTGACTTGCTCCCCTTCAGAAAACTAGAAAGTGTAAAGTCAGCAGTGGAGATCTTTCAGCTTCTCATGGCTGAAGAATATCTAAATGAGGAAGATACTTTCCTACTAGCTGAACTCTTATACAGAATTAAATGCCACTCCTTGCTCAAGAAACTTGGTTATACCAAGGAGAAAGTACAAGAATGTCTGCATGAGAAGGGAAGAGTGTCTCTTTATAGGTGAGCCTGCAGTAGGATTCCGTTTTCTCCATATATGCCATACTGTTTCCCTTTCCAGTTTTAAATTCTCACATTGCTTTTAGTTTCTACACTGTATTCTGTTCTGCTTTTATCTCCCTGGATCTCTGTTACAGGCAGATGCTGTATGAATTGTCAGAGAACATTACCAATGAGATGTTGAAGGATATCATATTCCTCCTGCAAAACTGCCTTCCAAAGCGACGGATAACTCTTGTATGTGAGGAAAGAGCCAAATGTGTATGTGGCGGGAAGGGAAGAAGGAGGGAGGGAAATACGAGGAAAAGCATGAAAAAATATTTGGCAGAATAGGGCATAATCTGCAACTAGGCCAGTTGGTATTTATAGGGTTAGCAAGGAGGAAGCTGTTGACAGGTAAGTGTGGAATTTGGTGCTTTATACCAAGGCCAAGCACTGTCAGTCCACAGTCTTGCATTAAATCGTAAAAAGGTGTCATGGCTCTACTTGAGCCATGTGCAAAGGAGATTCATGTCCATATGTCACTGGTATTGTTTGATATCAACAAAGCCTTCTTGAAGCCAAGAGTCATTAATACGGTTTGGGTAAATCTGTTTAAACAAGACCATACCAAATAATAACATAACTAGTAGCTGGAGCAACATTTCCACCTCCCACAGTGATGTAAATTGACTGCTTGGACCTTGTTGGTAGGAAGCAAAGCAGATAATAATGTGATTGAGGTAGATAAGGCTGAGGCAGTTTTTGAGTGCTCAGGAACAATAACTATATTTTATTCTCCTTTTGGCTGTCAGTCTGCTCTGGAATTGCTGATTTTATTGGAAAAACAGGGTCTTGTATCTGAAAATAATGTACAGATGCTGGAGGAAGTCTGTATGAGTGTTTCACCTGATCTCCTGGAAATAGTAAACTGCTACAAAAGGGCAAAAGGTGAGAAATTCTGAGGCAGGGAGCAGGTTTGCTAAAATGCAGAAAGCACTAGAAGGGTCTGGGCAACTGAACCTCAGGGTCCTACGTGTACATTGCTGGAACAGGAGCTAGAGTGACGTCGCTCATATTCACACACAAATTTGGCATAGCAGTCCCTAGCTTGCATTACTTCCTAGCTGAATTCCAGTAGAGATGTGCTGGAATATCTGAGTCTACACACAGCAGTCCTGTACATGAAAAATAGTCTGGGAGACTGAAAATCTATTCATAGTTATGTCATGTTTCTCCATTTCCTTGTGAATAGTACTGAGACGATGATGACTGTCCTGTAAAAGGCTCTTTGTGATTCATTACTGTATGCTGTAACAAGGCAGTTGTCTGCTAATAACAGGCAAACTGTGTCTGCACATGTGTCTGATACATGGTAGGTTTTATTATTAAATGTGTGATTCATGTTATCAGGGGTTATACTGCAGTTTGTAATTTTTAATGTCCTGTGAAGTGACTAAGTATATTGGGGAAAAAGTTCTGTTTCCGTTTAGTTAAGTACTGTGAAACAAATTCTGGCAAGTACAAAGCTACATCTCCCCAGTAGGTGCAAAGGCACTGAGCGTTTCATGAATTCCATTCCCCCATGCTTTCTGAGTGTGTTTTAAAGTTTCTTTCTATTTTAATTTATCTTTCAGTAAGTATAGCTCTGCGTTTGCCTAATGCACAGATTCATACTGGTTTAACTAAATGTCACTTGGCTTCTCTCCTTTTGTTTCTTTCTGCCCTTAGTGTCACTGCCTCAGCAGGAGAACACTCTGCCAGTCAAGGAATCTTCAGTGTCTCATGCTGGAGACATCAGAGTATTCACTTCCCCACAGGTACACTGGACTACATACTGCCAACTTGGGTTTTAGTGGTGTGAAGGGTTGTGGGCTTTTTTCTTGCCTTTATTTTGGAATCGTACTGGCTGTGAGATTCTTCATTAAATCTTCTTACTTGTTTTAGGAAGGGAACAAGCATATTTGTTCAGCGTATAAGAAATACAGCTGCATATAGTATTAAATAGTGGAATTTTAAAATAATACATATGCAATTGGGGAAAAAAAAGGAATGTTAGGAAGAGAGATGAGTGAGAAAAAGCAAAACAGATGCCTTCTAGAGAATAGGCCAGTTAGTTGGTGCTGATTATGAAAGTTTTGACTGATCAACACTAAACTAAAGGCTAACACTGTACTTTGATCAGTTCAAACTGCTGCTGCTAAAGGAAGTGGTCCCATTTTCTCAATGGACCAGTCCTTGATTAGTTAAACCCTTACTGCAGCTGCATGATGAATCAGATTGGGAAACCTATCAGGTCTATAACTGATCTCTTACTTGGGGAAGAGGAGAGGAATGGAGGAAGTTTTAACTCAGTTCTGAATGAGGAAAACCAGTGATCTTTCTAAGGATACTTCCCAGAAGTGAAGTTCTCATAGACAAGAGCTAAGGAAAATGAGCTATTTAGTGTCAGAAGGGTTTGTATTATTGCTGCTTTGAGCAATATTTGCTCTCCACATGTAAAGGGTTTGGGGAAGCCTTCATACATGGCACTTGGCACAGTAAGGATATTAGTTTTACTAAGAAGATCTAGATTTAAAAGAATTTTTTAAAAAGGCTAAGAGACTGTTTACATAATCCTGAATATCATGTTTGATTTTTCTTCAAAATTACGAGAGATTATACACTTTTTCCATGCTGTATAATAAACTTTTGACACTTACTGCTAGAAGATGTCTCTTAGGCAGGACTAGAATCAATACTTATAATCATTTATACTCAAATAGTTGACTTTCCAAGAGAATTGATATGGGACCATATTGGGACCTTTTTGTTTATAGTGACTGCCTTACCCCTGTAGTGAGAGGATCATTTGAAAATGAAAGAAAATTCTTTGCTGTTTGTCGTTATCCTTAGAAGAAAATATAGTTGTTTCCAGCTCTGTGAGATTTGCTATAAGTAGGGAAGTATTTTGTAATTTCATTATTAACTGCTTTGCTGCTCTTAGGAATTCAGTATTTTTCCTACTCACTGCTTAAAGAGCTTTGTATTAAGCCTATTTTGCTAAAATCAGTATGAAAACTTATCATACATAATAATGATTTTTAACATGGTATTCCTCAAGATACAGGAGACTTCGATCAAATCTATCAGTTCCAATGTCAATGGTAAGAATTTTTGAAAATATGTTTGTTTTTTATTACTTTTATGTTTAATGTTGCATTCCTTCAGAATCTCTGGGAAATTGCTAGCATTTGGTTTAATGCAACACACTTACCTTGGCTGTCTTCTTGGAAGGGTCTTTTGCTTTCTGCACAAATAGTTTGAAGGATTTCTGTAAAAGAAATCTCTTGCTTCTTTTCTATAAAAATATCTTGCTTCTTTTTTAGAAAAGAAACAAGAGAAAATAGACAAATCCTGTGTACTTTGCCGGTCATTTACTAGAAACTAACTGAAGTGCTTTCTGAGAAGTGAAATAAGGGCTGGTCTGATTAAAAGTAAGAAGATTATTTTTTTCATTAAAATGAAAAACAAGTTTTCTATTTAAATATCCCTGGGAGGGCAAGAGAATGAGACACTATGACTGTATATAAAATTGAGATGTATATAAAATTGGTGCAGGATTTTACCTCTGACTTCTTTTGCTGTATAGATCATTATCTTAAGTGCTTGGGAGTGTTGCATGGTAGAAATGGATGTTTTGAATACACTAAATAGTATGTGATTTGTACAAAAGGAGGCAAGCATTTTAGGGCATTCAGAAGGAGAAATAGACAAAGCAGCAGTGAAGTTGCATTTTGGATCAGATCTCTGAAAAGATTCTTTTCAAATAACAGTAGATAGTTTTCATCCATCTTTGTGACTCCATGTCAAATTGACTGGTAGCAAAGCAACATCTGTTAACTCTTTTGCACTTTCAATCTCTGTCAATGCAGCCTTGCTCTGAAAGTTGGTCTGAGAGTTACTATCAGTGATTCAGGAACAACAACAACAAAAATCTGTAATGGAAGCTTCAGTAGCAACATTACAGATCCAATTTCTGAGCTGATTTCCAAATGAAAAATTCCTTTGAATGTCTCAGGTAGAATCTGTCTTTCTTCCACAATACCGATAAAAATGGAAACCTTGCTTTTGTCACAAAAACATATATAATAAAAATAACTGGAGACATGTTCAGAATAGATCCTTTGAACATGATGATGCTGTCTCATATGGAGGAATTATTGCTTTCAATGAAACAGTATTTCAGATACAAAAAGTGCTAAACTCCTTTTTGCTACATCCACCGATACTGGATTTTTCTTCATATATATATATTCATATTCATATATAAGTGTTGTGTCTTTTCGCTAGATAACAAAGCAGCTAATCTTAGACAAGGCTTCTCTGAAGTGAACCCGGAGCTGCTGTCTGGAGAATTCAACAATGTAGAAAATGAATCCAAGGTTTGAGACAGTCTCTTAAATCCTTCTTTTTAAATACCTGGGTGTGTGAGGTCTTCATCCTTGTAATGACATTTATTATGCAAGGGCATGTGAGATGTCTGTGTATCTCAGGAAGTTTTTGAGTTGTCTGATCAACTGGAATGTTTCAAAGAATATTTTAGGCTTGGAGGCCAGAAACTTAACAATATTGAAAGGTGTGGTGGAGGCAAAATAGGAATAGTATCGTTGACGTTATCTACATATCAGTGTATCTGCTTATCCTCTTGATACAAGCAAAACATTTGGCATTTTCTTAAGTTGTACGTTTTGGAGATAGCAGCAGAATGTGAAAGACACAGAGGCAAACATAGCTTCACAGTTCTTTCTTTCTGGATCTGGCTTAGAGAAAGCTTCAGGGCATCTTGAAATTAAAAGCGATAAGGGATAGCATGCAAAGACATTGTGAGAACAATAAAAGAAGGCAAGAGTTTTTAGTAAGCTATTGCAGGCATGTAACAATCTTCCTCAATAAACTGGAGGTCTTGGTACAGAAGGAAGGATCTCTTGACTGCTGTAGCAAAAGCTGTTCATGCTGCTATTGAAGGAGCTTCAAGTGCTGCCTTCATTTTGTTCTGCTAAAATGCACAAAACCAGAAGTTTGTTGCTCCCTCTAGTAAGCAGAAAGGAACTAGAGTCATAGTTTTTTATTTCAAGCTGAGGTTGGACTTGAAAGAAATGGTATTTGAAGTTTTGGCAAGTTTTCAGCTTTTAAAATGTTCTTTCTCAAGAGTGGGAGGTAACTTAGATCTTAAGAAAACTGGTAGTGTGGCAGGTTTATGCACTTCCAAGATCTCTGTTCTGCTTGCATCCCTTTCCAGAAGATCAGTATGAACCACCTGCTGCAAGTATTCATCACTACTCTAAAAAAACCCAACTCAGATGTCTAATACCCTGTAGTTTGACTGTGAGCCCTCTGCCATCTGAACATACTGTCATGACATTGTAAACTTCTATCCCCATCACCAATTCAGATTGCAGAGTTTGGCTGCTGAATTCTCCTTCTGTGTACAGATGACCAGCCCAGCTGCTGAACCTTTCCTCTGCAATTTGATAATATGGTGACAGAGTGTGCTTGAGGCTTCACCCATATCTTTTCACACAAGGAGGCACCATTGAGTTTCAGCTTTTCCAAAGTAACCCATAATCTTAGGTGCTTCTAACTTCTGGATGCCAATTTTGAGTCATGTTAAGGAAATATGATTAAGTTGAATAAATTCATTGAGACTGTAAGCTTTCTTCCTCTCCTTTCTGCAAAAGATGACAAGCTACAAAATGGATGGACCTCACAGAGGATTTTGTCTTATTATTAATAATGTTAACTTCGATAAGTCTCTTCAAGAGAGGAAAGGTTCTTGCAAAGATGCTGGTAAGTTGCTGAAGTGAGATTTTTGGAAGATTAGTCTCTGTTTCCACATGTGAGTTGATTGTCTGGTATTGCTCTATATTTTATTGTCTATATTTTAGTTAATATTCTTAAAGAGTAAAATGCTTGATATGTGTTAAATTATGTCATTTGTGTATCCTAGGGGAGGAAGGGTTAAAGGATGAGTAACCACTGAGTTTCTGATGCAGTTAGATCATTCTTGAATCATTTTAAGAACTTCCTTTTATTTAGTCTTTATAAAGAACTTAGCTATAATAACTAAAATTAAACCATCGTTCTACATAATCAAGCAATTCTGCATACTTATTATTTTATTCTGTTCATTCTATTTATAGCTTGTGTATGAAACTCTTAATAGTCAAAACTACAACTGAAAAGTCATAATTTGAGGAGGGTTTTGAAAGATCTAACCTGAAACTTAGGGCAGGGGATTTCTCGTATTTTCAGGTGTCATTTGTGAACTTAGTGTGTCATTATACATTGTAAAATGTCATTGTATTTTTCTGAAACTTGTCTGGAAAAGTCCAGGAACTCTGTGTTTGAGATGACGCCATCTTTTTTTATTCCAGTTAACCTTTAGTTGATATTAGTATAAGGATGGATCTGTGGAAGTGTCAGGGTGTAAGGTCTTTCCCAGTTCAGATTAGCTTGCATGATGACTGCATACGATGGTTTTTCTGCTGCCTCAATTTTTCATTTTATCTTTCTTTTAATTACAGAGGAACTGAAGCGAGTATTCACATGGCTTGGTCTGGATGTGAGGACTTACAAAGATCAGACATCTGAACAGATTATAGATCTCATGCAAGCTTGGCAGTGTTTTCAAGATCACAAAGACAGGGACTGTTTTATATGTTGTATTCTATCTCACGGAGAGTCAGGAGCAATCTATGGGAAAGATGAGGAACTTGTATCAATCCGCATGATCATGTCCCACTTCACTGCCAAACAATGCCCACAGCTGGCTGAAAAACCCAAACTCTTCTTTATCCAAGCATGCCAAGGTAAACAGATACAGTGTCCTGTCTATGTTGAAGCTGATGCTCGAATTCCTGACTTGTCTTCCATGCAACACAGCGTTTCTCCTTCTGAAAGTATTCCTGAAGAGGCTGATTTCCTCCTAGGCATGGCCACAATTGATGGATATGCCTCCTTCCGGCACATTCAACAGGGTGCTTGGTATATTCAGGCCCTGTGCAACAAGCTTCAGTTGTTGGTACCAAGGTAAATACTTTGCCTAGCTCTTCCATGAAAAAGTCCAAGGAACTTTGCCTTTTTCTTTTCTCCAATGTCAAATTCACACAGGAACAGTAACTCATGTTCTGAGGTGGACAAAAGTATTTACAGTAATGATTTGTTTGCTTATCACTGATAAATTTACATTAACACTACTAATACCGTAAAGATAATCTGGAGAATGTGAAGTTGATCATAAAAAAAATCAGAACCTCCCATCTATATTCTGTAAATCAAAGCCATCAGTTTCTTGAGTGGATTTAGGTAAGAATAATTTATTCCGTTATTTTTCTTTACTGGTTGAATTAAGCAGGACAGAGTAAGAAAAGGTCTTTTGTTTTTAATAGGACTCAGAACAAAAGAGAAGAAATTGCACAGAATCATGGAATGCTAGGAGTTGAAAGGGAACTTTAGAGATCATCTAGTCCAACCCCCCTGCCAAAGCAGGTTCACCTAGCACAGGTCACACAGGAACACATCCAGATAGGTCTTGAAAGTCTCCAGAGAAGGAGACTCCACAACCTCCCTGGGCAGCGTGTTCCAGTGCTCTGTCACCCTCACAGTAAAGAAGTTTTTCCTTATGTTGAGGTGCAACTTCCCATGTTCCAGTTTGGAGTAAAGGATGTGTTTTCTGGTTTGTGTCTTAAATGTTTATACTGTTCTAGATGATCTGAAGGTGTTAAATGGAGTGCCATCTGCTCATTAATAAGTCCTGTTTTTTTGCTCTCCTTCTGGCTGTAGGGGTGAAGATATTTTATCAATTCTTACTGAAGTTAATGAAGATGTAAGCAGACGTGTTGACCGCTTGGGGACAAAGAAGCAGATGCCCCAACCAGCATATACCTTAAGAAGAAAATTTATATTCCCAATACCTAGAGACCCTCCTCCTTCACAGCAACTTTGAAGCTTTAAAAATACATCCTTTTATCAGCACATCTCATTTAAATACAGTTCACCACACTGCCTGTTTTAAGAATCCTGAGGAAGTGTTAGCTTGAGGGCAAGGCCTTATAAATTTTTTGCCAAAAAAACTGTGAAAGTGGAGGAGACACAATTAAAACAATCCACATGCCAGCTATTTACATCATCTGTATATTCAGACTTATCAGGGTTGGGAGAAGCATGCTTCTATCATGTTAAATGTTTTTGTACCTGCACAGACTGCAGATATAAAAGTCTTTTGCTGAAAGTATAAGAGTTGTGTGTAGCCTTCCATGTCTAAACCAGGATTGTTCATGGTCTGGTTTAGTCTCGTGTTTTATTTTGCAGGCTGACAATTTTAAATCTTGCCTCTGAAGCCTCTATGCTATGTTCACAGAGAAAAACAAAGGTGGGAATGAAAACTTTAGTAAGTGAAAAAGGATTTCTTCAATCTATAATTTAAATTATGTTTAACTTAATGGAGAACCAGTTAACTATTGAAATCAGTAATTTGTTCCACAATGCACACTGATGCCATCTAATGGCTAACAGAAACCTCAGGTACAATGAGATCTTTCAAAAACTGAGTAAAGCCAAAATACTGTGTAGTATTCCCTCTGTGAAACCCTGTGAACTGTCATTTCCACATCACTTCCATAAAGAAAAGTTAGAAGATTTGCACACCATGAAATACGGCATTCTGCAGTTTATCTGTCTGGGTTTATCAGCTTGATTAACTTTGTTAAGCATTAAATTTTCTTATCGTTTCTTGTTTTAAGATCTAAAATGCAGCCATATGAGAAACAAGGCTCCTTGTTGAGGAAGCTTCTAACAGAGCTTTCTGTGCATTAACTGAAATAATGTTGTTTTGTTATGAGCATTTACTATGTATGTCTGTGTTCTTCCTGTTTGTTATGGCTTTAAATTCATACTTCATTTTAAGAGCTTGGTGAAAGAAAAATTATGTACTGGGGTAAGGCTTAACCTTGTTTCCGACTGGTCCCTGCACTTATCTGCATGAATCAGTGGGGTTTTAGTTGCCTCAGGGTTTAAGGTGAAGTGAAACTTGTTGTATTTCTGCAAAACACTGATTGTTATATCTGATTACTAGCCATAAGTTAGATTTGAAAGAGATGTTGGACGGGGCTCTGAGCAACCTGATCTAGTGGGAGGAGTTGGAACTAGATGATCTTTAAGGTCCCTTCCAACCCTGACAATTCTATGATTCTATGCAATTTTTAGCTTGCACTATCCAGGATTTTTATGAGGGAATTTTTGCATCACATAGAGCATTGAAATGCAGCCAATTTGCCAAAACATAATGGTCACTTTTTATCATGATGAATTGAAAGCTGTGTGACCCCACTGCATTTTGAGTTTTCTGAATTAGTATGGCTGCCACACTTGAAGTAACTTATGTGCCACAGACAGAAATTATTTTGTTAGTAGAATATATAACATATTGTAGTAGAATCATGTGGTTTTCAGCTCACAATTACTGTTCAGACTCCTGCACTCCTTTTGTATGTTTAGGCAACAATTGAATTTTTATCAGCACAGAGTAAACACAAATATTTTTATGTTGTTTTTCAGGATCTTGTTTTCATTTTTAAATTTGGTAGTCAGAGAACATCATCATGTTATGTTACTTTCTCTGTAGAGACTCCTGCCTGGGTCATCTCCAGTTAAATCACAGGTAGATAAAGGCAGTCAGAAGAGTAAGCTGACTTCTGCCTTGAGTTCCCTGGGGGGAGGAATCCACACTTGTGAAGTATAAAAGACTGGTAAAGTCTTCCTTGCTCATAATAAGGTTTATTCAAACACAGTTTACACTACCATGAATTATACTGTCCAGTGTGGATATTTTGTGTATGTATGTTGAGGGTTGTGTTTATATGGCTGCACACTGTAATACTTGGGTGCCTGCAGCAGTACTCTGTCAGCACCAGCCCAAAGGCAGGGTAGGCTTAGCACTACACCCGCAGCTGCCATTCAACAAGGTGGTTGGATGTTTCAGCACGATCACCTGGGTGTGTTGTAAGATAGAGGTTTGAAATTCTTGGAGAGGGTGTTTTTTATGCAACTTAGATATTCGTGCTCCTTGCTGTCCACACTGTACACCCTCAGTTTAACTCCAGTTACATACAGAGCTGTGCTAGAAAAAAATAAGCCTAAACCAAACAAAATATGGTTGATTTCTGTTGGGGCTCTCTGATAGTATACAGAAGCATATGCATATGTGCATGCTCTTCATCTACAGAATTAAAGAAGGCTGGTGACTTGTGCAACCCTTGTTTAGACAGATTTAAGTGGAACTAGTGTAAAAAGAGTCTTTCTGTTGGGGAAGTTGGTATCTTGGAAAGATCGTGATCTTAGTGGTATTCGTTAACATCCTCAAGTCTTGTATCCTGTCCCTCCTGACTCAGTTTTTGTGCAGGAGCTGCGTATCCTGCCTTGTGCCAGTAGAGGTCACAGTCACTGCAGTTGCTGAGCAGTCAGAAAATACCTCAGCATTTTCACTTCCTCAAGACTAGCGTTTCTGTGAGATACGAAGTTTTGCCAGGCAGCTGTACAAGAAATAGGTTGGGGCAGTTCTAGAGGAAGCTGGAGAGACAAAACCGGGATGCAGGGGAGCTGGGGTAAATTGGAAAGCCTGTAAGTTAAGCAAAAGGACAGGAACATTTTGGGGAAGGGCAAGAGAGGTAGAAATAAAAAGTGAGACAGTAAAGATAAAGAACAGTGCCAGGAGAGCTGGTTCTTGAAACTGCTGCATGATAGGAGAAGCCTTTATCTGGAAAGAGCTAACCTGGGCTTGGGCCTGTCAGCAAGTATTTTTCGCACAGTGCTGATCACGTGATGCTTCCGCTTTCAAACTGCAAGTGGAGCCTTGATTCAGTTAAGACTCGGAGGAACTAGTGCAGGGAGAAAGACACTGAGGCATGGAATGTTATGGAGACAGAAGAAGCATTTTGGACCTAAGGATCAAATCTTTTGGTGTCCCTCTGTGCTGCTCCTAGCTTTTGGATAAAGGACAACTTGTGCTAGTGAGGTAAGTCGAGACATGTTTTGTGAATGTGTCACTAGCCTGTGACTTTTGGAAGGAATTCGTATGCCTCATTCTATCAAAGAGTATGTTATAATTTTTAATTTTTAGAGGTAGGTAGCTTGAAATCAATGAAAGATTGCTTTCATTGTGAAATTTTAACAAATTCCAGCTCTCCTGTCTATTCGTAATGCTGACTTCACAATCTCCAGAGTCTGGTAGCTGTACTGTCTGCTGATAATACATTTCCTGCTGCAAGGAAGATACTGGTGACCAGCAGATCATACTGGGAACCTTACCATTGAAGGCAGAGTTCTATGCTTCAAAGGGGGTGAAAATGCCAAAAGTTAATTATTGCTTAAAGTCTCCTGTAAATGGGGAAGTATATTACATTAATAATTTCAAAGAAATGTTTAGCCTTTCAGTTCCCTGTATTCACTGAGTACTCCTACTGAATTCGGTGCTGATAGTTGCCATTTTTTAATTTAGGAAATAATCTTCCATGAAAGCGCATGTTAAAAAGAGACTAGGGTGAGTTGAAAAGGCACTTCAGAGAAAGGAGGTAAGTCATGGAGGATCTGGTGACAACAGCAGAACAGACTGGGGTTCTTTTAAATGGGAAGATACAATTGATTCACTCTTCCCTCACTGTCTTTTAATTAGGATTTATGGATAGGAGCAAATGGACTCAGCTGTGCTGTATGTGGAAAGTCCTGGCTATGCTGTTTAGTGGGTCCCCTTAAAAGCAAAACCCAGTTATTTGTGGCTTGTTGGCCAATTTTTCTCACAAACACTAATAATAAATTTCCTGAAACTGAAACCATGATAGGTGGAGTAGGGAACTGCTGTATTATGTCAGCTCATTACTTTGTTATAACATGCTTTTTGCAAGTCATGTGACAATACAGACTATACCACAAAAGGCAGTACTTCTCCTGGAACTTCCAAGACTATCGCTGTCTCATTTTTTTCAGAATTGTTCCAGGAGTCGTACAGCCTTTCCTCCCATGTAAGTGATGTAAAATTATTACTACTATTATTATTATACTGTTTGCAGTAGTGTCTTTAGTAGACTGGGAGAAAAACATGGAAGCAGTTAAACCTTGTTTTAGTGTGCTCCCTGTATTTACAGACAGGCTTAAATATAGTGTGTGGGTGGCACATCTGTTGTAATTGCAATAATTTTGTGGGTTTGAAGCTTACAGCCTTTGAGAAATAAAAATGAAAATTCTCTTTACCAGAAAAATTCACTTTTATAAATGCATACCTTGTATCTTAAAAAAAAAAGGCATGATTTATGTGAGAAGGAAGATAACTTCATAACTAGCTACCAAGAAATATTTTCTTTACTGTGTGAATATAAAAAGATACAGTCAGATCTGAATTGACTGAGTTGTGAAGTTAAGTACTCATTCAGATACAAGTGGCTTTATGGTGATACAAAGTGAAAGCCATGGATTCTAGTCTGTTTAAAAGTTCAGTTTGAATGGATTTAAAGAAAACAGTATTTGAGGGCAGAGCATGAATTGTATATACTGCTTAATGTTTTGCTGTTATATTAGTGTTTTTGACATGCAAAAGTTTAAGATTCAGTTGTTCATTCACTCTTGCTAAGTAACAGAATGTTGACCAAAGGCAAGGACATGCCACTGAAAGCAACTTTGCTGTAGAGTCATCTTTGGAGGAGAGGGGAGTACAATTGTCTGCTAATTTTTTTTATTTTTAATTTTTTTTTAATATTTACAGTAGTACTGATTCAGTTAGCCAGCTGGGCTACCTTGGAGTTATTAGCCCTGTTATTGAAATATTTGCAGTAGCAGTAACATTAAAATTGATCGTCTAATATTTCAGTAGTGTAGCAGTAGGAAGTTTTAATTTACTGTTATCAACTTTTCTGTCTCCCAGTGAATTTAATGGGGCAAGAGACTTCTACTGAATGCCTTTCTATAGAGTTTCTCCTTAGAGATTCCTAGGTATCTTAGATCTAAGGCAGAGAGAATAAAGTGGCGGATGGTTCTTTTACCAGAGCAGAAGTGGAGGCAGGTCTTTTAAGTGTCAGGGTGAGATAATTGGAAAGCTTGTGCTTGGCATTTTCTAACTTTCTCTTATGCTCAAATGTTGGATCCATATGACAAGTTTAATATTTATAAAGCTAATGGGGGAAGCAGTGGAGAAAGGAGGTGGTATTTGATGCTTAGTGAAATAGAACTCTTTTGACAATAATTCTCCTGGCCTTTTTAAAAGAGTTGACATGATCTGTGTTTTGAGTATTACAAATTTATTGAGAGCTGGGAACTGAGTTTTACTTGATTAAGATAATCCAGAAAAGGAAGAGGTGCCTTGGCATGCTGACTAGGGCCAGAAGTAGTATATATAGAAAGGAGAAGCCAGATAGCTTGGGAGAATTATAATCATGTGGACTCTTGTCTTTGTTATGATGTAAAACTCTAGAAAAGTCTTTAGGACTCTAGAAGGCAGAGGAGATGAAGAGAGCTGGTTAATATTCAAGCATCTCTTCCTCCAGGCTGAAGACCAGTGCATCCCTTTGAGTAAAAAAATCAAGTAGAGGAGGTAGGAGACCTGCATGGATGAGCTGGGAACTGCTGGAAAAACTCAGATGGCACAAAGAGGTTTGTGGTATGTGGAAAAAGGGACTGGTCACTTGGGAGGATTATAGGAACATAGTCAGGGTATCTAAGGAGGCAATAAGGAAGGCCGGGGCCCTCTTGGAATTAAATCTGGCAAAGGAAGTAAAAGAGAGCAAGAAGGACTTTTTCAAGTACATAAGTAGTTAAAGGAAGACCAGGGAAAATGTGGGGCTACTGCTGAATGAGGTGGGAGCCCTGGTGACAGAGGATGCAGAAAAGGCGGGGTTGCTCAATGCCTTCTTTGCTTCAGTCTTTGCTGCTAAGACCAGCCCTAAGGAATCCCAGTCCCTGGAGGCAAGAGAGAGAGTCTGCAGGAAGGAGGACTCTCCACTGGTCAGTGAGGAGTAGGTTAGAGATCATTTAGGCAAACTGCACACTCACAAATCCATGGGCCCAGATGGGATGCACCCATGAGTGCTGAGGGAGCTGGCTGATGTGGCCACTATGCCACTCTTCATCATTTTTGAAAGATCATGGAGAATGAGAAATGTGCCCGAGGACCCACTTGGTTAATGCAGGGCGAGCAGTGGACATTGTCTACCTGGACTTCTCCAAGGCTTTTGACATGGTCCCCCACAGCCTCCTCCTTGAAAAACTGACACGTTATGACCTAGACAAGTGGTCTGTGTGGTGGGTGGGGAACTGGCTGACAGGCTGTACTCAGAGGGTGGTAGTAAACAGTTCATTCTCAAACTGGCAACCAGTCACTAGTAGGGTCTTCCAGGGATTAATATTGGACCCAACGCTGTTTAATATCTTCATAAGTGATTTGGATGTTGGGATCAAGAGCACCCAGATGAAGTTTGTAGATGACACTCCAGAAGAGAGAGCCACCCTCCAGGAAGATCTGGATAGGCTGGACGACTGGGCTAGCAGGAGTCTTATGAAGTTCAACAGGGACAAGTGTAAGGTCTTGCATCTGGGAATAAATAACCCAGGAATGCAGCTCAGACTGGGATCCACCTGGCTGGAGGGCAACCTTATGTAAGGGGCCCTGGGGGTCTTGGTGGACAGCGGACTCAACATGAGTGAACAGTGTGCTGCAGCGGCAAAGAAAGCCAACAGGATGTTGGGTTGCATTAACAGGGGCATCACTAGCAGAGATAAAGAAGTCATTGTCCCACTCTACTCAGCACTGGTCAGGCCACACCTTGAGTACTGCGTTGAGTTTTGGTTCCTGCTATACAAAAAAGATGCAGACAGGCTGGAAAGGGTCCAGGGAAGGGCCACAAGGATGATCGGGGGACTGTAAGACGTGACATATGAAGAAAGGCTGAGAAAACTGGGTGTGTTCAGCCTTGAGAAGAAAAGGCTTAGGGGAGACCTTATTACCATGTGCCAGGAGATAAAGGGTGGCTGCTAAGAAGATGGAGACTTCCTTTTTACAAGGAGTCACATGGAAAAGACAAGAAGTAATGGCTACAAGTTACTCCTGAGGATACTCCAATTGGACTCCAGAAGAAAATTTTTCACCATGAGAACAATTAGACATTGGAATGATCTCCTAAGGGAAGTGATGGATTCCCCTACATTGGACAGTTTTAAGACTGTTTTAAGACTCCGTTTGACAGGGTGCTGGGCCATCTCATTGAAACTATATTATTACCTTGAAAGGCTAGACTGGATGATCCTTGTGGTCCCTTCCAACCTGGCATTCTATGAATCTGTGATTCTATGATTCTATGCCTGGAGGAAAGCCAGTGTCATCCCTGTCTTCAAAAAGGGCAAGAAGAAGGAGCCAGGAAATTAAAGACCAGTCAGCCTCACCAGCATCCCTGGAAAGGTGATGGAACAGCTTATTCTGGAGGTCATCTCTAAGCACATGGAGGGAAAGAAAGTCATCAGGAGTAGTCAGCATGGATTCACCAAGGGGAAATCATGCTTGATCAACCTGATAGCATTCTATGATGGTGTCACTGGCTGGGTAGGTGAAGGGAGAGTAGTGGATGTTGTCTTCCTTGATTTCAGCAACGCTTTTGGCACTGTCTTACACAACATCCTCATAGAGAAGCTCAAGAGGCGTGGGTTGGATGAGTGGACTGTGAGATGGATTGGGAGCTGGCTAAACCGTAGAGCTCAGAGGGTGGTGATCAATGGCACAGAGTCCAGTTAGAGGCCTGTAGCTAGACATGTTCCCAAGGGGTCAGTTCTGGGCCCAGTCTTTTTTTAACATCTTCATTAATGATCTTGATGAAGGGATGGAGTGTGCCCTCAGCAAGTTTGCTGATGATATGAAACTGGGAGGAGTGTCTGACACACCGGAAGGCTATACGGCCATCCAGAGATATCTGAAAAGACTTGAGCAGAGAGGAACCTCATGAAGTTCAACAAGGGTAAGTGTAGGGTCCTGCATATGGGGAGGAATAATCTGATCCACCAGTAGAGGTTAGGGATTGGCCTGCTAGAAAGCAGCTCTGCAGAGAAGGACCTGGAAGTACTGGTGGACAAGCAGCTTACCATGAGACAGCAGTGTGCCCTTGTGGCTGGGAACACAAATGGTATCCTGGGCTGCATTAAGAAGTGTGACCAGCAGGTCGAGGGAGGTTCTCCTTCCCCTCTGTTCTGTCCTGGTAAGGCCATATCTGGAGTGTTCTGTCTAGTTTTGGGCTACCCAGTTCAAGAGTGACAGGGAGCTACTGGAGAGAGTCCAATGGAG
>VYZX01000412.1:0-12155 GCA_013401335.1 Brachypteracias leptosomus
TGCAGAACGAGAGAAGTGGCCCTGTTTGGAAGGAAGCCATGAACCACATTGTACCAGTCACAGCAGGTTCCAGGTGACTCTGAAAAAGATGGAAACAGCCCTTTGTGTCCCAAACCTTCAACCAACCAGCAGAGTATATGGTGCCTCTGCTTAGATGCACTTGAAGAAGGGTGGCAACTGCTGAGGATAGGAAACATGAAAAGGAGAAATGTGAGAGGGCACTCACCAGAATGCTCGAAAAAGGACTCATGAGAGGATAACTAAAGAGGCAAGTTTGGAGAAAAAGGAGGAGGAATGTGGAAGGGGATATTGTTTAGTACATGACTGAAGATGGCCCCTTGAAAGGAGGCACTTCTGATAGAAGAGGAATACTCTGAGGGACTAGAACCTATGGAGGACCCATGTGGGAGCCAGGACAACCCGAAATGGCCTGTGGCTTGTTAAGGACCCATGTTGGGGCAGGATAACTGTAAGAAGCAAGGAATGATAAAAAGAAACTGCTGTGCACTGACCTTTGTGTCACCAAAGGGAATGGAATGGACTGAGTGTAATATGCAGTGAAAAAAAGAGGAGTAAAATTGGGGAAGGGGGAAGAGAAGTGCTGGACTGAAGCTGAGTCTGGGGAGTGGGTAGAAAAGTCATTTTGCTAAGCGCTTAATTAACTCTCCTATTCCACACCCCCTCCCCTCTACACACTGTTTATACCTGTGTGAATAATTAAAAGTTCATGTTAATTTAAAATAAATTAAACTGAGTGAACTTCCTCAAATCAAGACTGCTTTGTTCATGACAGGTTCATACGTATAAATTCTCATTTCCAGTATACCTAATATACAAATAACCTAATACACACTTAACAATTAATATACACATAGTAAATCATACCTTTCCCTGTTAACACATGTTCTCTATCTTAGTATTTTCTTCATCAAGACTCAGAAACAGGTCTCTTCATCCTTCTCTTGCAGCTTTATCCTGATAGGCGGGAAGAACACTCAGTCCCTTGACATTTACAGCTTCATATGTAAGAAATTTCTGGCTGGATACTTTATTTTTTCCAATTTTGTTTTAAATTTCATCAATATCATTAAATAGAAATATTGCCCCCAAAGGTTTACATTTTCAAGACTCTGAGGTAGCTGAAAAACCTAGAGGAAGAAATGAAATCTGAAGAGCAGGAAAGTTTCCTACACAAGGCCATCTCATTCCAATGGGATGTGAATGAAAAGGTAAAAAATAACTATCCCAGTTACCATCTCCTCTACTTATATATATTATTCTAAAACAATTATTTTAATGTTGCAATGATATTTTCTAATTAAGTGTTGACTGAACGTTAAATGTAGGAATTTGGTGATAACTGTACTTGATACTTGAAAGTGTTTTTTATTGGGTGCAGAGGATATGCATTCTAGAATGTGATTAGCTAATTAAAATAAGTGAAGGGGAAGCTGAAGTCAAAGTGTGGCATGAAGAAATATACTAGTTTTGCTTCTTTACAAATACAGTTTCTATTGATGAGAAAGCCTCATGAGAGGCTTTGTGCTTGAGAACAATAAAACAACATAATTTCTGTTAATATCACATTTGACACAACTTGTAATTCTTTTTATATATAAAAATATTTCTAATATTATAATTCTAATAAAAATAATTCTATTTCTTTGTTCATCTTATAATTTCTCACTGTTGTTTTTTTAATCCTAAAGATAGAGGATGCTTTAAATATACTGAGATTTATCTTATATAAATTTTAAAGAGCTACAATTTAGAAGTAAAAAAAATGAGAAAATGCTTTAGGCTTCCTTTTGCTTGATGGTGATGAGCAAGTATCTCTTGGGCTTTATTTACCTCACTCAGATATAGGCATCTAAAATAAGTCAGATGACTAATTTTAGAAGAGTCCATTTCTTCTTCTAGCTGCAGAGGAAATCTAGACAATTAGTACGAAGAAAATAAATGGATCACAGTTTGTTTTGCAATATTTGCTTAATATTTCTTTAGAAGACTAGAAAGAGTCTGCATTCCATATTTGGTATCAGCTTAGAAACCTCCAAATATGGAACATTCAGTAACAAAATTATTTTTAAAAGAAGTATTTGGTTGTTCTGCTGACATATATCATCCATGGGCATAAAGCTGTTGTGTTTTTCTTTTACGTATATAGATGTTCAAAGACTAATTAACATAAAGAGCCTTGTGATAATTTTAAATAAATCTTCTGTTTCAAATAAAGCTTAATGAAGGTATTTTATTACATTTTAGTAGAACAACACTTTATACCTCTTTTTTCTCATTAATCAGGTAGCATTAAGACTATCTTGTAGAATAGTAATGTAGGAACTGGAAACTTAAACATCTTCAGAGGCGTTAGTCATGCTGAATTAAAGTTTGACAGCCTCCTTTGAGCCATAAACTGGTAGAAATAATCTCATGGGTGCATTGAATTTCTTACTGGTTAAAAACAAGTCATTGATATTTTGAAATACAGTATCAATATTTAACACAGGAATTCCCATCAACAAACAGCCCCAAATGGAGCAGTGAATAGTGTAGGACTGTATAACAGTGAGCAAGGAGAGTCTTATTTCCTCTATGGGAAAGTTATGACCACAAGCCCTCTGCCAACTTTCTTCTTCCTCTATTATATCTACTCTCTAGTGGATGTCATATTAGAGACTGTGGCCAAAACACCCTCCATTCTTCACCTACTGGAGCATGAAGGAATCAGTGACAGATGCTGCGGCATCATGCAGTATTCAAAGACCACTGTATTCATTTAATAAATGTTTTTGCAGCCTTATGGCCTTGCCAACAATTGCATTCCTGGTTAAATGGAGAGATAAAGATTGCCTCCTACAGGGACTAAAGATGACATTCAATATAGTGTGATCAGACTTTTTTATGGTACACATCCAATGAAACAACAACAAAAAAACCCCAACATATATATAAAATTTCTGAGTTTTTTGAGACTACTGGTATCAAAGAAAATCTTAACAATGATTCTATCTAACACAGTAAGGAAAAAAGATTTTAGACTCAGAGAATGAACTCTTTCATCCTACAGAGTGAGCTGTCATCTGAAAACTGAGATTTTCAAATCAACGACCAACTGAAACTTAAGTTAGAAATATTTTTTTTTTTTCAGATTTTGGAATACTTTTCATGTGAAAAATGAGTGATCATTTCATAAAGCAAAATAGATATCTGTTGTTAGTAAATTTAAATGCATCTTTTCTGGTTAACCTTTGTTAAAAAAAAATAAAATCTGTTGTTTGGTGAAACTTGACTTAATGGAATTTAATGCTGTGATTTTCTTGCCAAGATTCAGGAGCAAGACTAACTCAAACTCGTCAAGATGATAATTGTGAATGACTGGATAATGATAGAAAGGTAGCAAGGTCTGGAAGGGGACACTTAGTAGATATCACTCCTTCATAGACAGGCAGACAATCATTTGAGATCTGGAAGCGGGTTAATAAAGAGTACCTTTCAAAATTGTAGCAGTCTACACAGAACCACTAGAGGATATTTTCCTAACAACTTGAGTGCCTAGAACTTAGTGACAGGAATTGTGTTGCACAAAACCAGGCAAGAATATACAATTTCATCAACTATTTCAACAACAGTGAAGCTGGATATTTTGCATCCTTTAGTGATGCTATTTTGAACATCTAGATTTATCTAAATGCAAGTATATGCTATATACAATGCTTGGTCAGCTGGGGTTATTTGTTGAAAAGGAAAAGAATTTATAAGCATGATCCCCTACCTTGTTCCACAGAACTCAGAAAATAAGAACTTATTTTTTTAATCAGTATTTTTGACTTATTCAAATTGGAACTAATAAAGATATCTTTGCAAAAGAATTAATACAGAATGTAAGGACAAGATTAAGTTTGTGGATAAGAGATCTGCAATTTGGAATTTAAAACGTTATGTGTATTTAAAAAAAAATAATTAGAAAGTCACAAGTTAATGTCAAATTAGTTTAAGTAAAATAAACATCAATGAACACATTTATTTCATTTGTTTGGTTGTAGTAGATTGGATTAATGACAATTCTAGGTTTTCCAAGTACCAAAATGAATAAATATATATGTTACTGTATAGATGCTATAGAAGTTATGCTGCATATCATTAATTGAAAAAAACAAAAGAAATTACTATAAACAAAATTAATTTAAGACTTTTACCTGGCCCATTTATAAATACGAGGGAAAAATCTTTAATACAACAACTGACTGGAACATCAGTTGGATTAACTCAGATCAAAATTACACAGATTTAAACAAGATCTATCCTATTTAGGTAATCTATCATAAACACAAGATCAGGTGTACTTCTTGTTTAGCATGATAGAAGTTTTACCCTTAGTAATGTAGATTTCCTGGAAAAAAAAATATTTCATTAAATGCTTTTTCTGCAAAGCACACAGCAAAATTTTGTAAGTTATAATTTGTGTTATGTTTCATACTTGAAAACTTAACTATAGAGACCATTTTCCCATAAAATGGTGGAAAAAAATTAAAAAGAAAATATGTAAAAAATCAAATAATAGTATGGAAACAGAACCAAGATTCTATGATGGATTTTTAGATTAAATACTAGATCGCATGCTGGTTCACTATCAAATTACAGTACTGAAGTGCTGAGGCCTGGGCTGTGGGCCCTGGGTTGGAATTGACCTATGGATGAGCATAGCAACATGTTTTGTTCCCCAAGTGGTTTCCCAAGGCCCCAGAGGGAGAACCTGGCCCAGCTGTGTGAGGCCCTGCCTTCCCCCAGGTAATCATGGTTGGGGTGGTTGGCCAGGCTAGAGCTATATCAACCAGGAACTGACCAGTTTGAGAGAAGAAACAGATCAGTTGGAAGAGAGTTCCTGTTGTGGGCAACTTGCTGAGCTCTCTCAGTAGTGTGTTCCCCTTTGGCTGATTTGAGATGGAGAAGAGCAAATGGATTAAAAAAAAAAAGATGTAAAGATGAAGTTATGCTGAGGGGATGTTGCTGAGTTTGATGTTAGCCTGAGGAAGGAGAGAGCTAGCAACACAAGTACTATCACAACAGAATTAAGGTGCATTATGTACTCGTGCCTACCTCACTATTTGGAAGCAGATTGACTCTGTTAACATTTAGCTCAGATTTCATAACCCCGAACAATCTTTTCTACTTAATCTAGAATTTACAGATGTAGGCACAGAGGTACATTAAGTTAAAACAAATCACTCTAAGACTCCAACTAAATTAGTGATAAAGTTAAGAGCAGAATGGAGACTCTTGAGTTCTTTACCATTTGTCTAATCAATAAACAGATTTTTTTCTCCTATTTTACATCTTCTATCAGGTTATATTTTCTGGCTTTTCTCTGGAAGTCTGTATATAGGATAAAAAAAAAAAGAGAGAGAGATGCTCCAAAGTCTCTTTCTTTGGAATATTTATGCTGATGTTAGTTCAGAGCAGACACACATATTACAAAAACTGTGTCTTTTTTTTTTACAGATCACTGAAAGTAAATACTAGATTCTTCTGTTTCTTAGACATACATAGTTCCCACTTGATCATTTAACTCTGCTACAAGTTGTAGTTCTTTTAAAAAGAAACTCTCCAGACAGTTTTATATCAGAATAAATTGTCTGCATTGAAATACTTGGTGTCAGTTCAATGACTAATTGTGAATTTAAAAGGCTGCAGAGCTCAGTATCATCTTAAAATTCAAGCATCCTTTCTCTACATCTGATTAGTCCATGACAAGGGGCAATGAGCAGTCAGTGAGAAAAATATTGCTCCATTAAACAGTATCTCTGGGCTTCCAAGGCCCGTTTTATCTGACAGGCAATCCTTTTCTCAGAATCTGAATAATTTCATTCTTGAGAAAACATGTTTTGATTATTGCAAATAATCAGGAGGTTTGGGTAGTTTTGCCTTCTCATATCAAGGTTCAACACAATCCATGTGACTTGAATAATAGTATTAGAAGCAAAGTCTTTGCTAACTAGTAATATATAGAAAAATTTTAATGATGTGCTTTTTCCTCTTTTTACTATAAATTCTTGCCTGAAATGCTTTTTTTTTGAGGCTTTTAAAATTTTAACAAATGACTAACATCAGAATTTTATTCTTAGTTCAACAACTCTTAACTGTGAAAAGATAAATGTATTCTGACTAATACATGACTGCATCATGTCATGGTGTGTCAATGCCAGAGACAGTTAAAAACTGTGTCTTCTTTGGAGCTAAGAGTCACTGTGATAGCTCACTGTGAGATATCTTATCAAACTCCTTACATTCTGGTACATTTGACAAACCATCTGAAGACTATTTCCCTTGACAATGCTTCAAGAGGGGTATGCAAAAAATTAAGTCAATCAGATCACTATTTCTGAATATTGAGTTCAGTGACTTTTCTTGTCTCACTCTTTATGTCTGAACATATTTTTTCTGATTTCTGTGTATTTCGCCATGTTTTATTTTTTCTTAAATTTCCAAGTACTCCATTTTTTTCATCAGACTTTCATGGTGAATTACTCCAAACATATATATACTAAATTATGTGTCTTTCAATTAATATAAATTTCAAGCAAAAAAAGAAATTAACAAGATGAGCATTTATCTTACAATACTGTGGTGGGTTGATTCTGGCTGCTTGTCACGTGCTCACTAAAGCTTCTCTGTCACTCCCCCTCCTCAGCTGGACAGGAGATAGAAAATATAACAAAAGGCTCATTGGTCAAGATAAGGACATGCAGGGATCACTCAGCAGTTACAGTCAGGGCAAAACAGACTCAACTTGGGGAAATTAATTTAAGTAAATTAGAGCAGGGTAATGAGAAATAAAACCAAATTTTAAAGCACCTTCCCTCCACCCTTTCCTTCTTCCTCACCTCAGCTTCACTACCTCCTTCTCCTCAGTGGTTCAGGGGGACGGGGAATGGAAGTCTTGGTCAGTTAATTACACGTTGTTTCTGTTGCTCCTTCCTCCTCAGGGGGAGGACTCCTCACACTCTTCCTCTGCTTCAGCATGAGGTCACACCTATGGGAGACAGTCCTCCTGCAATGTGAGTCTTTTCCACAGGCTGTACTTCTTCACAAACTGCTCCAATGTGGGTCCCTTCCATGGGGTGTAGTTCTACAGGAACACACTGCTCCAGTGCGTGTCCTTCTCAAGGTCAGAAGTCCTGCCAGCAAACTTGTTCCAGCGTGGGCTCCTCTCTCCACAGGTTCACAGGTTCTGCCAGGAGTCTACTCCAGCACAGGCTCTCCCCAGGGCCACACGCTTCTTTGAGCATCCACCTGCTCCAATGTAGTGTCCTTCACGTGCTGGAGGTGGATATCTGCTCCACTGTGGACTTCTATGGACTTCAGGGGGACAGCCTTACTCACCATGATCTTCACCATGGGCTGCAGAGGAAATCTCTGCCCCAGTGCCTGGACCACATCCTCCCCTTTCTTTCTTCACTGACCTCGGTGTCTGCAAAGTTGTTTCTCTCACATTCTTACTGCTCTCTTCAGCTCTGTTGCACAGTGTTTTATCCCCTTCTTAAATATCGCAGAGGTGCTACAGCCTTGGCCAGTGGCAGGTCCAACTTGGAGCCAACTGGCATTGCCTAATTTAAACAGAGGAAGCTTCTAGCAGCTTCTCACAGAAGCCACCTCCGTAGCCCCTTCTCTACCAAAACCTTGCCACTCAAACCTAATACAAATACTTAGTCAAATGTGTATTTATTTGCTTAACCTTGTTGGTAAGTGTCATGAAAGAAACTAAATATATTTCAAAATCTTAGTAGCATTCCAAAGATTTGATTTTTTTCCCTGTGCCCTCCATTTTAATTTTTTTAATTATTCTTTGTTTCTTTTATTTAACTTTTTCTGTTGGTGTGTTTGATTTTGTTTGTAGGTTTTTTTAAGCAAGAGGGATGAAAATGCTAAATACTGCCACTTTCATTATAGTGAATAGTAACAATAATAACAACAGAAATAAAAGTCATCATTACAACGATTTTATTTTTTAAACATTTTTGGTGCTTCTGTTACTCTAGTGGGTATCAGTGATCCTAAGAATATTTTGCATATGACAGAGCACATTATCTTTTATAGGACCTTCTTTAGCACTTGCTTTTTGTCATGCTTCTTCAACATTAAGTTTACTATATCTTCTGACATTCTGCAAAAATTAATTGAGGTGGGTGTTTTTGTGTTTGATGTGATATAAGTGGTCAGATATTGAAGATAGAGTGATAATATGTATGCAGTTTAAAAGGTTTTTATCAGATTTTTTTTAAGACATCAATCTTTTCCTTTTGATAGGGAAATTCCCTTTTCCCTCAGAAGGCCTCAAAAAAATTATCTCCTTATCTTATGTAATCTATTCCTTACCTATTACTGGCTTCAGTGCAGTTTTTTGTATAACTGGAGAATGTTAATAGCAATTCAGGTTGGGAAAATCCAGGTCTTAGATTAGGCTCTCAACAAATCAATTTGTTTGGTTATAATTATTTAGGTAGTAAAGGTTTATTTATTGGGATGTATATATGTACACCATTTTGTGTAACAGATCTTAAATTCTGCTCATTTTTTTAAAGAAATACATTATTCACTGTGCTTTTAATAACTATCATGTTATATTTATTTTCATATTATATTACCAATGTGATTTTTTTGTACTTAATTGATGCCAAAATAATTTTAAATTGATTGGGTGGGAATGTCAAACAACATAAAATTTATCCAAAAGGGAAACTACTAGGAATTTGTTTGTATATGAACATACCCTACTTGGTTTTATTCTGGCTAGTGACAACCAAGTTAAAAATCAGATACCAAATCATATAATTCTCTTGCTTGTAAGAGACTGGATGAGAGAGAGAAAGATACAAGAACTGCTCCAAGAATCTTGGGGTTGATATGAATGCCTGAAAGCCTGAAGATACAAAAAACCCCCAAAGTTTTCCAGGGCCAGGAATTAAACTAAAAGCTTAAAAATTGTTATAAAGAAATATTAAGATATATATGTTTTGAGGAACATAAACATATAAAAGTACACTATCTGAATTCAGTTCTATTTTGCAATATATCTTTGAATGAAAATAAATAAATAATGCTTAGTTATGAAGCAGTCATTTTTATGAAAAATAAGAAAGGACAGTTGCAAACAGGAAGGTATGCTCTTTTTGATATATATCTGAATGGCCAAAAAGAGTACCAAAGTTTGTGTCATCATGTAACTATTAATCAGAACTGATTAATAGTAGCAGTAATAATAACAGTACTAACCACTTACGTATAAGATTTTGTTCATTCCTTAAAGTTCATCAATAGCTAGATAAGGCATTAAAAAGATTGACACTTTTGTTACTCATAACTTAAGGACTATTCTCCTTCTTACCTTGACCAAACACTAAAGAATGAAATAATATGGAATTATATTTCTTATTTTATATAAGGAGTTTGAACTAAGAGATAAAATTATCACTTAGTTAAAATTTTCAGGATACTTTCTGTAGATAATTTCTGAATATTTTGAAGTATGCTAATATATTTAACTTTTGAAATTAAGTAAGCAAAAATATATTAGAACTATTAACTAAACTTAAGGGTGTTTTTTTGTTCTTTAAATACCTAATCTAATTGTGCAGCTTTTTTTACAAGATGATAGACAGCTTCAGAAAGAAAAAAAAAAAGGAGGAAAGATAGTAACTGGTGCTACGATTGGTACTTCTCTAGAGGCTTGTTAAGTGGCAGCATTCAATGAAAGAAAAAAGAGAAGGCTATTGCAAAATAATTTTTCAAGTAATAAAATTTTTATAAACTTTCAAAGAAATGTGTGCTGCTGTAATTATAATGCAGTATTGCAATTTCTTGTCTTGTATAAATGAGAGGATTTCAGAAGAAAATTCCTATATCAAGATAGCAACTTAAAAGTATGCTTAATGTAATAATCTTACTTTGAAATATATTGTTTGCTTTTCCTTCTTGTTTCATAATGTTGGTACCTCATAACTGTACGCAAAAGGTTAACCTTTATCTTCATTGTAAAATAATTATTTCTTTTGTTAGAAGTTGTGTTTATTTGCCTGCAGCAATTCTTTTATTTAAAAATTATGCTAATTGAAAAGGTAAATGTGTGTGTTCAATACACATATAAAATATATTAAAATACATTACTCTTTCACAGTGTTTAAAAACACATTTTTCAATACTCTCAACAGGTTTTAGATGGTCAGATTGTGTCTTGGGGTTTTTTCCTTGGTATTCCTAAGCATGTCCTCTCTTCCATTTCTCATTTTTTTCCTTCAGGGAAGAAAATCCTAGGGGTATTGGCTGTGTCTTTGAGGGTGGTAATTATACTTTTTAAAAAACCCAATAATTAAATCCTACTAAACAGCTAACACAAAAGGTCTATTCCAAAAAATACAAAGATACTTCACAGTTTAGAGGCCTGACAAAAAAAAAAAAAAACAGAAGCAAAGCAATGAATTGTCACTCCAGCTATTGATAGAATCTACACTTATTCTGTACTCCACCATCTACATACTGAAAGCCAAGACCACATCCCAACCTTAATATGAACAATGGAGATATGATTTTCCACTATTTCTTTTATTTCAGCTATACAAATCCTAGACTATATTTCACCTTTTTCTTTCTTCTTAATTAGAAACCCATAACTTCACAACTGATATTCCTTACTTCTGTTTTCTGGATTTTGAGTGCAATATTTTGTGTTTAAAAAAAGAAGAGAAAAGAGACAAAAGAATTCTATCATATGAAGTAGATATGGTTCAATGCAGAGCTTTTAACATCTAAATGTTAACTTACTGCAAAGGCAAAACTTCAGAAACTTATTAGAGAGGCGAGAAGCCTGACATAGGAGCTGTCCTTGGAAAAGGAAAGAAAATGGTAGCAAAAGTACATTTTAGTCTTTCAAAAATTTAGATGGAGATTTTTGCTTTTCCCTCTTGCCTCCGTCAACTGTAAAGAAGTAAGATTCTTCAGTCTAGTAGGCCAAGGGATTATCAAACAGTATGAAATATCAAATTATGTTTCTGTCTTCTACACTTGGATGTGTTAAACTCTTAGAATCACTGCAATCATTGCTATAGATTGAAATAATAGAAACTGTCTTCACTGGATTTACCTCTTTGTACTTTCATGGTTACATCAAGAAGATAGGAAGAATGGAAATAGGTCAGCTGCATAATTGACACAAACCCACTATTTTAAGGTCATATCCCCATCAGGACTCAATTTATACTGTTAGCTAAAATAACAGATTTCCTGTCCAAGATATGATAGAGAGCAAAAACACCTTGAACATAAAGATTAATTATGTTTCAAGTGTGGCAACAACTTGTCTGCAATGAAGGCTTCATATGCCTACTCATAAGATGCATCCTATAGACTCTGATAGACTTAGATCTCAAACTCTTCACGGGCTGTTTTGTTTGCCAGCCACACCTGTCAAGCATTTCCAGTGTATTAGTCTGTACTAGAAAAGTTTTAAAAATTAGTCAAAGCTAGCATTCTCTGCTTCTCCTTTTTAAAGTTATTTCTACTTTTTGACATCTCCCCTCCCCTAAGTTTGCTAGAATACTCAGTATGCTATCACAACTGCTTCAGTGGCATGTCTTTGTCTCTTTTAAAATGCACCAAAATGTATTTTACTTGTAGCACAGGCATCAGAATAATTGGATAAAGCTCCCTAAGACTTACGAAAGTACAATGCTTACATAATTCAGAATAGAATAGAATAGGTTGGAAGGGACCTTAAAGATCAACTAGTTCTGAACCCTAGTTCTGTCCCTGCCTATGACAGAGACACCTTCCACTAGAGCAGGTAGCTCAAAGCCTTATCTAACCTGGCCTTGAACACTTCTAAGGATAGGGCATTCACAATTAAAAAAGTAAGAATTTCTTTGTAATGTCTAGTCTAAATCTACCCTCTTTCAGTTTAAAATCATTATCTCTCATCCAATCCCGGCACTCTCTGATAAAGAGTCCCTTTCCATCTTTCCTGTAGGCTCCATTTAATTACCGGAAGGCTGCTATAATGTCTCCCTGGAACCTTCTCTTCTGCAGGCTAAACAACCTCAACTATCTCAGCCTGTTCTCATAGGGGTGGTGCTCCAGTTTCTTGGTCATCTTTGTGGCCCTCC
>VYZX01000416.1:0-15733 GCA_013401335.1 Brachypteracias leptosomus
GGAACACCACTTATGACCAGCCAACAGCTGGATTTAATTCCATTCATCACCACTCTTTAGGACCAGCCATCCAGCCAGTGGTTTATCCAGCATAACATAAATCCATCCAAGCCATAAGCAGCCAGTTTCTCCATGAGGGTGTTGTGGGAAACAGTGTTGAATACTTTACTGAAGTCTAGGTAGACAACATTCACAGCCTTTCCCTCATCCACTAAGTGGTTCACCTTGTCATAGAAGGAAATCAGGCTCATCAAGCAGCACCTGCCTTTCATAAACCCATGCTGACTGGGCCTGATTGCCTAGATGTCCTGTATACGGTGTGTGATAGCATTCAAGATGATCTGCTCTATAACCTTCCCTGGCACCGACATCAGACTGACAAGTTCGTAATTCCCTATATACTCATTTTGGCCCTTCTTGTAGATGGGTGTCACATTTGCTAACCTCCAGTCAGCTGAGACCTCCCCTGTTCTGCTGACAGATGATGGAAAGTGGCTTGGTAAGCACATCCCCCAACTCCTCTAGTATTCTTCAGTGTAACCTATACAACCCCATAGGCTTGTTTACGTCTAAGTAACAGGTCACTAAACATTTCCTCTTTGATTGTGAAGGTCTCATTCCACTCCTTATCCCTGTCTTCCAAGAAGTGTTGAGTACCTCAGCCTTTTCCATGTCTTTGGTCACTGTTTCCCCCTGCATCCAACAGAGGATGAAGGTTCGCCTTAGTTCTCCTTTTTGTTTGTTATTGTATTTACAGAAACATTTTTTATTGTCTTGACCCCCCTCATTACTTCCCCAAGAACTGAAAACTCTATTACTTTGTGATCTCTATGCCCTAGACAGCCTTCAACCACATCTTCCTCCACAAGTCCTTCTCTGTTCACAAGCAGCAGATCTAGGAGGTCACCACCTCTCTGGCTCCCTCATCAGCTGTGTCAGGATGTTATCTTTCACACAGTCAAGAAACCTCTGGGACTTCTCCTTCTCTAATGTACTGTATTTCCAGCAGATGTCTGGGAAGTTGAAGTCTTCCATGAGAGCAAGGGGTAGAGTCTGTGAAACCTCTCCCAACTGCTTATAGAATATTTCATCTGCCTCTTCATCCTGGTTGAGTGGTCTATAACAGACACCCACAATGATATCAGCCTTGTTGGCCNGCTGCTAAACCATGTCCTTAAACAACACATCTACATGGCTTTTAAACATATCCAGAGATGGTGATTTAACCACTTCCCTGGGCAGTCTGTTCCAATGCTTGATAAGCCTTTCAGTTAAAAAATTTTTCTTAACATCCGACCTAAACCTCTGCTGGTACAACTTGAGGTCATTACCTCTTGTCCTATCACTTGCTACCTGGGAGAAGAGTCCAACACTCACCTCTCTACATCTTCCTTTAAAGTAGCTGTACAGAGCCATAAGTTCTCCACCCAGCCTCCTTTTCTTAGATTAAATAGCCTCAGTTTCCCTAGCCACTCCTCATAAGACTTTTTCTCTAGATCTTTACCACTTTCATTGCCTTTCTCTGGACCTTGTCCAGCACCTGGATGTCTTTCTTGTATTGAGATAACCAAAATTTAATACAGTACTTGGTGTATGGATTCACTAGTGCTGAGTACAGGGGGACAATCTTTTCCCTGGTCCTGCTGGTCACACTGTTTCTGATACAAGCCAGGATGCCATTGGCCTTCTTGGCCACCTGGGCACGCTGTTGCCTCATAATCAGCCAGTTGTCAACCAAAATCCCCAGTTCCTTTTCTTCTGGGCAGCTTTCTAGTCACACTTCTCCAAGCCTGCAACATTGCATGGGGTTGTTGTGGTCCAAATGTAGGACATGACACCTGACCTTGTTGAACCTCAAACGGTTAACCTCGGCACATCAATCCAGGCCCCCCTGCAGAGCCTCCCTACCTTCAAGCACATCAACACTTCCACCCAGCTTGGTGTTGTCTGCAAAATTACTGAGGGTGCACTCTATCTCTTCATCAAGATCATTGATAAAGATATCAAACAGAAGTGTCCCCAATACAAAACCCTGGGGAACACCACTTATGACCAGCCAACAGCTGGATTTAATTCCATTCATCACCTCTCTTTAGGACCAGCCATCCAGCCAGTGGTTTATCCAGCATAACATAAATCCATCCAAGCCATAAGCAGCCAGTTTCTCCATGAGGGTGTTGTGGGAAACAGTGTTGAATACTTTACTGAAGTCTAGGTAGACAACATTCACAGCCTTTCCCTCATCCACTAAGTGGTTCACCTTGTCATAGAAGGAAATCAGGCTCATCAAGCAGCACCTGCCTTTCATAAACCCATGCTGACTGGGCCTGATTGCCTAGATGTCCTGTATACGGTGTGTGATAGCATTCAAGATGATCTGCTCTATAACCTTCCCTGGCACCGACATCAGACTGACAAGTTCGTAATTCCCTATCTACTCATTTTGGCCCTTCTTGTAGATGGGTGTCACATTTGCTAACCTCCAGTCAGCTGAGACCTCCCCTGTTCTGCTGACAGATGATGGAAAGTGGCTTGGTAAGCACATCCCCCAACTCCTCTAGTATTCTTCAGTGTAACCTATACAACCCCATAGGCTTGTTTACGTCTAAGTAACAGGTCACTAAACATTTCCTCTTTGATTGTGAAGGTCTCATTCCACTCCTTATCCCTGTCTTCCAAGAAGTGTTGAGTACCTCAGCCTTTTCCATGTCTTTGGTCACTGTTTCCCCCTGCATCCAACAGAGGATGAAGGTTCGCCTTAGTTCTCCTTTTTGTTTGTTATTGTATTTACAGAAACATTTTTTATTGTCTTGACCCCCCTCATTACTTCCCCAAGAACTGAAAACTCTATTACTTTGTGATCTCTATGCCCTAGACAGCCTTCAACCACATCTTCCTCCACAAGTCCTTCTCTGTTCACAAGCAGCAGATCTAGGAGGTCACCACCTCTCTGGCTCCCTCATCAGCTGTGTCAGGATGTTATCTTTCACACAGTCAAGAAACCTCTGGGACTTCTCCTTCTCTAATGTACTGTATTTCCAGCAGATGTCTGGGAAGTTGAAGTCTTCCATGAGAGCAAGGGGTAGAGTCTGTGAAACCTCTCCCAACTGCTTATAGAATATTTCATCTGCCTCTTCATCCTGGTTGAGTGGTCTATAACAGACACCCACAATGATATCAGCCTTGTTGGCCTTTCCCCTGATCCTTACCTACAAGGACTTAATCCTATCATCCCCATCATTAAGTTGTAGGCATTAATAACTCTCCCTAACACAGAGGGCCACCATCATCTCTTCTTCTGTCCCTATCCCTTCTGAAAAGCTCGTAACCATTGATTGTAGCACTCCAGTTATGTGAGTTGTCCCACCACATTTCTGTGATGGCAATTATATCATAGTTTTCTTCCTGCACAATGGCCTCCAGCTCCTTCTGTTTGTTGCCCATGCTGTGTGTATTGGTGTACACTTCAGCTGGGCTAATGGTCTCCATCTTTTGGGGGAGAGAAGTCCTAGTTCCTACCTGACAATTCTCTGTTGCTTCCATGGTTACAAACCTACCAATGAACCCGGTGTCTTTGCTGTCATATGGATCACCATTCCCCACCCCCACTGAGAAGGCAGACTGAAAGACCTCACCAGTACACTGTCCCACAAGCACCAGCATGCCATGCACAGGCTCCTCTCTAGTTAGCCCAATTTAGTCCCCATCTCACTTTGAACCTAATTTAAGACTCTTTCAATGAGGTCTGATAATTCTTGTCCCAGGAGCCTTTTCCTCCTTTGAGACTTAAATTTACTCAATATGATGCCAGCAGGCCTGGTGTTTTTTACACCAACCCATGGTCAAAGAACCAAAAGTCTTGTCAGCAACCCCTGGCTCAAAGCAAAGAATTGATCTGGTCCTATTACTTGTTACTTGGGAGAGCAGACTGACCCCCACCTTGCTACAACCTCCTTTCAGGAAGTTGTAGAGAGCAATAAGGTCTCCTCTCAGCCTCCTTTTCTCCAGGCTGAACAACCTCAGTTCCCTCAGTTGCTCTTAATAAGACTACTGCTCTAGACACTTTACCAGCTTTTTTACTTTTCTTTGGACATGCTCCAGCACCTCAATGTCTTTCTCGTAGTGAGGGGTCCAAAACTGGACACAGTATTTGAGGTGTAAATTTGAGATGTGAAAATATTTGACATAGTACCCCTTTCCCCTTTCCCTATATACCTTTCTCCCTGCCTCCAAAGGGATAAGAAAAGAAAAGAAAAGAAAAGAAAAGAAAAGAAAAGAAAAGAAAAGAAAAGAAAAGAAAAGAAAAGGAAAGGAAAGAAAAGAAAAGAAAAGAAAAGGAAAGGAAAGGAAAGAAAAGAAAAAAAAAAAAGAAAAAAAAAAGAGTCACTATTTTTTTTTACTTATCAAAATGTTTGTGACTTGGAACAAGAACCAGCTAGTTTTTCAGGTTTGTTTTCCCAAGTAACTCAGCCTGAAGCAGGTAGGAAGCAGAGAACTTTTACATCAGATGATTAAAGCTTAGAAAAATTGGGAAGAGATAGAAGCAAGATTTAACATGGAATACATCAGGCAATTTTACCATACGTATTGTTTATAGTTTTCTTGTGCTAAAGTGTTTATTTTGTATATTTGTAAACTTCTGAATAATTTTATCAGATGTCAGCAAATTTTGGGCGAGAACATTATTGCTTCTTTTCATAAATTTCATACACTATATGTAGAAAAAAGAGCATGGTCTTTCTATAGTCCAGTGTGAATTCTAAAGCAAGGATTATGTCATTCAGCCATATAAACTGATTTCCTTATAGATTTACAGTCAGTGGAACTTCAAAGACTCTGTTTACAAACAGGTCATTGGATGACACTAAACTTCTTCAAAATGGTAACAAAGAAACATCTTCCTGAGAAAGTAGCACTTGCTATTGGAATGTTCCCCCCTACAAAAACACGTGAATTTTAATGCCTACTCATATACCCACACATCTGATGCAAAAAAGACATGGCACATGGACAAGTTGGAGCTGCAGAAAACTTTGGGCAGATTCTTTGAGAGATTATCAGTTTAAGTTAGGAATTTTTAACTAGACTTTCACAGATACTCATGGTATCCTGGGATGCACAGTGATATTCACAGACACTCTGCCTTGCTGCACGTTGGCACTTTTATCATGTATCCTGCACTTATGTAGGGAAACTTGTTTTATGCTTCTCACCTTTTCTTTGGAAAACACTAATCACTTTAATTTACACACAAAATTTGCCTAGATTAAAAAATAAAATAAGTGAATACTCACTGATTGACCAAGATCTTAGTTTTGTATCTCTCATGACAGTGATGAAACTGCTTTCTAACTCCTCTGAAGTTTTCTTTCTAGACTTTTAGAATAGATCTTGTGAGGTGAGACTATCCTGCAAAACTTCGAATTGATTTAGTTCTGAACACAGCCAAGGTGCATGACTGAGATAAAAGACTTTCAGTATTTTCAGTAGATTGGCTTTCACTGGGGACAGAGTTAAGTACACACTTTAATCAAGTTAGTAGGTTTTTATTTAAAAAAAAAAAAATCCTCTTGATTTCATTTATGCTTAAATTGATTCTCCTGTATCTTAAGAGCTGTATTACACAGAAGTGAAAGAAATGCAAAACAGAAAAAACTAGTAAGAACTTCATTGTTCACATAGAAGTCATAACTCAGCTGTTAGGGAGAGAAAGAGAACAGTATAAAAGGGTGAAACAATCTATGGACAAAAAAAAAGTAGATATTGCTTTAAAATATAATGTTTGCAGTTATCCTTATGTTCCTATATTGTTTTTACTGACAAAAGATGAACTTCAAACCAGCAAAAATTCTCCAGCAATTACAACATCTTGAAATATTACTCTTTTTACTTAATCTGTTCTTATTTTCTTATTTCAGAACAGGAATCTTCTAAATGAAGCTCAAAGTCTTATTCTTTTTAAAACAAGGAAAAAAATTCCACCAATTATATAGATTAAGCACACCACCTCACATACATTTTTTTCAGTTGTGACAATGATATTTTTTCCAGATATTTTAGCAAAGAGTAAGGATATTCTTATAAAAAAGTTCAGAAGTATCTTTTTTTTTTTTAAAATTTAAAATTCTTCAGTAAGGCTTCCTGGTTACATTTCTAGGCAGCCTGGATATATCATACAGTGATCTGAACGACATACCAGCAAGATACTCTCTCACTCATTTCTTTTGCCTGTGCAAAAAGGCTATCCCTACCACATGATGTTTTCTCTGCTTTAACAGAATTAAAGAAGTCTCCAGGACTGACTAAACAGCTGACATTCCTTCCCATTGGTGAACAAGATATATCTGCATTTCTTCCTCCATTTCTTACTCCAACAAAAAGGAGTAAGATTTCAGTAGAAGTGGTCTTTCTAGAAAGTACTTCTTTAAAGCACTAAAATTTCTGTTTGTGGAGGCTATTTAGGAATGGTGAATACAACTACTCTAGAAAGACAGTGTTACCCCTAGGCAGAGAGAAGAGTCAACCAGAAGAGTTGAAATGCACTTCAGGTGGGAAGAAAGAAGCTCAGAGAGCTCATTCTGGATATGGAGTCCATTTTATCCTGGCATGGAGAACCGTAGCATAACACAAAAACTCTTTAGAAAATCCTGCTGCATACACTAAAACAGTGCTGAGAACACTAAAAGGATTACACCTGTTGCTGTCAGAATTGAACTGCTCCAAAACTAGGCTGAGTCATACAGCCATTTAAAATCAATTGGGAAAACAATGCCAGGAACAGAAGAAAGTTCCCTTCTGCTCTGTTTTCTTCTCTTTCCAAATGTGACAAGCCTTGTTATAAGGATGAAATTTTTTATGATGTATGTGGTGAAACACTGGAAAATGCTGCCCAGAAGACATGGTAGATGCTGCATCCCTGGAAATTTTCAAGGTCAGGTTGGATGAGGCTCTGAGCAAACAGATTTAGTTGCAAATGTCCCTGCTTACTACAGAGGGGTTGGACTAGAAGGCTTTTAAAGGTCCCTTCCAATCCTAACCATTCTATGATTGTTTGATTCTACAAAATACAACAGTATAGGGACTTTCCCAGGAGACACAGTTATTCAGGCACACCTCTTAATCACTTTTATTTCTTGCTTTCCTTTTCATCCTTAGGAAGTAGAAATGCATTACTGTAGCAGTTATGGTCCATGCCACAGAAAAATTGCTGTCCTTCAACCAAATATTAACACAAATGTTTGCAAGTAACTCAGAAAGCAAAGATTGGTAGCCAAAGCTTTGCCCATTCCTTACCTCCCATACAGAGGCTGACAGATAGGGGATTGGTTTTGAACTCAAAATTTCATTCTTAGAGATTTTTTTTCCATGCTTCATCTCTTATATTAAAATGGGTGATTGTATTTTTGAAGTTCTTTGTCCATATGCATATTATAGTAAATAACATGTATTTTTAATTACTTACATGGCACAACGAAAAAAGAAAAAAGGTTTTGATGCGTAGATAGTACATATTTCCTGTGAGTTGTGGTTTTATGAAGAAAGGTAAAAGAGCGAACAGGAGGTGGGAAAATGATGGGATCGTTTCTATTAAATTAAATTCAATTAAACAAGACCAGGTGCTACATCAAAAATGCAACAGAGCTGATTCAGTTTCTTTCAGTTAACAAGTTTAGTTTTCAGGGAGATTTTGAGGAAACCAGACCTGGCCATTCATCTGCTGAGCTGTGCTTGAAATTATTTACATTTGCAATGCAGAAAGATCCAAAACAGAAGTAAATTGTGTATACAATTTGCCAAAAAGCATATGTTAGAAACCTGTTATTAACATAATGAAATGAGTAGTTGTAGAATAAATTGTGGACACATCCTCTAAAAAGACACAGACAGAATTTTTTTCTTCCTCATATGATATATATTGAAACAAAGGACAGGAGCTGTGTGAAACTATCCACTCTTACACATTCTGTTGCAAGTCATCTGAGAGCTAGGTGTTCAGGCACTTTAGAATTGGAAAAAATGTATAAGCTGCAATATGCAGCTTATGTCACCAGAGAGCTTGAACAAGCAAGTCCCTCTAGGCTGCTATGTTGCAGATCAGATGGTGTCATTTACTGGCAGAATTTTTCATCAAATTAAAACTGAGAAAGAAAAAGACAGATAACATCAGTGAGGAAAACAAAGATAAAAGATGTGGTGTGCACTTCGTTGTTCTTACACCATTTTAACACCCAAAGACACTAATAAGAAGAGGTTCCTGTTCTGTTTTGTGTTAAAACACAATTTTGAAAGCTGAAAAACATGTTTCTTTATGGAAGTTTCCATAAGGGAAGCTTCTTTATGTGTGTTTGTGCTTTCTCTCATTCTCTGACACTCTTTATTTGTCTTTGATTCTTCCTTTGTTAAATCCATTTACTTAAAGCACCTATTTTTTCACAAATATTTAGTTTTTAGCAAAAGAGAATATCACACCTGAAGTTGTACTGACCAAACAATCCTGAAGAATTCTCCATGGCTTGAATGACCTATCTGCTAAGACAATTAACTAAAATATGCAATTTCATGCTTCAAGAAACCAAAAGAAGGAAATCAGAAAGAAGTTTCCATTTTGCACCAACGTGTATAACTGACTAAATGTATTCTGGGGATTAATATTAGAGTTTTTTCAGAGATTTTTAAACTCCCATCTACTGGAATGAATACTGACTGACTGTCACTTACAATTCCTGGTTTTCAATAACTTAAATTTGAAATTTTTTAAGAAAACAGTCATCTAGGCTCATTTAAAAAGTAATAGAGAAATAAATGGTGTTTTCACATGTTCTGTTTTACGCTGAGGTTTCTAGTTAGTGGCCTAGAGTCCATTTATTACTAATAACGAGAAACAGGCACTTCAGGACTGCAAACCATTTAATCTTGATGTAGATATCTGACAAAGATTAATTACTTCCTCAGAGTCTGTTACTCTATACTTAAAGTTTTATTCCCTTATACCTACTAGAAAAAGGTAACGCTTTCATACATGTACGTCAAATTCACAGATATTTTAATTTTAAGAGAGATTCTATCAATCCCTTTTAGTTTTGTAAATTATAGTTAAAAATTTTCACACTAGCACAGAGATTACAATTTCTCTTATTTCATAGTGTAGTGGGTCTGTCTGAGCTGATTTTCCCCATACAACCTTCATGCTGCAGTACTAGGACCCAGAGAGTGTTGATAACACACACCCTTGTTATGACTATCAGTGCCCACACGGCACCAAAGGTACAGGGCAGGGGCAAGATCTGGGAGGGGATACAACCCGGACAGCTGACCCGAGCTGACCAATAGGATATTCCATACCATATGACATCAGCTCAACTATAAAGGGAGGAGGACAGGGGGGATTCAGGGGAAGACGTTTGTCCTCTGAGCAACCAGTACGCGTTCTGGAGCCCTGCTTCCCGGGACAGGCCCGACACCGCCTGCGGATGGGAAGTAGAGAGTAACGGCTTTGCTTGCTTTTGCTTTGCACGCGCGACCTTGTTTTCTCTGCTGTTTATTAAAACTGCTTCTTATCATAACCCACAGGTTCTTCTTTTCCATCTTACTCTTTCCCTGCTTGCCTTGCTGACGAAGGTTTGGGGTGGGGGGCTGAGTGATAGAGGGAACAGGGGTGGGCTCTGGGCACCCAGCCAGGGTAAACCCACCACACATAGAAAGCACTTTCTTCTGGGATATTGTGGCAGAAAGAAAAATTGAAATTTCATGAATGTTTTCCAAAAAAGGAGACTTTAAAATCATAAAGGAATATTTTAAATCCTAAGGGAATATTTAAATCCTAAATGTGTCTATTGCCAAGTCTCACATGATGAGAATAGGACTCTGATGAAGAGTCCTTCCCTCTTTATTCCACCATGTTTCTCTCTGTGAAATTATATTCAGCTTTTGTAGTTAATTGATCTCTACTAAAGACAGAAGAAACAAAATCTAAACTTGTTGATTGCATCAGGGTGGTTTCATTTCCTTGGCAAAGACATCTCAAGTATAGAAATAAAACTACATCCTATCATAATTTTCTTGCATGAGTATACCCTGATTTAGCTAGTTCTTTTATTTTTTTTCTGGTATCAATCTTTTAATATCACAGTCAAGTCTTTATAGTTGGCATTAAACTAGAAAACTTGACCAGTATTTCACTGAGGTAGTTCATAGATTCATAGATTGGTTTAGGTTGGAAAGAACCTCAAAGATCATCTAGTTCCAACCCCCCTGTCATGAGCAGGTACAACCCCACTAGACGGGGTTGCTCAAGGCCCCATCCAACCTGGCCTTAAATACTTCAAGGGATGAGGCATCCATCACTTCCTCGGGCAACCTGTTCCAGTGTTGAAACTGGCTAGTTGAAACTAGCCAGTTTTTTTAACTTAAAAGATGACAGCGACGCTTTTGTGTGGTCATTTCAAACTACTGTAAAGGTTTCCCTGTGAAAATTTCAATTTCTATACAAATTTGTTATTAATTTTAAATAAGTATTCTCTGATGTGTGGATATTTTCCCATCCTTTTTTAGGTTAAAAAAGAAAATGTCAAGACAGAAGTCTGCCACAGAAGAAAATTAGACAGATTCATTTGAGAACAACATAGAAAATTTAAATTTCAACAAGACATTAAATTTCTGAAAATAATTTTATTTCAATGATTAGTCTTGAAATTCAGATTAGTCTTTTTACCATATTTTCCTGTTATATTTCAGAATTCAATGTTAGCATCTATAGTCTGCCTTCCAATTTCTTCAAGACAGGATAACACATTTCAAATGGTGCTTTTTCTGTCTAATAATACCTTTACTGTCTTTCCCTAAGTCATAGAAGTTTTAATATAACTATTTAGTTTCAACATTGTCCTCTGACTTGTATGCGAACCACTCATTTCTTAAGAAGGGTGTCCAGGAATAACCTGCTATATCTACTATGTCTGAGATTTTCTGTTTTGCCTTTCAGCCATTTTTTAAGATTATTTTCTCACATATTTTGTTCTGGTTTAAGGTTTGGGGAAGGAGAGGGACGGGTGGAGCGGCTATTCCACTCCTCTTCCTGCCACACTCTATATAAAGGACACAGGAACTTCCGCTCGCCCCCTCCTCGCTGGGATTGCTGCTGGCTCTGGACGGCTCTGTGGCTGCTACAACTTCACATGGCTCGGGAGAAATCCAGTGGCATCTGAGGATCGGTGTTGTATATATTTGTATATGTACCTTCCCTTGTTACCTCTGTATATTTCCCTTCCTCTGATATCCCTTTTGTTACTCCCTGTTAAAAGTTGTGATCTTAATTTTGCAACTTTGTGTGAGGCCTTTCTTCCTCCCCTGGGAGGGAAGAGGGGAAGGGTAAGAGGGGTGAAACTAATTCTGCTCTGTGGGGGGTTGCCCTGAGCCCTAAACGGCAACAATTTACAATCTACCCTTTTAAATTTCAGTATCTCTTTCCTCTATTCTTGAGTAGTCACAATCTATTGAAGTTTTCTAGGTTTTCAAGATAATATTACAGTACTGTAAGACAGCTACATCTATTGAATATTGTTCCTGAATACACTTAAAATGTTTCCAGCTCATAATTTGCAGTATACACACTTCTCTGCTTCTTCTTCTTCTGTATTTCTGTTCATTTCCTGTACTTTGTTTCTCCACTGGAATTCTTTATCAACTTTGCATTGGTCACTTATGTAAAATGCTAATTCTGTTAAAGCCATTTTGTTTTAGAGACCAAACACTGTAACAGTCTCGGATGAACCAGTTCAGCTGTTTGTGTGAGTGTTCCTTCCTCTGTTTCCATAAAAATGGGCTTCATTAATGAAGATCTACTATTTCAGATTTTTATCTTAAGACAGTTTGCTTTGACAGGCATGATTCGGTAAGTGATACATGAGCAGCACAGACAGGCAGATTGGAAGACAAGGCAACTTTTGGCAGCTGGACAGTGACCAGACTCTGAGGGAGAACTGGAGCAGTAATTGTTTCAAAAGGCAATTTTTGGTTGTGGTTTCATGTTAGAAAACAGCATCATCCAGTGCCAGAGAGAAATAACCTTTTTTTTTTTGTCATCATTGCCATTTGTTTGAGTACTCCTATGTCTTCCACGTGGTTTCCACTATATAGCCATTAGAAATTTTTCCTTCTAAGCAGTTTTTTCTAACTTTTCTTTGTTCAGAATAATGTTTTTCAGTGACAATTTCTTCTTTCAGCATGATATTAGAAATGGAAGCACTGTCCCAGTCTACTTGTCTTGACACACAGAGCCCTGAAGACAGGGTTGTCAAAGGCTGCCCAGGGCTGCCCTACCACACAGTAAGCAGGATCAGACCAGCCCACAGATGCTAGACAGGTCCAAGGTCCAGCCAGGATGCCTGGTCAACACCTTACTGCTAACTTCAGCACCATTCAGGTCAGGACACCAGACAAGAGGCTGAGCCAAACAGCAGCTCTCAAGACCTAAAGAAGTCTTCTCATACAGCTCTGCCTCACAACTTAATTGTTTTGACAGGAGTCTTTTCCAAAATTAACTAAGTTTCACTGTATCAGAGCTGACCTTAAGTTTAGGTAGTGACATCCTTGGGTTGTGGTGGGCATTATAGGGCTTGTTGGTGTGAACAAGGCTCTGACACAGATAATTTCAAAACATCCCTGGAGTCTTCTTAAGAGTTACCTGTGCTCTGGAGTCCTCCCCTCTGCTATCTCTGAGGTATTTAGGCTACTTATATTCACAGACTATGACATGAGAAATAATTCCCTATTTCTCCACCTCATAGATGTATTTGAATACTTAAAACACTGCTAACAAATAAAAATGGAAAAAATATGACTTTGATATATACAAACAGTAGGTTATTAAGGAAAGCTACATCTGCAAGGCATTTTATGAAAATAAATAAAATATCTTAATGCATTGGTCTATTTTGTTCTTATTTTTACAGAAGACTCAATTTTCTTACACACAAAAAACTATTGCAGTGATCTCTGTGCATTGTTCCTTGACAGTCATGATGGCATTTTCTACATCAAATATCAAAGTGTTTGGCATAGCAATGAAAGTAGGTTGGACAAATTAAAACTTAAGGTCACTTTGATGAAGAACCTGAAGATGCAATTTATGGACAAGAAATGGCAAGATATAGTGAACATCTACAGTTAGATGTAGCAATTCCCTTTTCATAAATGTTTAATTGTCACGTAGAGTATATTAAGCCTAGACAAATTTAATAAACTGAAGCATCTTAATTGAAGTTAAAAAAAAAAAAGGGGGGGTCGTGTACATACATTCAAAGTACCAAATAAAAATATATTTATACACAAGCAATACAAATGAGAGAAGACATATGTAGGACACAAATAACTAAACTCCTCCTCATTGGGTGATTTCCACTGTCACAATAAAGTGGAAACAATGAATACTGTCTTGTATTTTTCTGAAGATATGAAAGCTTCAATTATAATGTAAAAAAACTGTCTTAATGAATAGCCTTTTATCTGATAAGAGGGTTCCATAGAATTATAGAATTGTCAGGGTTGGAAGGAACCTTAAAGATCATCTAGTTACAACACCCCTGCTATGGGCAGGGACACCTCCCATTAGATCAGGTTGCTCAGAGCCCCATCCAGCCTGGCCTTAAAAATTTCCAGGGAGATGGAGCTTCCACCACCTCTCTGGGCAACCTATTCCAGTGTCTCACCACCCTCATGGTGAAGAACTTCTTTCTAACGTCTAATCTGAGTCTACCCATGTCTAATTTTGACCCATTCTCCCAAGTCATACCACTACCTGGCATCCTAAAGGTCTCTCCCCAGCTTTCTTGTAGGCCCCCTTAAGATACTGGAAGGCCATAATAAAGTCTCCTCAGAGACTTTTCTTCTCCAGACTGAATAACCCCATCTCCCTCAGTCTGTCTTCATAGGAGACATGCTCTAGCCCTCTGATCATCCTCATGGCCCTTCTTCGGACACATTCCAGCATGTCCATATCTTTCTTGTAATAGGGGCTCCAGGACTTGTAATAGAGGCTCCAGACCATGCTTAATACAAGAAGTTATTAACACAAGATTTCAGTACAAATTCTTAATTATACCTGAGTGACATTTATTGGGAATTCATACCAGGGTTTTTTCAGCATTTTAATGCGTTGACATAAGTGCAGAAGTACTGTTGAGAACTTTGGTGCTATACTACAGCACATTTCTAGCTTCGATATGTTATCTTCCTGTCAGGCCTATTCTCCATGTCAGGAATCAAGACTAGGTTTATATCAGCCACAACCACCTTTAGCCACAGAAGCAACTTCTGTGTTTATAAATGAGTGTATATATGTATATATATATATGAGTCTACATACAAACATTACAAAGATATTTCCCCAGAAACATACAACTGTAACACCTAACGACATCATTAATAAGAATGAATATGTTGTCTTTGCACACTATGTTGAAAAAAACAAGTCACAACTAGACTGAAGGCATAGTTAACATAAACAGCTAAAATGGCTGATTGCAAAACTGACTTTTATGTTAAATCTATCATTTTTTTTCAGCATTTAAACATAGTGGGTTATAGAAGAAGCAATTGAAGCAGTAATCATTTGTTGGTTACTGCTGTTTTTATCAAATCTATCTTCTTGTCGTGATAAATGCTTTAGCTGCCACCGGAACAAAACATGCACCATGACATTCTAAATTGTTGTAGATAAAACCCACAGAATACTCATGAAATAATATATTATAGTTCCTGTTCATTTGATGCCTACCTCAGTCTAGATCAATTGTTTAGAAAGATTAATTTTAACATCATGCAATTAGAAACAAAAAATAAATATATGCATTACAGTAAACTCTTTACTGTGAAGTATAATTACAAGCCCCAAAGTCAACTGCTAAAAGATATTTCTAGAAATAAGTTCTCTTCCTCCAGATCTGCCTGGGATGTGCCAAAGCTAGGTGATGAGCTGATCTATTGAGAAGTTAGCTCAGCAAGTGTATTTTCTTCCAACTAGTCGCTGCTTGGCTTACATAGCTGTTAACTATCCCATTCAAAGAATGCCTATTGACTCAGAATTTTTAAGTAGGTTATGTCGATTGCAACTTAAATTCCAATAAGCATAAACTATGGCAAAGTTTGACTTTTTTTGAGAGAAAAAATGTTTATGTTTGTAAGGTTTGATTCTGTTTACTTCAGTCACAGAAACACATCAACACATAGGAGACTAAAGCAGGTTTCTTAACATCTGACTTTTGATGCCTCACCCATTCCTCCACCGCATTGCAAAGCTGTTCCTTCAAAAAGTGTTGGAGTAAAGTGAGAAGACTGTGGGGAATGTGCATGTGCAAATAACGTGTTGGTGTGAGGGGAAGTAACCATAACCCATACATTAGCAAGAACAAGCTTAGAAGAAATGTGTGACACTCTTTTCTCACTTCTGCCAGCATTGGGTTAGAAGCTATAACTTAGGGACCCAGGAAGACCCTCAAGCTGCTGACAGGGTGGAATAAGTCACACCAACGGCTGAGGTCTGGGCATCTTTGAGGATCTGATGTGGGCTTCTGACTTTTGAAAAGGAGTCAGTCAGTAAATCTCAGCCACCACTAAGTAGTATTTGGAAGTACAGAGTTAACTGTACTTAGAATTAGAATTAGAATTAACAACATTTCACTTTAGTGCAATTTGCTGCTGTTGCAGAAGGATACTGTAGTAACAGAGAAGCTTTAAA
>VYZX01000416.1:15904-58321 GCA_013401335.1 Brachypteracias leptosomus
TTCCACCACCTCTCTGGGCAACCTATTCCAGTGTCTCACCACCCTCATGGTGAAGAACTTCTTTCTAACGTCTAATCTGAGTCTACCCATGTCTAATTTTGACCCATTCTCCCAAGTCATACCACTACCTGGCATCCTAAAGGTCTCTCCCCAGCTTTCTTATATATGAGTCTACATACAAACATTACAAAGATATTTCCCCAGAAACATACAACTGTAACACCTAACGACATCATTAATAAGAATGAATATGTTGTCTTTGCACACTATGTTGAAAAAAACAAGTCACAACTAGACTGAAGGCATAGTTAACATAAACAGCTAAAATGGCTGATTGCAAAACTGACTTTTATGTTAAATCTATCATTTTTTTTCAGCATTTAAACATAGTGGGTTATAGAAGAAGCAATTGAAGCAGTAATCATTTGTTGGTTACTGCTGTTTTTATCAAATCTATCTTCTTGTCGTGATAAATGCTTTAGCTGCCACCGGAACAAAACATGCACCATGACATTCTAAATTGTTGTAGATAAAACCCACAGAATACTCATGAAATAATATATTATAGTTCCTGTTCATTTGATGCCTACCTCAGTCTAGATCAATTGTTTAGAAAGATTAATTTTAACATCATGCAATTAGAAACAAAAAATAAATATATGCATTACAGTAAACTCTTTACTGTGAAGTATAATTACAAGCCCCAAAGTCAACTGCTAAAAGATATTTCTAGAAATAAGTTCTCTTCCTCCAGATCTGCCTGGGATGTGCCAAAGCTAGGTGATGAGCTGATCTATTGAGAAGTTAGCTCAGCAAGTGTATTTTCTTCCAACTAGTCGCTGCTTGGCTTACATAGCTGTTAACTATCCCATTCAAAGAATGCCTATTGACTCAGAATTTTTAAGTAGGTTATGTCGATTGCAACTTAAATTCCAATAAGCATAAACTATGGCAAAGTTTGACTTTTTTTGAGAGAAAAAATGTTTATGTTTGTAAGGTTTGATTCTGTTTACTTCAGTCACAGAAACACATCAACACATAGGAGACTAAAGCAGGTTTCTTAACATCTGACTTTTGATGCCTCACCCATTCCTCCACCGCATTGCAAAGCTGTTCCTTCAAAAAGTGTTGGAGTAAAGTGAGAAGACTGTGGGGAATGTGCATGTGCAAATAACGTGTTGGTGTGAGGGGAAGTAACCATAACCCATACATTAGCAAGAACAAGCTTAGAAGAAATGTGTGACACTCTTTTCTCACTTCTGCCAGCATTGGGTTAGAAGCTATAACTTAGGGACCCAGGAAGACCCTCAAGCTGCTGACAGGGTGGAATAAGTCACACCAACGGCTGAGGTCTGGGCATCTTTGAGGATCTGATGTGGGCTTCTGACTTTTGAAAAGGAGTCAGTCAGTAAATCTCAGCCACCACTAAGTAGTATTTGGAAGTACAGAGTTAACTGTACTTAGAATTAGAATTAGAATTAACAACATTTCACTTTAGTGCAATTTGCTGCTGTTGCAGAAGGATACTGTAGTAACAGAGAAGCTTTAAAGCAGCAAATCATAATTCTAGACCAGAAACGTAATTGAGCTGTGGTAATTAATCTCAGATGAAGTGTTTTGTATGTAGACTTCAATGGACTTCAAACAATAACCTGCTTTTCAAAATTATTTGGACATAGTCTACTTGCAGTAGATTTTTTTAAGAATGAAAAGAGTCAGAAGTCAGGCCATTACACTCCTAGACGGTCAAATTAAAGTTAGGCTTAATTTTGGTGCAGCATATGTATTCATAATTCCAAAACATCTTTGCAATATAGATGATGAGCATACTCTGTTACACAAAGTGAAGTCATATGCAATGCAGACTTATTGTAAAACTCCTAATATGATATCTTCAAATGTCATTTTGAGCTGGAAAACACAAAGCACTTTGCATTTAAATTAAATATTATTGCACAGGGACACAACGTATATTGAATATTTCTAGTTTATTATGGTAAAACTGTTAGCTTATGTGATATAACGGCCTATTTCCACACAAAGAGAGGAGCATGGAGGAAAAAAAACATGTCAGGGAGCGTAGATAGCAGCACCCCCTTGATGAAGAACTCCAGAGGCATCATGGGGCAGTTGCTATTCCAGTCAGAAGCCCTAGCCCCTCCTTGAACTCTCCCTCCATGTGTCCCAGGGAGCCTCAAATGCATGAGCTAGGGGACACCCAGCACTGTGAGTCCATGGGGGCTTTCTAGATGTTATCACAAACTGATGGGTCACTGCCCAGGTATGTAAGACACTTCATGGGGAGTAGGGGATGGAACAGGGCTTATTGTAGGGTATAGGGGTGGAATCAGGGGTAGGAAAGGTTGGGATCAGGGTGAGGAGCAAGTATGGCAAAATAGGGGAAAAGTGATATAAGAAGGCAGAGAGGTGCAAGCAGGGGCTGACCAGAGTGCTCATGTGGCCATGCTCTGTGTCCCATCGACATGGTCTGCCCTGTCTTGCCTCTGATCTCTGTTTCTGTTTTCCAAGGAAGGGCCTCTATCCCATGTGTGTGCAGAAGGGCATGTGGTGGCTGGGAAAGGGGACAGTGTGTCCATTGGTGGCAGTCACTGGAGCCAGCATGGGTGCATGTGCTGGTGTGTGTTCACCAGTGAATACACTGATTCAGATTGGGGGTAGGGTAAGTAGCCCAGGCCTGGGCATTGGGAGCCTCTGAGGGTGAGGCACTTGGAGCAGTTTGCTCCCAAAGGGACCAGGGGTCCAGGTTTAGTGCTGGAGGGACTGTGGGACTGAGACATCTGCAGGGGAGGGGAGGTCGGGGGGGAGATGGCAGCATATGTATCCATGAATGTGTGTTAGAGACATAGCAGGATCTGGTAAAAGTTACTGGACAGACTAAATCTCTAAGCCCAGCTGCCAGGGGATTCAATTCACACTAATATGTATGTGTGTGCCTGTTCAAGGGGCTTCATACCAGTGGCAAGGGTGGGTCTGTGTCCTTGATGTATGTATATCCAGGAACCAGCAGCTGGGGAGATTGTGATCCAGGAGCAGCTATAGGCAAACTAAGTGTCTGGGCCTCATTGCTGGAGGGATCCACCTTGCACTTTACATGTACATGTATGTATTCCCACTGACTCTCAACCTGAACAGCTAGAGAGTGAAATAGGATGAGGCTATAAAGTACTATTCATGTGCATCTGCAGGAATGCTGTGGTTTATACATGTGTTTCTAGGAATACATATTCAGACTCACCTTCAGCTGTCTGCCAGATATGGTAAGTCCTAACAAAAAACACAAGCGTGTAGTCTATTGGTAAAATATTACATCTGGGATTTACATAAAAATGATATAAATGACCAATGTTTTTAATTTACATTTGTTTACAGCAGATGAAGACTTTTCTGAGAGATTTATTTTCACAAACAGCTACATTAGATCTTAGATTGCCAAACTCCTTGTCTAGCACAAGCCTCATAGTGCCCCCAGTTTTACAAGTGCTGTTCTGGCTCTATTTAAACCAGAAAGTGTGGTTGCACTTAGGAGCTTCAGGTACAAATGCAAATGAGATTGTCATATCCTAATGTCATGTTAGGACAAAGTAATTATATGCATTGACCTGTTTCAAAGGCCCTAACTTCCAGGGAAAGAGGATTTGACTATATGCAAAGTGCAGATGGAAGGAGTCACGCACTGCAGACGCTTAGAGATCCAACACTCCACTGCAACACACACCTACAATAGTGCTACATTCAAATTACAGCAAAGGCTTTCTGTCAAGAGTATCGCAGGCTATTTAAATTTATAACATAGGGGACAATAAAATCCATTTTTTCCTGAACAAAAATACCAATGAACCCCAAATCTTAATTTTCTAAAATGTCAACAACTTTTTTCTTGATGAAGAAGAAACAGAATTATAGAAAGAAACAAAAGAACATGCTGTTAAATATGCACACTTCCTTTGTGAAAACATTTGCTAGAACAGTAGCAGAGGTCCTCTTTCTCATTTGAGCTGTTTATAACATCTATGTTAGTAGAAAGTAGATGAAAAAAAGATTGTAACATAGATATTCAAAGTTTCTGTGGAGAAGACCATATGTGACATCACTAGGTATGAAGTTATTGCATCACCTAAATGACCCTTTAGGTGGAAAAGTACCCTCAAAGTCAAATTATCTAACAAGCAGAAAGATGAAGCCAAAAAGTAAGGAAATCATGGTGCATCTGCTAGGAAGCAAATACAGTACCAGGGATGATATTGATGATGACATCCCTAATTTATTTTGTAGATTTTAGTCTAAGGATGGAAAAGTAGAATAGGATGTATCTATTTTTATCACATCACCCACCAATAGAATTGTGTCCTATGCAATGAGCATGCATTTATTAATTTTAGCCTGTTTGTGGGTGATTTAACCCAACTTGTAGTCATGGTGCACTTCAGTATTGTAACTTATATATATAATATATGTATGTATATTTATAGGTATGTATGTATATTTACACATGTATGCTTATATGCAAATAGTATATATATACTATATATACAGTGCACATATTGCATAGATGCCATGTATTTTATATATATACAAAATTATGTATGCATGTGCATAAGGTTTTTTGTACACATCTGTGACACAATGATATGAGGGAAGAGTTGAGACAGAAGATTCTTTTAAGAGAAATCCTACTGAAATGTCAGAAGCTGCTATACCGTATGACTCAATCCTTATGTGACAACAAAAAAACATAGTGGCTTTTACATCCATTGTCAAAATCTACCTGAGTACACTAGCCTTGCAATTTTGATGCAAGAATCCATACAGTACTGCTTAAAGTAGTGCATACAATGTTTGGTTTGCATTAGGTTGGACTATAGTATGATTTGTATTAAGTTCTTCTCCTAGTGATCATATGCCACGTAGTCTTCCATCAAAAGCACAATGAGAGTGCTCTAGATTTTTGTGGTATTCGCCCTGTAATGCACCTGTTACCCAGAGATCTACCAACTGGACCTACAACTGTTTGCCTCATTTGATGTTGCAATCATGCCTTCATGCTGATTTTTTTGCATTCCCCTTATATTGATAGTAGCAGCTTTCACAACTGTGGCTCTTTAATGACAGTTTTCAAATGTAGGCAATTGAGAACTAAATTACTAATCCAGCCTAAATCTGAACTAGCTTCCTCCACCATTGTCCACATAGCTGATGTGAACAGATTTTAAAAAAATAAATACCCCAATAATATTGTTAGAACATTTTTATTTTTTTTTTGTATAGGCAGAAAATGCATGTTACACCAAATGAATTTGCAATCATCTCTATCCCAAGGAACTCGGATCCTGAAAACGGCAGGTTTGTGAAGAGGCAAACAGAAATCATTTCTGTACAGATAAAACCAGTTTATGACAGGTGACATAGCAGAATTCCACATTATATAAATGGAGAGGTATAGATTTTATAATACAAACCCATATTGCAAGTCTGGACCAGAAAACAACTGTCAGTTTCCTACCTACCTTCCCTATTAGGTACTGCTACCATCTGTCTTGAACTCAGCTCTCCTTGATATATGGCAAGTATATACATATGTCTTCTGTCCTAGTACCTACCTAAACAAATGCTTCCTGAACTATCAGGAACTTCCTGAACTGTCAAGTAAGTTGAATGTTATTATAAGTAATTGTCTACACTTACCACAGAGGTCTATTAGATTTAATGCTTATAAGAATTAATCTAATGAACTGTGTAATGTGAAACAGATTTTAAATCCTAAATACTTGACAATACCTCCCATATTCTACATATTTTTGTATGTATAGAGGACCTAAAAATGTATGAGTCAGTATGTGATTGTTAATACCAAAATACACTAGAAGCTGAAAGCTGGCCTATGAAACGTACTCATATAAGTCAGCATTTACTTGAAAGGAGGGACTTTAGTGGAACTGCTTACGTCAGTAAGTACTTATCAGCATGAGCTAGGACTCCACAATCCGGTCTCTTAAAGAAAATTGCTTCTCTGAGTTTCAGGCGGCCCATTATGCAAGCCTGTACTGCAGCACCTGCAGTGCATGATAGAGAACAACATATGCTTCTCTTATGGCATCATTTATTTAGAAATAGCACACAACACATTGGATGTTAAAAAGAAGAACAAAACAAATCAACACATTTGTTTTCAGAGCAACCAACTGCTTTAAGCCCATGAATTTTTTGCTGAGGTTTTAGGGCTATTTTTTTTGTTTGGTTTGGGATTTTCTGGGGGGTGGGCAGCAGCAGAAGGGAGACAATATGCTGCTTAGGATTTTTTAGAACATTTGTTACAAAGCCATGCTTTAATCAAATCAAACAAAACATTTGGGTAAAATAAGATTCTCTGAAAACTTTCACCACATAATTAATGGTTGTAAAAACAGAACTTTTTGCTTCCCTGGGGTGTTAACATCAAAGACGGCAACAGAAAATACTGTATGCCTCTTCTTGAAATGATGCTTGGGACGATATCGTTTTTTCTGAAGTTAACTGTGGATGAAATACAATCCATCCTGTTTTGTGATCTCAATGATGTCCTGTGATAAACACAGGAAGATCCAGAATCTTACAAAATCAGTATACAGACTCTTTAGAACTACTAGGCATGTTGCCAGCAGGTAATACAAGAAAGGGTAAAAGAAAATGTATGTGGACAATTGAAAACCAGGAGAGAGGCCAGAAGTTAGCTCTATTGCTGTTCATGAACCAAATCCTACAGCAATGTAAAGGCCAGCTGAGCTAGCAGTAGAAGAACCTTAATGTATATATTTAAATATCCTAACCCTGAAAGGTCTTTGACATAAACAACGAACTGCAAAGAAAGGACAAGCGTGTATGTAGCTGTGAAACTGGTGACTTATACTACCTGACTCTTATCTTGGATATAAGCTATTATGAAGAGAAGATAATTGAGAAGATAAGATGAAGCAAGGTAGCGTTACCATGCAATTCAATAATCAATGAACCAATTTCATCAATCCTCATCTGAAAACACTATAAGGAGCAGATTAGGGATGAAGCAGGAGGTTTTGGAGACAACCATGGCCTAGGCAGCTAATTATTAAAAGGTGAGAGCAGAGGGGACAGGCTGGAGATGAAGATCTGCAGGGAGGGTTATGTTGCTTTTGCTATGTCTAGAATACACCCCTGGAAAGTCTAGCCGACTGCAGGCAACACAGATATTTGATTGCTTTCCCATATTTTATTTTCATTAGAGTCCATGACCCCAGAATTCAAGTGCCTGGATCTAAAAGCTAGTTTTGCAAAGCACAGACATGGCACCCCTGTTCAGCTTTGCTTTAAAATAATTGGTAAGATTTGTGCAGGTGTCAGGGTTAAGACCATGCAACATCAGAGGAGAAAGAAACAAAGGACTGGAACTGTTGAGTCAGCTGTAAGCAGTAGCCCCAAGACTAAAGAGAAAAATATTGACACAAAAAGGTAAAATGTCCAGAAAATTTCAAAGCTGAAAGGCAGCAACATAGGAAGATAGGGACAGAGCTCATTTTGTCATTAAGAGGTTATATCATCTCCAGCTGACTTGTAAATTCCTGCAGATGATGTCACTTAGTGCCTGCATTAGGAGTTGTAACCTTTCTAAGGCTTAATCAAATAGTTAATCAGATCTTGTTAGCAACTACANTGCTTGCTGGGGGAAAAAAAAAAAAAAAAAAAAAAAAGTGTATTCCTGAGTACACACTGATTTCAGAGTTTCTACATGTAATAAAAGGTAGCCAAACACAATTAATTGATAGGGAAAAGGTTAACTTTACTGACAAATACGATTAGCATCAAGAACTATTCCATAGTGCAATATCTAATACACATAAACAATTTATAGGCAGGGTTCAATTAGAGTTGCAGACTAGACCTGAATATTTTCCTGCATTATTTTCTTCAATAAATTGGTAGTCTATGAAATCTCTCATGCCATGGTCTGACATTCAGCTGTGCCAATATTTTTAGGAAAGAAGGCCATCCTAATATGCTTTGTCTATCCTATTCTGCAGTGTCAGAATATCTCCTTTATACAGTACATCCATCTAAGCTGAAAACCTTCATATGTATGGACTTGCAAAATTATTGTATTTTGTGACAACTTTTTCCCCCATTCAGCTATGTACTTAACAATTTTCATGAATGACAGCTACTAGAAATTTCAAATGCATTACTTTTTCCTGCCCCTTGACGACTTAATTATATTTAATGTTGCATTATATGCTTTTCAATGTCCTTCTTTTAGCAGCTGTAATTCCAGAATCATCTTTACAAAGATGTTAAGAAACGTACATTACTTAGAAAAGTTACTTGTTTCCTAGTATATCAAGGAGACAATGACCACACAGCGGTGTTAGGAAACATTTTCAAAGTCCATTTAAAAAATGCCTAAGTTCTCTTGAAGCTGAAGTTAAAGATTTCATAATTTTAATATAACACACTTTGCTGTGGTAAGACTCTCAGCAAAAAACATGAAAAGAATGTGTTAAAGGGGAAAAAAAAAAAGAAAAATATGTAAATTATATTAGACATATTCCTCAAATATGCAAAATAATGCTTTGATTTATATTCATTCTTCAGACTTTTGAGTCTTTAGCTTTAGCAGAAACGTGTTTTGTGTTTTATCTTTTTCAGAATGTTGTTAATGGGGAATCGAAATCTTTATATAAGATCTTGTTTATAAAAGTGTCTTTTCTACCCAGACCAGATTTATAGGTCTAAACAGCAGAATTTAAAAGCCTGGCCTTCACACTAGTTGGATAGCTGGTTTTAGTTTCTGATAGTCTTTATGTAATTCCAGCTAGTAGGCCTCCACAATTAAAAGGAAGTATTATAAATCAGAAGTCCTTCCCAAATTCATACTCTGAACTCTACAGATCAGTCATACAGTGACCAAATACTGTGCTCAGAAACACTTTTCCTGAATCTAACACAGAAAATACAGCCATACTGAAGAAGATGGAGAATTTTGAGCTACAGGAAGTCCTTTACTACTAATCAATTCCAGCCCACAGATCAAAAGTGTGGAATATGTTAATTAAGAAGAGCCATCTCTGTTCCTTTTTCCATGGTATTTAAATAATTTATATACAATGTTAAAATTAATGATATTAAACAATTAAATTTTATTATATTTAAATCCTGGCACTTAGACCAGGTATAAAACCAAAATTCAGATATATTGAACATTTAAAGACCAGACGTTTTCTGGGAAATAAAAGAAAAATGATCAGACTTGTGTGAAATTTACTTCTCTTAGTTTCATTGAGACGGGTTCACAATGATTTGGCATTTCATCCATAATATCGCATGAAATATAATATGGAGAAACTAACAGATGTAACTTCCTACATATCTAAGGAAAGACACATGAAAATGCTCTGATACAGAGCATTCTTCTTCCTATTTTGTTTCACTGCCACAGGAAGGATGAAGATCAAGGATATAGAAAACAAGTCAGATTTGGAGTTCAAGAATGATTCAGGGATAATGCTAATCTGACCCAGAGTTCTTATGAGGTTTTACCTCCATAGAAATGAAATGTCATACCAAAATCCTTTTACACTACATTTTCAGTAGTTTGGGGAACTTCTGAGGAATATATTGAAACTGCAGAACTCAACATTTTTAGTGAATATGGGTTTTGGCCACTAAAGAGGAGAGCTGATACCACTGCAGAAGATCTTTGGTCTCTCTAAGCATTGCATCACTGCTCAGTTTTTTAGTTCTTGTGAACTGTCTAAGTTAACAATTTAGAGGATTTAGGACAAGAATTATGAATAATGCTTTCCTATTAAGTATTTAACTGGTTTTAATGAAAAAGTATTTTAATTTTTCATATTCAGAACTTTCATGGATCTTGACAGCAGTGGTCAAGCTATCTGGCATCATTAATTCTACAAGGCTCCTTGTGGCACTAGCATTGAATTCAGATATTCTTAGTATAAGGAAAAAAAAGCATGACTACTCATTGCGCAGCAGGTGATAACACATTTTGACATACCATTGTCTATGTCTAAGTTCAATAACAGCTCATAATGTGGTCAGTCTAGATTGGTATACCCTACAGTAAACTGACAAATAACATTGCTCCTTACAGGGATGTTCTGTAGTAGTTGCTTATACCTATTTCTAAAACTTCATAAAATGAACAAATAGATATAGATTCTTATCTGAATCTGACAGATGAAGCTCTCTTTTAATGCTGTGTGCAGCCTGCCACCAGGTGATGGATTAGCTGAGACTCAGAAGCAGTGTGCCATATCAAAGTTTCCAGTGCAGTGCAGTGTGAGGTGACCTCTTTCAGAATTTAAAGTATGTAATAGTGAATGGTAAATTATAGTCATTATTTTCTCATGTCCTTCTAGTTTAAGAAGAAGCCTCTGAAAAGAAACAGGTAATAAACTATATATGCAAATTATATACGATAATTGGAAACAAAACTTTTACTTTTTTTTTTTAATTTTTTGTACTTTTTAAAGCTCCTCAGCATTTCCCAAAAGAGTAAACGGATCACAGTATAAATCAAAAACAGACCTTAAGCATATGAAGTCAACTTTTAGCTTGGAAGGAACATTGAAATTGGTGCAAGTATGTCATAAGATGAGAGAAAGAGCTGAAAAATATTTGAGGAGGGTATTTTGAGTTGTCAGAAGGCAGATCCCTGCTGAATAACTCACTAGTATGAGGATGGGTGGGTAGAGAAGTGGTTGCTAATGCTTTACTACTCATCCATTGACTCTTTACTGAGATGGTGACTGCAGAGATTCACTGCTGGAAATAAAAAAAAAAGCTTTACAATCAGAAAACTTCTTTGAATCATTCTCTTCTTTTACTGGACCCAATCACTGTCAAATTTAATTATTAATTTTTCTATGCCATACTACATGTTTTATAATGTTCAAACCTTCCTGAACTACTCACAGTAAATAGAGGAGACAAGACTACATAGTATATTTCACTTGTAATCTGAGACATTGTAGATTTACTTCTTGGGATTCGACACTCAGACTACATCTTTCTGTAACTTGGCTCAGATTTCAGATGACCTTTGCAGTGGCTAGAAGTCCTGCAGACCTGAATTTAACCAAGGCAGAAAACCTTTGAATAGCCAGAGCCTCAAAAAAAAACCCAAAACCGCAAACCAAAAAACTATTGTCTCCTGAACCTGAGTTGTCCTGGAGTATCTTGTACTTAGATTAGCTTTTTTCTTTTTCCTGAAAAGTATGAGAATACTATGATGCCTAAATGAAATCCAAAGGAAACCAAAAAGCAACCAGAAATGCTTTCCCTGCATTCTGTTTCCAGAAGCTAATAATATCTCTTCATTAGGTACATTAATCACAAATGTTTGATTGCTCTAACAGAATGATCTGGACAGGATTTATCGATGGGCCAAGACCAATTGTATGAGGTTCAATAAGGTCAAATGCCAGGTCCTTCACTTGAGTCACAATCTCATGCAGCATTACAGGCTCGGGGAAGGGTGTCTGGAAATTTGCCTGGCAGCGAAGGACTTTGGGTTGTTGATCAACAGTTGGCTGAATGTAAACTGGACTGCGTCCAGGTGGCCAAGGAGGCCAATAGCATCCGGACTTGATTCGGACAGAAATAGCGTGAAAGCAGGGAAGAGATTGTCTCCCTGCACTCAGCACTGAGTGAGACCTCACCTCACCAGAGAGTACTTGACAGTATATCTTGGAAGTCTAAATGCTTAATACTCTTAAATAAACCTTGGTTAAGGCACAGTATTAATTTCTGATAGTCCTAATGTACCTTAATATCCATATACATCTGTAAAAGTGCAAATGCAGTGGTTTAGACCCAGAGAGGAGCTTAGCACCACATGGCTGCTCATTCAGAGTGCCTCCCCCTGCCCCCCTCTGAATGGGAAGGAGAATAGGCTCTGAACCAGTGATGAGTCCCAGACCAACTGTGCCCAGCCCTGCCCAGCCCCCAGCCTTCTATACCAGACAAGACGTCACTATGGTCCAAAATATCCTGTTGGCTTGTTCATTTGTCTATCCTGCTGTGGCCCTCTCCCAGCTTCTTGTGAAAATTAACCCTAGTTTAGCTGAACCCAGTAAATAAAGTTGATTTATAAATAGAAGTCAAGACATCTCAAGCCAAAAAAAGTCTGCAAATTTTTATATATTGCCAAATATCCTAAAGTCAGCTTTACTGAATTTCTTTCATTGTCAGATGAATGCATTCTTCTTGCTACTATTAGATGCCTTCGATTTTATCAAATAAGCAGTTGTTCCCCCATGTCTTGCCAGAAATGGCTTTACTTTAATCACCGATTAAGTGATGTTCTGTGTACATTTGTAACAGACTTTGGGTGTTTTAAACTGAAGTATGATTCAAAATATAAGGTATTACTTGCATAACACAGGAAAATAGAGTGTTTTTTGCCTTATTCTTGTACATGTTGAAATGTTAACACAAATCCATCTTTTAGCATTTTAATTCGAAGCTGTTACTCATACTTCTTGTAGCTCCTCACCATATATCATATAAATGTGGTTTTTTATTTGTTTGTTTGCTTCTGAATACCACCACTTGCCACATACTTGAAAGGATTAAAAATTATTACAGTTTATGTAGAGAAGAATCCTCTCTATTCCTTTAGACTAATGTATTATAAGCATTGTTCTTGTCTAAATGGAACAGTTTTTTAATTAGTGTGATTGTTATAGTTAATAAGTGATTACTATCTCTCTTCTGTCTCTCTAATTGGGAAAAAAGAATCCATTTGTGACTTGTTACCTGATTTGTTGCTGTTATTTTTCACCTTACTGGGAGATAAAATAATCTCTTTGGGGCCAGACAAGTTGTCACTTCTATTTACTGCAGGTGAGTATGATATAGCATTTGAAATTGCACACCATATTGTTGCAGCCAAAAAAATAATGGTACCACCAGTGTAATTGCTGATAAAAATTAGGTATTTGATATTTAAATCAATTACCTACCAAAGAAGTTTTATGCCAGTCCTCTCTAGGAAGAATCTAATACAGCCTACTGGCCCAAAGTCAAAGTATAGAAAGAATGAAGAATCTTCAAGGAAATATTGTATACAATCACAGTATATATTTGTGTGTTTCAATCCATATAATGATTTTTTAGGAGTCAAAATGATGAGTTTTAATTCACAGTAAATAATAAAGGCAAAAAGTGTCTTTCATTACATATGTGGTGATTACATATTGCAATGATAACTTCAGTCAATGCAAGAGGAAAATAATGTTTCTTGTAAAAATGGCAATATGTGGAAAAAGCAGTGTGAGAGAGAAAATACTGAAAATGCTGGGGAAAAAAAATAATTTATGTAGTTTTTAATTTAAAAAATCCAGAAGGTCATAATCAGCACAAATGTCTGACTGAGAACATTGAAGAGAAAATAGAACAAGAAAGAAATCAGCTATAAGGGCCATTTAGCCGTGAGAAGAGAAGAATTTAACCCAAGAATGACTTAGTACATTTAAGGCAGCACAGAGTTCTGTGTGGGAAGCTGAGTGAAATGGCAAAAAACTGTTATAGCAGATGGGATCACGAGGTTGTTTTTTATTTATTTCTTAGCCTTCTTTTGAGCCAAATTCTGAAAAGTTAGTTCAAGATGGGATCTGTACATGAGGCAAATAATGAAATAGTCATATAGTGAATGACAGTGAACAAGGGCCTAGATCTGATATTATTAAATTAACAAATCTAATTTTATGAATGTGAAATAGTGGGGTACAAGGAGAGGAAAGGTGCTGGTTATTTGGTCCTTCTGAAGCAAATGCTGAACTTCTCTTTGAGGCAATGCAAAAAAAAGTAATCGGTCAGAGTGAGTGGCACAGTCTCCATTGTGTAGCAAACTTCTGTACTTGGTGTGGAGACGGCTAAAAGACAGGACAGAGATTTTTGAGGTTGCTCTGTGGAAGGTTTATGTAGTTCATATCAACTTCTGCCCTGCAGAAGAGTCCAGCCTTGGGACCTGAGGCTAGAGCCTAAATTTCCATTGTGTCCAGCTGAGTGGTATATTCAACAGATGTAAAGATAGTACTTCCTTATAGCTTTCTGTCTCACTTCATGCTCATGAGGCAGTCTATCTGACAAAGACTGCTTAACCCTTGTCAGGGACATGTCAGGGACATGCCTGAAACTAGCAATTAAGTCTGCATTGTCTCATACAACTCTGGTTGCAAGAAGGGTTCAGATACCAAACAGAAGGGGCCCTGTGAAGACAGTGTGGCAAGCTGCTTCTTCCCTTGTTCCCTTCCCCCTATTCTCCCCCTTTCAAGAAGCCAACATTGGACCTCACCAAGGTCAACTTTTTGGGGGACTCCATAACCACTAGAAGCTCCTGTTGTCTCACTGATCTAAGACATCCCACTGACTTATTTTAAGATAACCCCCAGACTCAATTTGTGAACTTTCTGGAAACTTGATAAGACAGTCACTGCCCTGTAGGTGGTACAGTGAAAAGTAAAACTATATAAAGGTGAACCTGCATGTTTACCATTGTCAAACCACCACCTACAGACCAAGAAGACAACCCAACTCCAAGAAGATCACATGGGATTCAAAGGCAGTGATACTTATCTTTCTTCATCTCTTTCTTCTTTTCTCTTTTCTTTACTCTCTCTTTTTTTTTTCCCTTGTCAAAATGAGTGCTACCCAGACAATCTATAAGGAATTTTCCTTTACCAAAATACCTCTTATTGACCAAAATACCTTAGCCTAACAATGTAAAATTGTTAATAAAAGCCAATGTTTGCATTGTTCCTCTGAGCCATCAGTGTGACTCTATCACTGCTGCATCCCTGTTGAGTTGGGATAGCCTTTGCTGGGGATTATAAAGGTTCAACCCTCTCATCATCCTTAGACTGGGATGAGACAACTCTGAATTACAATGAAGCATTAAATAGAAAATAAACATTTGCCTCATCACTGAAGACACTTCCATACAGAATTATAGAATGGTTTAGTTTGGAAAAGACCTTTAAGACTATTGTGTCCAACCACTAACCTAACTCTACCAAGTCCACTGCTAAGCCGTGTGCCTAAACACCATACCTGCATGACTCTTAAACACATCCATAGATGGTGACTCCACCATTTCCCTGGGCAGCCTGTTCCGGTGCTTGACAGTCCTCACAGTGAAGAATTTTTTCCTAATGTCCAGCCTAAACCTCCCCTGGTGCAACTTGAAGCTGTTTCTTCTTGTCCTATTACTTGTTACTTGAGAGAAGAGGACAATACCCACCTCTCTACAACCTCCTTTCAGATAGCTGTAGAGAGCGATAGGTCTCCCCTGAGCCTCCTTTTCTTCAGATTAAATAGCCCCAGTTCCTGCAGCTGATCCTCCTAAGACATGTGCTCTAGGCCATTCATCAGCTTCATTGTCCTTCTTTGGACACACTCCAGCACCTCGATGTATTTCTTGTGTTGATATGCCCAAAATTGAACACAGTACTCGAGGTGTGGCCTCACCACTGCAAAGTAGAGGGGGACAATCACTTCCCTAGTCCTGCTGACCACACGGCTGCTCATACAAACCAGGATCCTGTTGGCCTTCTTGGTCACCTGGGCACATGGAGGCACTGCTAGAATTTAGCAAAATTCACCTCAAACAATATTTTTTATGTCTAATAGCCCTTCTCAAATAAACTTTTATAGAGTCACCTATATGCAAAATATGCTCAGTCTCTTCAAAAAACAGTTAGCTTCTTTCATCCAATATTGTTCTTCAAAATGCTTGTAGACAAGTATTGATTTTGTGTTAAGCTGAATAAAAGGTTTTAATTTGTGGATTTGAAAAGCTAGCTGAAAATAGGCCACCACTGAGCTGATTCATAAACACTTCTATTCCTAATCTAATTTTATTTAATGTTGGGGGTTTTTTTTCACCAGAGCTATAGCAAAAGATCTTGAATATGTGCAGATTGAGTTATCAGTTAATTTTTAAATAGGTAAAATGGTAAGTAGGAATGGGAACAAGCCATTCTGTATGAAAATCTTATCAAACTGTAAATGAACAACAGTATTTGAAAATGATGCATAAATACAGAATAGATACAGAAGTAAAGAATTGCAGGTCACAGCTATTGTATGAGAGAATGTATTATGACAGAATATTGAAAAGAACTTAGTTGAATGTAGGTAAGATTAAATTCAATTTCCTAAGTGTACCTCACTAATCTTTAATATTTTCATACTATAGAATTATTTGTTAAATAAAAAGACTATATTTGTTAAATGAAGAATATATTTAATTCATTTTTTTGACCTGACATAAGCCACAAGTAATGTCAATTTTTCACTATAGTTTTCTTCTTACTGTATTTGATGCTGACTAACAATGTTTCCTTTGTCTCTTCATTTGGAATAAGTTATTTTAGGATTACATTAATTTCCCAAATGGAATATAATATGAATGTCTATCCTACCTCACAGAAAACAAAAAACAAACAAACAAAACTCAAATAAACAAGCAAAAAATCAAATTTGGGGGTCATTATGAAGTTTCTTTTTCTGTACTGTCATACACTAGATGCTAGAGAAAGAAAGACCAATAAATCACTGGTATCTATACATCTAACATATATAAAGACTCAGCTAGCTGTCAGTACAGTAGGGAACCTCAGCTGAATTGACCTATTTCTTGCCTAGTGCAAAATTCCTGCCTCCTCCAGTAATTACACCTTTAGAGACTATTCATGGTTGCTATATATATATGTGTGTATGTGTGCGCATTTATATTTCATCCACTTTTTTTTTGACCTTGTTAACAATGCTGTACTTCTTTTTTATTTCCCATTTCTTCATTTCTGTAAAGATAAATCTTTAGGCATCATTCAGAAAACTCAGAATTCTGTGAAAAAGAAGAAAGCATTCTGTGCTTCAATAGTTTAATACTTTTTTAGTATGACATTTTTATTTTAGTTCATAATAAGAGGATGTGTGGGTTGGTATAGTTTAGAGCAGGAAAAAGAGCTAATATGTAGCCTCTAGAATCTAAGACTATAAATTGATTCTTTTGTTATAATCCTAGTTTTTTCATTGACTTCAGCCTTACAACTGTTCAGTCACACTGTTGTACCTCACAAAGATAGAATAAATTCATTTCTGAAAAGTACTTTGTGAAGCATTCACAGTCTAGCTCAGAATGAAAAGTCTTTAATAGTTATTTTAGTTTCAGCATAGCTGCATTAGACCAAAATGCACCACAGAGGTGAAAAGGAGGAGAAAGAGAATGAGCAGGAAATACAGTATGCTCTGTAAAAGTATGTATTCTCAGGTCACAATATTTCTGTTTCTGTATAGAAGTATTTCTTCTTTCTGTTTTTTTCTTGTTCCATTTTAGAGATAAAATATGTGTGGGACACAGAGAAACAAGAGGAGAACTTGGGGGGTTTTTAATACTTTTTCATATTTTCCGAATGACAGTATATTTGTACCTGGTCCTGTAAGGAGGATGTGGGTGTCAGTTCAAACAGGTTCAATTTCACTTTTAAATAGGATCTAGGGCAATGATATTCTCTACACTCCCTCTGGTCTAAAAGTCATCCTCTTTGTCAGAAGATGTCTTTTCAAGGGAGACAGATGGTATGAACTGAACTGTGTGGAAAAAGTATTTGTGCCTTCTCACAACACCTAGAAGCACTGCACCTATGGTACAATGCTGCTGTAGTTTCTGAGAGGGCAGAGCCTAACATAACCTCCTGAAGAGGGCCACGATTCTACTTACTCAGTATGACAAATACCAACTGAAATTTCTCCTACAGCTCCTCTGTTGCATGATAGTGGAACATTTCTTTTTGAACAGTCATTTCTTTTATATAAGTTATTTAATAAGTATCTTTCAACTCCTCTAGTGTTTTTGTAGTTCCTCAGAAGCCTACAGGAAAATATTTAAGCTTAAACAAATAGGGACCTTCACAGGCCTTCCTGTACATAGTGCCTTCTACTAGACTCAGTGGAAAGTGTACAGGGACTTGAACCACACACATATGTTTTATTGTCTTTAAGTATCCCTCCAGCAGTGTCTGTATATACTGAGAAGGTATGGAATCTGGGCTCCTACCTAGATGCCAGCATTGGTACCAAGATTGACACCAAGTGAATTCTTGAAGCTTCTGTGACAGAAACTGCATATGATATTTGGTTGCATTTTCCTGTCTACAGACTACGTGTTGTGTTTGGAAAAAGGAAAATCTCTTGCCCTAGCGTTAACTTCTGCTCACTGAGTTATATGGAAATTTCTGCCAGGAAGAAAAGACTCCATGTTTTCAGGTAGGCAAGTGAAGCAGGCAAAGGGGAGTGACGGGAAGGTGGGAAGGAGATTCAGGTATTAATACTGGCAGTGAAACCCACTATGCACCCAGAGTGACAGAGAAGGAGGTTTTCCTGAGGACTTTGATTCAACCCATGGAGATGCTAGAGTTTGTAGACGGAGAGAATGACTAGAGGAAAAGACTAACACTAGACAGATGTGACAAGGGCAGATTTTTATTATCTTCTTTTCTGTTTTCATATATGTCAGACACTAAATCTTGTCTTCTTTGTTCGAAAGGTTTTCCTGTTCTCGCTTTTGTCCTACTAATATGTGTCTTCAAGGTCTGAAAACTGTTTCTGTGCTTTTGGAATACTCATTTTCAGGAAAAGTTACAAGTAAATGTACTGCAAAGTTCTGCTTTTTTCAGGGTCTCTAGTGCACTTCAAAATACCTATTGCATGTAAAAGTTTTCTAGGTGTATATACTTTTACCTTCTTCTCTAAGCTGACAATTTCTCTATATTAGTGACCTGCATAAGCAGCATCAATAATATGGCCACATAGAAATGTGGGCATAACTCTGTTGCCAAAGCTGATTATTTGTTACCCACAAAGTAAAGCCAAGTCTTCCTTAAAATAATAGTTGAGAGACAACCATTATGTATTTCAAGGAGACCAGTAAAGTTAATCATACTTACAAAACAGTGTGGGTGCTCTCATGGAAAAGCAAACATCATAAACAACATGAAGAATGTTTTTTTCCTCATCACACTTACTGGGTATGGTTCCATTTAATCATGAGAACAAAAATTACCTTAAAACTAGAGGAATTTTGATAACTTACTTTATTAGATCAATAACATTTCAGATTTTGTTGTATCTCCAAAGAGAATTAGAAAAAAGCTAAGAAAAAATCTCTAGCTGTGGTCATCACAGTGACAAGAAGTGGAAGGTCATGTTGTGCCTCATGAAAATGCCTACACGCTTTTCCTCATGATTGATTTTCTGTTATGAGGAAGTACGAAGTGACTTATACGTTAACTTGGGTTCTTAGTTTATTTAATCCAAATGAACATTTTGACCTGGACTTTTAGCACCAGGATGCTGAAAGTTTTCCAAGCCTGACTAAGCAGTTCCGCTTGTTGTAATAGTAAGTAATTTACAGAGAAGTAACTACAGAGAAGGTTGTCTAGCATACAGTGTCTTTTCATCTCTAAAGTGGTTGTCTTAATAAGTACATTCCATTGTCAATATTTTAACTTTTAACTTCCCTAATGTAAAATCAATACTTTAACATAAGCTAATTACTCACAGTATTGTTACAAATGTACCTCTCTATTGACCTCAAAAGAAAAGAAGACACATGACAAAGTAGCTTTTTATTAACATAAATTTTACTCAATCTTCACCTTCCCAAAGTAAAAAAAATCCTTTAAAATTGTATGAGTATTTAGACACTTTTTGGAAAGGAGGCAAATTGAGCAGTTATCACAGTAATGGTTCAAACTCTATGGATACATGTCCTTTTATTATTCTCCAAGGATCATTAAGGTATGTATAGTCATTTCTCTTATAGTAGAGCTTCATATAATCATAGAATCTTCTAGGTTGGAAAAGACCTCTAGGATCATCAAATCCAACCTTCATCCCAACATCTCCCTGACCCTTAGACCATGTCCCGAAGCAACACATCTACTCATTTTTTGNGAAGTTATTAAACAAGAACCAGCCTCAAAATTGAGCCCTGGGGAACCCTGCTTGTGACTGGCCACCAACTGGGTTTAACTCCATTTACCACTCAAATAATTCATGTTGCTTTAAATCTACAGATAGTCACATGTATTCCTAGCTTACAGATGTGGTGTATGCACATGTCATTTTGAATACTACTGAAATGTTAAAAAATCTATTTTCAGAGTGGATGAAATAAGATTAACTACACATGATGATAAATTTATATTTAGTTTAAACTAAGCTAGGAGAGTTCTTGAGTTTACTTCCAAATATCCTTTTTGTTGTTGTTTCACATGAACATAGACTACTCAGGTGAAATTGTAAGAGAAACTATGTGTAAACAATAAAAAATTCCCCTAAATTTTGAAGTACTGGATGGTGAAAAATTATTTTTATTTTAAATAGCAAATGGAAATATCTTACAAATGAAGACAAAAATATTTTCTCTAGCTGCCACTATCTTATTTCATTCTGCTAAACGGCATTAATACAATACTCTTTTCTGGTCACCATTAGAAGCAATTACACTAAGGAAGCCAGAGAACACTGCCAAATGAAAACCTTGTCATTTTCAGATAATGAGACAGTATTTTATTTTTCACTTGTGCTACAGGAAAGCTTACAATCTCCAACCAAGATGGAAGCTGGATTGTGCTGAGAATGTACAAGCACAAGGAAGACACAGTTGCTGCCCTAGAAAGCCTAGCAGCCTAAGTAGAGGAGTCAGACAAAGAGAAAAGTAGAAAATCTATGTACTTAGAAGCTTCGTCTCATGCGTTCTTATTGCCCTTCCCCCATTTTTTTTTAAACAGAAGCAGGATTGATGTTGACAGTATGCCTTTCAAATACAGCAGTGTGATGAAACAGTGAGCCATTCATAACAGTGTGAACTGAAAGAGAGACGGGACTGTGACTTAGCATGGCAATAAGCATGCAGTGTCACAGCAAAATAATATTTCCTCACTTACATACAGCATGTTTTTTATTTGGATATATGAAAATGAGACTGCACATGTGTTCAAAGACTAAGAACACAGACTTTAGTTAGTGTCGCAGAAAAGATGATCCTTCTCCCTTAAGGATTTTCTCCCACTACAAATACAATTTCACCTCTGCATATTGCTTTCCTCTCTATGTCCAAGCACTTCTGAAGAAAACAAACTTGATTACTACTCCGTGTTTCTTTTTTTACTTTTCTTTTCTTTTTTTTTTTTTTGCATAAGGGTTATTTCAAAGATCTGAGAATTTAAAAAACATCTGGATCATAGCACCTACTTCATTATAGAAATTGAATATGTTTTTCTTACTTGTGCTTTCAGGAAAGGCTGAGAGTATCGACCCCTACACTCCATTGGTGAGTTGTTAATCATAGGAATACTCCTGCGTGCATGACTGAGTACCTACTAATTGGAATAAAGGATTCACTATCTGGCTCTGTAAAAGCAGTATTACTATACATTACTAGGAATGCATGGGACCAGGGCTGTTCATAAATCTTGTGCAGATATTTTACAAAATTTTTATAACTGAAGTAGTTTTCAGTTAGCCTATTTTGCGTGACATCCTGGTCAGGAGCTACAGCAGCATAGTGTCAAATGCCTCTCTCTTATAGTGATGTAAATCAAGAGTAACTGTCACTGAATTCTGAGCAAAATCAACGTACAGAATAGCAAAATGAGGCCACATTGTTACTCATGCATCCTGTAAAATGATCCTGTTCAATTCATACTCAGAATGTGTACTTTTTGTGAAACGGATATATGTGCGTGTTGTGGGTAACTTTACAAGCTTGAGGACTGTAAATTATTCTGGTGATTTAGATCGTGGTAAATACACTATCAGAAATATGACTCTTAAATTATATAAGGTGTCTAGCTGGACTGATGAAATGCATTTTATACCCCTACAAAAGCTGGAGAATTTAAATCAATCATGAGGAAAAGCAAATAGATCAAGTGAGTGACTTCCCATTAGCTTTGCAATGCTTGACAGAAATAGGACAGCAGAGAACAAGTTTTTTCTCGGTGCACTTGGGGTTCTGTTGATGTCATCTGAATTTTATTCCACACTGCTTATGCACTATTGCCTGGAGGAGCCCTGCAGTCTTGAGGTAAATACAGTAACTTAAAGCTTTATCACCAAACATATTCCTGCCAGTCTGTTATTGAGATAATTGGTACTTTTTTAGGCAGTAAAGTTCTATCCAGATATTTCCACAAAATTAACGGAATAAAGCATAAGCAATGGGACTGTTGAGTTCACCCAATATAGAATCGTAGAATCATGGAACATCTCAAGTTGGAAGGGGCCCATAAGGATCATTGAGTCCAACTTCCTGCTCCTCACAGGCTTACCTAAAACTAAACCATTCAACCAAAAGTGTCATCCACACAGTCCTTGAACTCTGACACACTTGGTGCATGACCACTTCCCTGGGAAACCTGTTCCCTTGATTGACCACCCTCTCAGTGAAGAACATTTTCTTAATGTACAACCTGAACTTTCTCTTTCTCCATTTTCTTGTGTCCTGTACTGGTCATCCAGGTGAGGAGAGCAGCACCTCCCACTCTGCTACCATGCTAGAGGAAGTTGTAGAATATGATGAGGACATCCCTTGGCCTTCTTTTCTCCAAGCTAAACAGACCAAGTGACCTCAGCCACTTCTTATAAGTCTTGCCCTAATGACCTTTCGCTACCTTGGCCATCCTCCCCTGGAAATGCCTTAATAGTTTGATGTCCTTCATATATTGAGGCACCCACAACTGCACATAGTACTAGAGGTGAGGCCACACTTGTCCAGTGCAGAGTGGGACAAACACATCCCTCAACTGGCTAGCTATGCTTTGCTTGATGCACCCCAGGACACAGTTGGCCCTTTTAGCAGTCAGGGCACACCGTTGACTCATATTCAACTTGCTGTCAAACCAAACCCTCAGAGCTCTCTCTGCAGTGCAGCTCCATGGTCTCTCATTCCCCAGTTTGTACATATAGCCAAGATTACTCCTAGATGTACAATCTGGCACTTGCTCTTGTTAAATTTCATACAGCTGGTGATGAACCAGTTCTCTATTCTATACAGATCTCTTTGTAAGGCCTCTCTACCCTTCAAGGATTCCACAGCTCCTCCTAGTTTAGTATATATATATCCCAAACTATTGGAACTTCATTATAATAAAATAAGAGCAAAGAAGAAAAATATTTTGATGGCTTTCTAGATTTCTGTTACTATTACTGTCTTTCAAACCTTCTTGTCTTTCAGCAGGATACTGACCTATTAGTCTTGCAAAATGTATTAGATGGATATCATTGGCCTGTGTAAATGAGGGTGTAGTAGTAGATTTGGCTAGACTGAGTTTACTTATTTATGAAGTAACCACTTCTTGGCTGGTTGGTTTTGGGTTTTTTTGTCCTAGGCTCTTACACTAACAGCTGTACAGAAGCTCTGGAGTGTCATTTTTACTCTAGTGAACAACAAAGAGTCAGTGAATTGTGAAGTCCAAGTAAAAATTTTCAGAAGTATAATAAAGAAATTGCTAAAACACTATCAGATCTCCTTGTCTCAAGTGTCTTTCCTAAATCATATGTCAAACTCAATACTACCCTTTCATAGTAGTTTCTTCTATTTATTTATTCTGTGATGCATTTTTATCTCTCACCAAGTTTTGTCTCCAGTTCCTGGTAGCCTTTAAGCTCCATGAATCATTTCCTTTGGCCAAATTTCCTTGTTAGCTATCCTCATTTGGAAAGTATACCCTGTAATATCCTTCTGGCTGGTTGTAAGAAACTGTGGTAGGGAATGTTTAGATATTTTTTTAATACAAATTTTCCAAAGGAATCCAGAATATCGCCAGAGAAAGTGATAGTCTAATGACCAAAAGAATCACTGAGTTTAACCACAAAATCATTTATCGTGTTTCTGCTCAAATAAAACAAGTTGACTTTTTAGCTGAATTTTTTTTAGTGTACTTTTTTTTTTTTTAATTATTATATTTTTTATTTTTATTATAAAAGATACCAATGTCAGTGCCACTTTTTCTCTGATTCTGTCTTATTCAGCTGGCTGGTACCAAATCTATTCCCCTTTTCTTTACAAATTTCAAGAGTATGTGGCTGAAATGAGAGCAGTTTAAAGAAAACTGTATTTCATTTTGCTATGTGTGCCAAAGTCAGAAATAGTTTGATTTACTTTTCTGTGTGTGATGTCATTATGAAAAAGAAATAGAAAGCCTTAGCAGCCAGACAGAGAACACTTGATGGCTTTATTTCACAGCTCCTTCAGCATGATAAAATTCAATCAACCGGTAGCCAAGTCAATTTATAAAGAACTTTTAGCCAAAACTTCATTTAAATGTTTCCCTGTACCTTCATCAACCTGTTCTTCAAAGTCATATCTGGCAAAGGAATAAAGTAGTCCTTCTTTTGAATCTTAGGAACCAGAACTTTTCCTCAGAATTACAACAAGGTAAACATTGTCCTCTTTTACATAAAGAAAATTGAAGCTTTCCAGCATAATCTGTCTATTCCATGAAGAATAATTGGTAAAAAGTAAGGTAAAAAGCTTCAATTGCCTAAATGTTGATGAGTCAACACTTAAGTTCCCTTGCTTAAAGCTCCACATCTTGTCAAAACTTATCTAGAAAGCTCTCTGGCTCTGAACATTTTTCAGCATCATATTCTCAGTGCCTGTTCAGGAGGTGCTTGGCTTTCTGTTTCTTCTCAAATTTCTTCAGTGATGCTTCTGTACTTCCTCTTTTTCTCACATGCACGCATACAACACTACTGAAAAAACCCCACAAAACTACAAACCCAAAAAACTCCCACAACTGAAAACAACAAAAAAACAACCCAGCAAAGAACAATCCCCAAAGCCTAGCAAAGTCTTATCCCCCACATATATCTTTATTCTAGAAAGTGACATGTGCCTGTGCTTTCAGCGATGTCTTTTTGTAGAGGAATTCATAAGTCTCCTGTTACAGCTTTCTTCAAGGAAAGGTGACAGTTATTCTTATCTACTAAAGTGATATTTTACCCATTCTGTAACTTTACATAACCCTAATATTCATTGTCAAGATAATGTACCATGTCTTTTTCTGGGGGTTTTCAGTTGAATTTTTGTTGGGTTGGTTGGTTGGTTTGTTTTTTTAAAAAAACATATTTATCCCTCTAACAATTTGTACTCAAGAAAATTATGTTATACACAATATTTCATTTATTACATTTATTCCAGAAATAGAAAGAAGTAGCACCTAGATCCAGACAGGGACAAATATGAAAAATTGACATTTATTCTGTGCTATGTAAATATTAGTAAAAGACACATAGTGTTATTGTGGTTTTGCTTATTTCACTTAACAGATATCTCTAAGAGAAACAATGGAGTTGAAAAAATAACTCTTCTTGTATCTGCACATTTAAGAAAAAAGTACAAAGAAGACACAAATTTGTATTTGCAATGTAAGAAGCTAGTTAAGTAATGTATCCTTTCCCAGCTTTACTAAGAAAGAAACTTACATACTGGGATTTAAAATATAACCTATATTCTTCTTAAGAATTTTTTTTGCATTACAGGAGAATATAACTATGATAACTTAGATTTCTACTACCATAAAAACTAAACATAGACGTAGGTATCCTTGCTCTTATACATTTATAACATTAGGGAAAACATTCTCTGTCCTGATGGATTTAGGCTGTAAATGAACAGGGAAGTCAAATAATGGAGACAACAGAAACATTATCCACATTTTACAGTCAGTAAATCAGAAAAGAAAGATTTGCCAACATTTTTCTACTCTGCACCCAGATGCTGCTGCCTTTCACAAGGGGATTTGGGGTGAAAAATCTCATAATAAAGTAAGAAAGCTTGTTTCCCAATCTACAACCAGTGCTTGATACAGAGCATTCATTTAGTTTATTAGGCTTCTATTGGACGTTGCTTATGAGTGAGGATTTTGTAACACAGATGTTCTGTGAAACAGAACAGGAACAAAAACTACAGAATTTTCTTCATTCACTCTTTCTAACTGCCATCAAAGAGCAATGATTTAAACCCTGCCAGTCATGTCTGCACTTGAACTAATGACTTAGAAATGAAAAGACTCTACAGTCTATTACTAATCTCCTGAGTCATCTGGGCTTTCAAGTCTTTTTTAAAGCTATATTTACTGGGATCAGAACAGTTGCCCTTCTTAGGATAGATTTTATGCTGCAGCCCATAGTCCAGAGTTCAAGAGTCTTTCATTTATAAAAGAATAAGTTGTAGTGTGCTTGTACAGCCACTTTCTGATAGCAGGATAAAAACTTGCCTATCCAACTAATAAGATACAATTACAAATTTCATCCTTCCATGTTAGGTATTTCAGCTTCTATGAATACATACATAAAGACAACTGCCTTCTACTTTATCCTATACCTCTTTTTTTCACTGTTTATTTATGTTTATCAAAAATATACAAGCCTTAGCTAAATAAACAAATAAAGCTAAGGTTATATAACAGTGTTAGTTAATGGAACATATTAAAAAATGGGGTTGTGAGAGATAAAGACATACAGGAGAGGAAAAGACTATTCACATCAGTAAATTGTGTTAAACAGTTACCATCCATTTGAGAAAGTTTGTGCAGATTATTTTACAGGGTATACAGAATATGCTTTTCCATTTTCTGTCTTCTGCAGTTCAGAACTATCATTTATTCTGCTGGAGTATTTGAAATTGAGAATAACTGTTACATGTAGATTTAAAAGACCCTCCTTATTTCATGGTCTTCATATTCACTTTGAAAGCCATACATCAACTTTTCAAGTTAATGGATGTATGTTTGTGCAGTGCACATGCACGTGAGTGATCACACATATGCATAATTCTCCTGCTGAAATTCAACACTGAACTCAGAGTGGAATGCAGCACAGGTGCAGGGGTCACTTGCATATATTTAGACAGCTTTTCTATAGCACAGAAGCAGTAACAGAAGCAGTTTTGCTGCACTGTACTTCACACAGCATATGTCAGACTCAGATTGTAGTGCTAACACAGAAAGAAATGCATTTTAGTCTTTAATAGTTATAATGGATAATATGCTGTCATACTGGAGATTTCCATGTAAAGGAAAAATAACATTGCCTACTTACAGTGTGAACAGTCTGCTTGGCATGAGCCTGCCCCTGTTTCTAGAAATATCTAATTCTTTTAGACATGTAGTAGACTATATCGTATTAGCTCAGGCAACAGCAGCCTTGTATCATACTAACATGATGGGGCCAGCAGGACAAGGGAGGTGATTCTGCACCTCTGCTCCCATGAGACGCCACCTGGAGTACTGTGTCCAGCTCTAGAATCTTCAGTATTGGAAAGCCATGGACCTGTTGGAGCAGGTCCAGAGGAGGATCACAAAAATGATCAGAGGAATGGAACACCTCTCCTATGAAGACAGCTGAAAGAGTTGAGGTGGTTCAGCCTGGAAAGCTCTGGGAAGACCTTGGTGTGGCCTTTTACTTAAAGGGGGCATATAAGAAAGATGGAGGCAATCCTTTTAGCAGGTTCTGTAGTGATAGTACAAGGGTTTAAGCCAAAAAGAGTGTAGACTTAAACCAGATATAAGGAAAGAATTTTGTACAATTAGGGTGGTCAAATATGGAACAGGTTTCCCAGAAAGGTGGTAGATGCTCCATCCCTGGAAACATTCATGGTCAGGTTGGACAGGGCCTCGAGCAACCTGATCTAGCTGCAGCTGTCCCTGCTCGCTGCAAGGAGGTTAGACTAGACAACCTGTAAATGTTCCTTCTAAGCCAAAACATTCTATGATTTTATGTTTCTATGCTGCAGCTTCATTTGTACTGTCGTTTCCATGGTCATAACTGATATATATCCTTACATAAATTTGACAGAAACATAGAAAAAAGCTGCACAGTTGCTAAGTGCTATCACAGCAATTGCTCTTCCCTTCTACTAAGTACACTAGCATATTGTGTTGGAGCACTGCTCCTTTGAGGGTTGGATAAAGTTGCTAATATCCAGAAAGTGCAAAGAGAGAAAAAAGTTTATTTGTGTTTGTGTTTCCCAATGTTTCCATCTTTCACAGAGTCACCACACTGGTAGTTGGTGTCTCTTAGATTGTCACTCAAGTCTGAGTACTTGCACTATCATAACCTCAGTACAAGTATTCCCTAGGCATATGTGAGCTACTGGGATTTTTGTGTCTGGGGAGGTACAGCAGGTATGGATCTTTTTACTGGTAAGCTCTAGGACTTTTATCTAATTTTCTGGGAGAGACTTTGTCTGTTCTTCATGGAAGATTGTGAACAAGGAACCGGAGAATATTCAGCACACATATTACGTCACTTATATCTTCTTCATGATGTACAGTCCTAAGCCTTAATGGACTTATGTTCCAACTTAGGTCTTCATCTTGCTAAACAGGGTAAGATTTAAAGCATTTTTAAATGATGAAAAGGGCTAATAGATAAATAAGAGCTAGAATTAACTGTGCAGTAAAGATATACATGCTCTAGGAAAATCTACAGAAAGTGAGTTATTGTGTTAACAGAACCTCTAAGTGGTTTAAAAAATGCCTTTTCTAGAAATATCTGTTAGTATAAACAAAGATTACTATATCTCTTTTTCCTGAGTTATTTTCAGCCTCAGGATATTTTAGTCATTTATAAAGCAGGTCAGAGCTCTAACTTTTATGTATGAATGTCTGTTCAGATGGGGGAAAAAAAAAGTTTGCAACTACAATTCCTCCAAGATTCACAACAGCATGTTCCAGTTCAGGAACATTACCACATCAAGAGTGTAGAAATTCTCCAGCAATTAGAATTTGTTTAGAGAGGCAATATTCCTAGGAAATTTAAAATGCCATTAAATGGAGCAGGTTGAAGGAAAAGTGAATTATAGCACAGTCTAATATTTCACAAATCTTCTGATAACCATGTTCTGACTTTTAATTTTTGTGGGGTTATTCTTTTAGGCATCATTCTTTTAAGACATTTATATTTCTAGACAGAAGGTTATCTTCTGTTTGTTGGAAAATGGATGTGACCAGAACGGCTTTTGTTTTAAAATATCTGTACTTCAAAACCATTTAGATGTAAAGATTAGAAATTCCCCAAAGACTTTTAAAAGACTGAATGCAGATCCAATATCCACCCCACAACACTGAGGTCTTCTGGGTCCCAAATTGTGCTACGCTACATGAACAAAATAGAAAAATCTACATGGAAAAAAGCCTTCAACAAACTATTTCTAGGAATATTTAGAACACTCAATCTATACATACCTAATTAGAAGGAAAGAAGGAGACATAAGTGCATTCAGAGAAACTTCTATACTGGCTAAATACTTTTTATTTCAAATTGCAGTTCAACTATTTTTACCTTATTTATTCACACATTTAGTCTGAGTCTAAGTCTGGAATACAATAATAAAAGAGAGTACATGGGTTGGAATAACTTACTGAGTCAACTGCCAAGGTATCTGGGAAGTCAGAAGCATCATTCCTATTAGCTTTTACCCATTCTGTTACTTAAAGCAGCTTCATTTTAGGCAGCCAATTTTAAGTTACTTTTTAAGGCTTTTTTATATAACTTTTTTTTATATTTTGTTCACCTGCAATTTTATGAGAGATGTGACTGTCACAAATGAGACAAAAAACCAAGCATGTAGGATGTAGTATATCTCTACTTCAGCAAAGCTTTTGATACTGTCTCCCATGATATTCTCACACACAAGCTTGAGAAGTGCAGATTGGATGATTTTGTGGTGAGATGGATTGGAAACTGGCTGAAGAACAGAGCCCAGAGAGTTGTGGTCAGTGGAGCAGAGTCTAGTTGGAGGCCTGGGGCTAGTGGTGTCCCCCAAGCATCAGTCCTGGATCTAGTGCTGTTCAATATATTCATCAATGACCTGAACGAAGGGATAGAGTGTACCCTCAGCAAGTTTGCTGATGATACAGAACTGGGAGGAGAGGCTGACACACCAGAAGGCTGTGCTGCCATCCAGCGTGGCCTGGACAGGCTGGAAAGCTGGACAGGGAGAAATTTAATGCAGTTCGACAAGAGCAAGTGTAAACTACCTGCATCTGGGGAAGAACAACCCCATATATCAGTACAGGTTGAGGGCTGATCTGTTGGAGAGCAGCTCTGGGGAAAAAGATGTAGGAGTCATGGTGGACAAGAGGATGACCATGAGCCAACAATGCACCCTTGCGGCCCAGAAGGCCAATGGCACTCTGGGATGCATTAAGAAGAGCGTGGACAGCAGGTCAAGGGAGGTTCTTCTTCCCTTCTACTCTGCCCTGGTAAGGCCCACCCTGGAGTACTGTGTCCAGTTCTGGGCACCCCAGTTCAAGAAAGACAGGAAGCTACTGGGGAGAGTCCAGCACAGAGTCACTAAGATGATTGAGGGAGTGGAGCATCTTCCTTATGAGGAAAAGCTGAGAGACCTGGGTCTCTAGCCTGGAGAAAAGAAGACTGAGAGGTGACCTCATTAATGTCTATAAATATGTAAAGGGCAAGTGTCGGGAGGATGGAACCAGGCTTGTCTCAGTGACACCCAGTGATAGGACAAGAGGCAATGGGTACAAGATGGAGCATAGGAGGTTCTGGGTAAACATAAGGAAGAACTTTTTCACAGTGAGGGTGACAGAGGACTGGAACAAGCTGCCCAGAGAGGTTGTGGAATCTTCTTCTCTGGAGACATTCAAAACCCTCGTGGGCACGTTCCTGTGTGACCTGATCTAGTCTAGCAGGGGAGTTGGACTAGATGATCTTTTGAGGTCCCTTCCAACCCCTAACATTCTGTGATTCTGTGATAAAATTTTGATAGGAATTATTGCTAGTACTAGAATAAAACTTGTGTTATTGGATAATGAAACACATTCATACTTCTATTTCTCCTTAAATTATATCAAGTTCCTTAACAGTTTGATTAGATTAGTAGAACATTATTCAGAGTATTCAAAATTATATTATTGGATTATTTAAATACTCTTGTACTCTTTTCTTCAGCAGCCTTATGACTTACATGCTGTATAGATTTTTGGTGATTTTTCAGCTAAACTAAAGCCGGTAAATCTTTGTACAGACTCAGGACAGGCCTACAGGTCTTCTACAAAAGGTTCTAACAATGAAAGCAACAGGAATGAAAAAAAGCAGAGAAAGAAGACACATCATTCTGTCCCAAATATCCAAAGTGACTCTTTCAAATAAAATTTTTTCATTTTGATGTTTGAAAGAAGTTGGAAACAGTGATTACATAAGGCAAATTCAAAGTATTTAAAGGTGGAATGTTCAATTTTGTGAGATGCTTCTAATAATTGACACAGTGCAAAGTAACATGAAAACACCATCAGACAATCCTTTAGGGAAACACTAATTTCTGTCTTGATTCCTGACAAAATTAGATTGATGGTTCTTTTTATCACCTTCTTTAGCCGTGAAAAAATTTTACAAATAATAATCAGACCCTTAATAATATAAAATAAGAACCTTGTCATGGCATCATTTCTCAGAGTACACTTTCAAAGCTATCCTTAAAAACACTTCTGCTAATTTGGGGTATTGCATATTTTCAGCAGAAATAATGGGTATTAGGGATGTAGTATCCAATGGATATCTGTTTCATTCTAAGTTTTGTGGTAAGTTATGTTTTACTTTAAGGTTTATACAATTTTTGAGGTAAAGTTGTTTTTTAGTCTGTCCAACTTTCCTGAATAATTTCAATTACATGTTATTCTCACTGACTTCAACATACTGAATTCTCTAAACTGTATCTCCCACAGTCCAGGGATTATTATAATGTTATGTACAGTGCATAGCCAAGAAGAAAGATGTATACTGTCAGGTGAGCAGTGTGTGCTCAAGAGGAATGAAGGAGATTTCCAATTATTATGTGCTGCATGAAATTTATACACTCCTATCAAATTAATTTATGCAGATCTTCTGGACACATCATTTGCCTTTGGTAATAATATTCATTATAAATTAATTCCTGCTGATTTTTTCAAATAAGCCAATATTTAAATTAGTGTAAATGTTTGCATTTTATCTTAATATTGAAATTCCCCTAGAACTACCCTCACCTGATTCATGTTCTTGGCTATATGTTTTATTATAATTATACTGCGCAGCATTCTTAACAAGCAGTGCCACCTTTCCTATTATAGTTTTCTAGTCTAGCAAGAAGACAACTCATGCTATTTTCTTAGTAATTGTTACAAAAATTTGGGATCCATGTTCCTGAAGAAGCATGATAACAAGAATCTCATTTGAAAACTTAAGTATATAACATTCCTCTTTCTCTTTTTTTTTTTTTTTTTTAATGGAGGTATGTTGCTACAAGTCTAAACATGAGTGGAGAACTGAATACTCTAAAGATATTTTCTCAAGACAAAAGGGATTTAATCATTTTACCTTAACACTGATGATGTAATTATTAAAAATTAACAAGGTGTCAATGAATTTGTCATCAAGTTTCAGAAATAATTTTGTCTAAATGAGTGACAGAAGGCTGTATTTCTTTTTTAGTCTGGAGCCAATATTGCAAATCTGTATCCATGTAGAGCTGACGTTTAGAGATTCTAAAACCAGAGTTTAATGGAACAGTGGCTTATGTTGCACAACTAAATTGTAAGAATTATGACAAAATTGTTTTCTTGCTGCTAAATGTTTTGTCATTCCATACTTGCAGAACATATCTGTGTAAAATATTTACTTCTGTACATAGAATAATAGGTTTCATTTATTGTTGTTATTCTTGCAGGAAAAGTTAATAAGAACTAAAATGGAGAATATTAAATTGAAATTTTGATCTGAAATAGGGTTTTCACATATATATAGCATAACAGGATTTAAACAAATATTTGAGAAAAATGTTGGCCTGAGGAATATGTGATATATAAATTGTCCTTTAAACAACATTTTGAGCAACGTTTTTTGAATACCACAAACTAGGGGCATGACAGGAAACTATAGATTAATATATTACCATAATGAATTTTGACTAGTCACTCATTTATAAACTGAGCAGGTCATATAGATTCATTAGCCTTCCCAGTCAGCCTGCCAAGTATTTCCCTGTCTGTTTCACTAACTAGCTTTCCTGATATCTAATGGGAGCTTATGTCATTGTCTTTTAAGATTATAACTTCCTATTCCTTTTTCAATGGATGTGAAAAGATTGTATTCTTATTTTATAAACTTGAAGACTTCTATACCTGAAGGCTTCTGTTCTCCTCCCTGCCAGTCTTTCTTTAGATTAAAGCATTAATTCTTCTCAAAGATCTTATATTCTTTCCACTGCTTTACTCTGTACTGTCTTTGATTACTGTCTTGAAATGCAGTGTCAAACCTGGAAAAAAATATCCCACCTAATGCCTTACCAAAGCCCAGTATAATGGTGTTTTACAAGCTGTTCTGTCCATCTCTTTGTTCTTTTATTACTATTTTTTTTCCACTGAAATCATTATTCTATGACTTGTCTGTTAGCATATACCATCATATCAACTTTACAGTTAAATAAATGTTCAAATGTTTTGTTTAGATTCAGTGACATTCAGGAATTCAGCAGGGAGAAAATACCTGTGGGAGACTTCACATAAAGCTATAAAAAAACTCCTCAAACCCAAGAGCTTAAACTGGTACAATATCTTTCACTGTGGATCCATTAATGTTACAATAACATAAATATAAGTAGCCTATATTTGTCTAGGCTGCATGTGTTCAAATAAAGCTTGAATTCATGTACTGGAGAATGACAGCACAGTAAATTAAAAGTATTTAAATGATTTTTTTTTCAGCCAAGGATATTGTAGTGAAATAAAATCAGATTTTTACATATATTCCAGCTAAGAAAAAATCCATATAGTATAAAGTAACTAAAAATTAATATCTTTGTTTAAAAAAAAAAAATCTTCATAGATTTTCATCCCTGTACCTGAATTCCATTCAGAAAAATACTCAAAAATTGTTGTTGGTCTTAAATAAATTCCGGTATGTTCATAAAAGAAAAGAAAATGTGCTGTATCAATGGTTCCCAGCTATGAAGCAATCTGTTGCTTCAACTGAACAATGTGATTTCGTTTCATTGAATTAATTTACTTTACCAGAATACTGCTCACTTGTATGACCACATTGAGTGATTCCAGGGTGTTGACTCATTCATACAACCTTCTACTACTTTATTTAATCTTACTGCAATGTTTGGGAGAAATTCAGCACCTCAATAAAAAGGAATCTCTCCAGCAATGTTTACTGTTCATGGTTTACTGACCCTTTTGTTTTCCAGAACAGATATGAACATGTGTATCTGACCTCTCCCATTCTTTCACCATTTTCTCTTTTGGGGGATTTCTGACACAGCTTTTATTGAAATAAAAATGTCATCGAAAGACATAATTCCAACGTGGAAAATAGGGTAAAAAGTTTTATAAAATGATGTCTTTCATTGTGGTAGTATTAAATCATCTCTTTATATGGAAGTGTACTTATCCAGACAACATCAGATGATGTGTTTAAATGAATGTGGAACCCATGTACTTTAGAATATCTGTATATGAAATGATTCAATATTAAATGTTGCAAAGAAAGTGCTTGTAGTGTATGCTATCAGGGTCTCCCACTGCACACAAGTATACAGCTCTTGTTTTATTTATTTGTTTATTCTAATATGTGTAAACTTGAAGATTACAGTAAAAGTTATGGTAAATAATTCTTAGTTTAGATGTAAATGCTTCCGACAAAGGCTCTAAATCTAAGATTCCTGAGAGCTCACTGTCAATCCGTAAAGTTTAGGACTGAATTCTCTGAATCCTGTTTCACAAACAACCTAACAAAACCTGGGCCAGAACCTTTTCCTGTATGGTCTCAATATTACTGCAATATCCCAGGTTAAATCTTCATTCTAAGATGAACTAGAGATGAGACTGACTTTCCTAGAACACCTTCATTGAAGAGCAGGGTTATATGGAGAGTAGTTAGTCACTTCCTTGATAATGAACAGTTAAAATTGATCACTTTTCACTAGCTTATGTACTGACAAGTGCCATAAGAAAATGAAGACGTGTAGTTCATAGGAATATCTTTGCAGTGTGTGGTGCACTGAGAACACTGATTCTCTCATTTTGCCATACAGGAAAGCACAATCAGGGAGCTATTACTAGCAATAAGCCTCGTGTTGACTGTGTCATTATCAAACATCTGAATTTGAAGGAAATTGATACATATATTGAACTAGATTTTTTTTGCCAGCCACAATCATTAGTGTCTCACAGTGTTGTTAACTTTGGAATCAGCACTTTATTCCTCTGCTTTCCATGTAATAAATATCACTTTCTTTTCACAGAATCACAGAATCAAAGAATGTTAGGGATTGGAAGGGACCTTGAAAGATCATCTAGTTCAATCCCCCCACCAGAACAGGATCACCTAGATCAAGTCACACAGGAATGCATACAGGCGGATTTTAAACATCTCCAGAGAAGGAGACTCCACAACCTCCCTGGGTAGCCTGTTCCTGTACTCTGTCATTCTCACTGTAAAGATTTTTCTCATACTTATGTGGAACCTCCTATGTTCCATCTTGCACTCATTGCCCCTTGTCTTATCATTGGATGGCACTGAGAATAGCCTGGCTCCATCCTCCTGACACACACCCTTTACATATTTATCCCTTCCTTCAGTGCCCCTTAGGGAGATTTTTTCCCCACTTTTTTTTTTACAAATACCATAAGATCTCCTGGATCTTATGTTTTAGCATAAAATCACTTTTATCTACTCAGCTGATGTTAGGTAAAAACTTCTTGCTTCTGCAGGCTATGTACATTAACAATTTGCAGCATGCTTCTGTTTGCAAACTAATTCCTGAAAGTTAAGAGAAACAAGCAAGAAATAAGTAAGAGAAAAGGAAATAAGTTTATTTGGATAAAAAATATTAATGACAGAAAACAATTGTGGAAACAATGTACTGCCAGAAATAAAAGTATTTTCAATGCTTGCATCCTGCATTCGAGCAAAGGGGAGAACAAAGATCTACACCAACAAATGGTATTCTGCAAATGAAGCATAGAAGCAGAAAGTATTCTGAAATTTGGAGTCTCCATTAGGATCTCATTAAACAATGAAGTAGAAAACATAGATGTGCACAATCTGAATACAAATGAAAATTGTATCAAAGACCAAGAAAGAGATTGATTCACTCTAATCTATACACAGTTAGAAAGATGTGGTGCTTTTTGTATAATACATTTGTACAATTATATATATGTGCATACCTAAGTCCACACAAATACATGTACATATGTGTATGTGTGTACCAATACACATATATATATATATGTGCATACATATATATATGTGTGTGGTTCTGATTTTGCCTGCCAGAAGGAAAGATCTGTGCTGAAAAAAATCCACAAAATTTATAATCTCATGTGTGTATGTGAATGAATATGTGTAGTTTATATTTGCATCCATGGGGAAATATGACAGAATACATCTCAATCATGCTATAGATGATAAATCATACACATTTTCATCTGATACATAATGCACCTACCATTGTCACCATAATCAATACATACCAACTGCAAGCAACATACAGAGAGACAACGTTAGTATAATGAAATGAATTTTGATCAGGAAAGCCACAGCAAGTCTGTCCCCATGCAGTGAAACTACATTAAAGTACCCAAGCAGAAAGCTAAAACATAACATCCAGGCAGTCAAATGGACAGATTGATCACCCCAAGATGCAACTTTCTCTTCTCTACTTTGTCCATTTCCTCCTGGACTTAATCAAAACCTTGAGAAATCAACTATACCATGCTGTGAAATCCCAGTTCCGTTGTTGTCTTATGTCAACTGTGAAATGTTGGTTTTCTTGCAAAATGATGATAAGTTCATTTTTTAATAGAAATTGGTCCTTGTTTCAGAAGAATTTAATTTGTCTAATAATACTAAAATTATTGTAATAGATTCTCAGTATTAAAAATAAATTGTTAACCTTATAAAAATATTAAACAGCTTGAATAATAATTGTATTATTAGGAAAAGTCTACTCAGATGACAACCAATCAACAAGAATCTGTAATTACAAAATGATAGAGACTCAAGTTTTCCTAGAGCTGTCAGTGCTGACAGTGAAGCTCTGAGGAGGGTTTTTGCTGCACATACTCCAAGCCAACTATTTTATATGATTTATCCATGCAGCTCATTCTGCTCAACTTATTCAGGTACTGTGGTGTACCCAAAGGTTTTCACTGAGGATTGTAGTTCACTTTCTCTTCTGGAACTAGCCACTTTTGCTGTTTCATGAAAAAGTTGATAAATCTTATATAGCTTTTTTCATTTATAAACCTTAAAGTATTTTATGAATAGCATGATCCTCATTATCTTCCCTTTTTCATCTCGGCAAATAAAAACAGATTAAATTACTTACTGAAGGACAAAATCTGAACTGGTGGAGGAGAATTTTTTCTCCCAAGTCCTCCTTTGTGTCTATTAATACCTGTGGCATGGAGTTAGTGAGTTTGAGTAAATTTCAGAGCAGCAGTAATAGCAATAGTAATAGTCTTTCCTATTCTGCATCCTTCCATAGTGTTTTTAAGGAAAAGTTTTCTCAGAATGGCTCCTCAGGTCTGCAAAATATCTTTGGTGTCATCCACAAGTGTTGATAGTTTGAACCATTTCCTCTCTAAAATGCAGTATCATTTACAGTTCTTCACTGAGTCAAGAGTATCCCATCAGGAGGATAGGATATCCTTTGTGAATACTGTTGTGATGGAGGATCTAATGAACAAGTAGTCAGTCAGACCATCAAGATATTATTCTCTCCATAAAACTCCTCATTGAAGGCAAAAGCAATCAACTCACCAGAAAGAATCCCTCAGAATAAAGTAATAACTAAGCTGTACTTTGATTACTGCTTTAACGCTTTTAAGTTCAGAGACTAGATAACATTAAATATTAAGTGTACCTGATACTTTTCTAGTTTACCATGCAGTTCAATTGTCTGCCTGTGTCAATCATTTGTTTTTGGCTAACTATGGCTTGATTTATACAGTGTCAACAAAACAAAATGGCTTACTTAATTTCCCCCTTCTTCTCATGTTTTTCATTACCAAGATCATTTTCCTCAACTGGAGTTCAACCTGTATATTATTCAGTAGTAGGAATAATTTTCAAAACTCTAATAGAAATTTTGCCTCTCTCCTTTTATTATGTTATTTGAAATTCTTTTCTATAATTTTAAGGGTAGACATTCATAACTAGATGATACTCTTATATGGTTTCATTTTAGGCAACAGTGAGTTGGACTCAATGATTTTTACTCTTCCCTTCAAATTCAAGATATTCAATTAACCTATGATATATGATAAAACAATCTTAAAGCTGCTAAATCAGACACAGAAGTCAGAAATCCTGGTTTCAGATTTCCCTTTGTAGCTCTTCTACATATACATATTTCATGAGAATATCTACACAGAAGTTAGAAATCCTGGTTTCAGATTTCCCTTTGTAGCTCTTCTACGAATACATATTTAATGAGAATATCTAACTATAACATACCCTTTTCACCAGAGAACTCTTGACTTCAGTGTCTAAAGCAGAGAGTGTTTATTACCAAGCAGCTATTTATATATTTACTCTTTATTGTTTAGCTGCATGTCTTGCCTATGAAATACTATTCAGACTATGTTCTAAAATGCAGAATTATTCATATGATTTTTGGCTGTGCTATGAGTTCAACTCAATCAGTGATTAGATTTTTTTTAAAACATTCCTCTGAGAAGAAGATCTGCGTGTAAGTATAAGCAGTCTAAAAGGTTACTCAAAATGTTATGGAATGTGTTTATTTGGGGTTTTTTTTTCCTGGCCTCGTTTTCTTCTCTTCTTCCCACTGCCAATTTGTGAGATACTCATGTGTCTGCAGGAACTTTTCTGTGCAAATTCTTACTCTACAACAATTGCAAATTGATTAGTTAATTGCCTTTCATATATGAGTAAAATAACCTGAATTTTCTTATGACGTCAAGGTATAGTGATAGGGTTTGGAGTATAAGGAGAGAAAAAAAAATATGTTTAACAACGTAAGAATAGTGAAGGGATTGGACTGTTTAAAGGTATTTGACAATTTAATACGAAATCTTTCAGAGGGAGTGAGCAGACAGATTTACTAGTTTTAAGCCTTGCATTTACTTTAAATTTAGGATTTTTCATTGTTAAATTGAGTACATGATCAACCTCATACTACTGATGGAGACTGGAGGCACAGAATTCTTAACTTTGAAAACATTGCCAACTAAGTATCTTGTCCATGACATGGGATTTTTTTCAGAACTTTTAGATCTATATAGAATCAGTGTATTTGTTTAGCTTTGCAATTTATTTATATCAGATTGTATATATTTTAAATTTAAAATATTGGAAACTTAGAGTGAGAGAGTGATGGAAAATATGACAGACACGATAAAATCCAAGGTCAGTGTGAGACATCAAACAGTAATATTTTTGTAAGGAAGTCATTGGCATGATTAACGGCAGTATCATTAAAGTCTCTACTGAGTTGGCCCTCATATTGTCTATCTGGTTTATTCTTCATTAATACACTAACTAGATGTTTTGGAAATACTTGGTCGCTCAGGGTAGAGAATAGATGCTTCTGAAAGTCTAAACTTGTCCCAAATTAGCTTTCATACTTCAGAAGAAACAAATCTTTAACTGTGGATATACATGAGGAGTTATTATTTTATGAGTGAGGCAGATATTTTTACGGAGCTACTACTGATAATCAACCATGCCAAATTTAAACTAAGTGTAAAATGCAGTTGCTGACACGCAGGATTCTGAAAAGCAATACTACATAGATCTCACAGTTCAGCCTTATCACAGAGTGAGTTCTGTCATCGTATAATGTGATATAGATGATCCTTGACTGAGTAGAAGCTTTTAATTCATTTGAAGAGTTTTGCTGATACATGAGTTCTGCAGAGGTGATTTATGAACGGAAGTAGAGCACCTCACCTGAATTGCAGTCTTGGTATTCAGCTTGGAATGAGTTTGCAACATTCATCATTATCTATTCTGGGACAGAGGGAGGAGGGGAAGTTAGGGAATTTAATAAAACAGAGGATAAAATCTGTGAATTGGAAACATAAGGAAGGAAATAGTTTCATTTCAGATTTTTAAAAGATTGTTTATAGTATTAATTTAATTCTTTGTAGAATTTAGAAATCTGAAATGTTTGGACATAATATTACGTTCCCCCAAACCAAAAGGTTGTGGAAGTTTTGACTATTTCATAACACATATTATGATTAACTGACAAGTCTTTTCCATATAAAAAGTGATTAATCAAAGTTTTCTTTACCAACACTAATTTAAGAGCGCTGATCCAATAAAGCAATGCTTTCCTAAAGACGTGCTGGCAGAAAAAAAGAGGTAACTGTTCCTATGCGCACCTTGGAGACTATAAGTATGTGGAAAAAACTAATCATAATGAAATCAAATTTTCTTTTGATGTAACTTGGTTGCAGCTTGTATATATTCATGTGGCTGTTGCTCTGGAGCAGGTGAAGGTTATGAGGTTACATCTCAGTTCCCCTCTGTGTCTGCAACAGGATTCAAAGCTTCTGAGTCAGTTGGATTCCATCTCACCTATGTCCACAGATTTTTCCAGCACATGAAAGCTTCTCCAATTGTCCATGCGGATGGCTCTGTATGTCACTGCAGTATAAACCAGAACACAGCCAACATACTTACAAGAATGCAAGAAATCAAAATTGCTCTTGGGTCTAAAGATGCCTTAGAGAACTGATGCAATAAGGACATCGTGTAACCCCTTCTGAGCTTCCAGAGATCACAGCAATTATTTAGTCCTGAATTATTCAATTGTATACAACTATCACTAAATACTTGATATATTCAATCATCAATGAGGCACATGAAATTCTTTTCATGTATTATGAATACTACATGAGAACATAAACAAGTAATAACAGTCATTATGGATAGACAGGAAACAACAAACTGAGGCAGTAATGTTTGCCTTACAATAAAGCAGTCAGGTACATGTTCCTCACAGGGGTACGCTGTAAGAAAGATATGACTTAACAGAAACAAGGTGGGATTGTTTCTAAAAGCAACCATGAAAAACAATAAGTTGCATTAATTCCCTTTTTTAGACACCATTCCTTCTCAGTTTCTCTTGGTGTTGAGGGTCTGGATTTTCTACTAGATTATATGATACCAAGTAATTTCTTCTGTCACAAAGGTAATGAGCGATTTACAAAGTCAAAGTCAAGCCTAATTTCTACCTGTTCTCTGGTTACAAGTTATAAGTAGAATACATCAATGAGCTATGATTCCTGTTTCATTTATCAGAGTTCACATCTATATAGAGGTGTTTTGTGACGATAAGCAAATGACTACACAATTTTGAAAACTACTATTTTGTTATTAATGTATATTGTATCATAACAACTTTCTATCTTATCACCACATGAAATCCAACAGGTTGTATTAAATTGGTAAGATAGAATATGTTGCATAGAATGTTTGGAACTAAAATGAAGCAAATTCTACCATAAGAACAAAAGGAAATTTGCAGTTACAAATTCAGGGCCTGCTCTCACTATTTGTGCAACAAATCACATTGGCTTCATGAGGTGAATAGAGTTCAGCTGACTTTGGAACAGGAACAAGAAAATCAGAAAAATGAAGTAACAAATAAGAAAAATTACAGATCCCAGGGTGTAAACCATCAGGAGGCAAAAAGAGAACAAAATATACTACTACACTCTAATGTTTAAAAATGCTTTTATTGAAAACCATCAATAACAGACCAGCAAGATATGATCATCAACTCTATAGGCAAGTAGATTTTAAACAACTGGCTTCATAGTGAATATAGTGAAATACAACTTTACCAATACTATTCACATTAAAAAAAAGAAGAGGGATATAATAACAAAAAGAAGTTGTTCTTCAATTGCTGATATGTACTCAGTATACTATCAAAGATGTTGCTACAGAAATCACAGAACCATGGAGTGGCTGAGGCTGAGTAGCACCTCTGGAGATTCTTTAGTACCACACCTGCTCAGAGAAGGGTTAGCAAGTTACTCAGGGCTGTGTCCAGGTGGGCTTGAGTATCTCCAAAGATGGACGTGTCACAGCCTCTCTGGGTAGCCTGTGAGGGTGTTTACCAACACTTACACTAAACCAGTTTGGTTTGGTTTAGCTTAATTTAGTTTTGTTTACTTTTGTTTTGTTTTCTTCTTAAGAATTTCTTTATTACCTCTTGTTCTGTTGCTAGACACCTCTGAGAGGAGTTTGACTCTGTCTTCTTCATACCTTCTCATTAGATGTAAACACACGGAGATGGTTCCC
>VYZX01000418.1:0-60053 GCA_013401335.1 Brachypteracias leptosomus
CAGACAGACCCACTACAGAATTTATTTCTTCTCAGTTTGACACATGAAATACAAAGAACTTCTTTGTGCTGGATGACTTGGGCTTTGCCATGTTAATGAATAGCTGGTCTGAAAAGTAAAGCCTTGGAGCTGCTGCCTGATATAAATAGAGAAGAGTTGCTAAGTACTGGAAGAAGACCTTGACTCGGAAGCTGCATTCAATCAGGATGGTCTGTACCCCTGTGCTTGCATGGGCTTCATGCTAACTTCTATGATACTTAAGTGCTTTCCAGTTGTGGCCTTAAAAATGAGGATTAAAACCTTAGTATATGGCTCTGCATGAGAGGTGAATTAGCCACGCAAGCTAAGAGCAAATAGCAAACATGACATGCTGTCAGTCTTGGGTAGGTCAATAGACTCAGGCTATGTGAATTGGAAGTAATTCAGCAAAGCCAGGTCCCAGAATAATGAACATTTGTATGTGCTCCAAATGAGGTGAAAAGTTGTCAGACATGTGAAGCCCAGATAATGCGGGAATGGAACCAACAGAAAGAAGCACTGAATCCATGCCCCCTTGGCAAGGCAACCAAGAGAGAAGGCATGATGGTAGCAAATTTGCTGCTAATGATCTTGAAAAGGCAAATTGGAGATGGATGTGGTTCAAAAGATAACGGAAAGGTGGCTGTTACATACAGGTTACTGTCATAAGGTGCCAGAGCAGAGAAAGGGCATCACCAAAGGTCTACTTGTGCTGGAAGCAGAGTATTGGCAATGGTATTGGAAGAGGCCATGGGGCAAGAGGAGGGCTTCAGGGTCCTCCACTGCAGAGTGCCCAAAGCTGCCTGCGACTTGCAGAGGTGAAACAAGGATAGCAGCACATCTATTCCTTTGTAACATGCAGGCTTGATAAAAGGAGAAGATTCACTATTATCCAAACCTAGTCTTAAAAACTGCAGGAGGTTGTGGTGGGTTTACCTTGGCTGGGTGCCTGGTGCCCACCCCTAGTCCCTCTATCACTCCGCGCCCCCCCCCAAACCTCTGTCAGCAAGGCAAGCGGGGAGAGAGTAAGATGGAAAAGAAGAACCCGTGGGTTATGATAAGAAGCAGTTTAATAAACAGCAGAGAAAGCAAGGCTGCACGTGCGCGAAGCAAAAGCCACAAAGCTATTACTCTCTGCTTCCCATCTGCAGGCGGTGTCGGGCCTGTCCCGGGAAGCAGGGCTCCAGAACGCGTACCGGTTGCTCGGAGGACAAACGTCTTCCCTCCGAATCCCCCCGTCCTCCTTCTTTTATAGTTGAGCTGACATCATATGGTATGGAATATCCTATTGGTCAGCTCGGGTCGGCTGTTCAGGTTGTATCCCCTCCCAGATCTTGCCCCCCCGTACCTTTGGTGGGGGCACTGATAGTCATAACACGGGTATGTTATCAACACCCTCTGGACTGCAGCATGAGGGCTGTATGGGGAAAATCATCTCAGACAGACCCACTACAGAGGTGAAATTTGATTGATTTATTTTTTGTTTTCCCCTGGGTATTAATTCTATGCTGAAAAAACACTGTGTTGATATTTCTTTCCAATCCTGATTTGTAGGTGCTTTTTCCACAGAAGTATTTGAGGGAACACTAGCAAAGAGGCAGCCATATGGTCTCCTCAGGGGTTTATTTCAGATAAAGGATGCTGTAAGTTTAGTCCTCAAAATGTGCTGTATATGCTGTTGGTGTACGAGTTGTTTTCTACACAATTTTGGGGGAAACCTGATCTAGGTGATCCTGCTCTAGCATGGGGGTTGGACTAGATCTTTCGAGGTCCCTTCCAACTGCTAACGTTCTGTGATTCTGTGAAACCCACCTGGTGCTTGCTTGCAGGATGTTTAGGTAACATGTGGGATGTGAGAGACCGAAGAGGGACCTGTGGCCATGGCTGCTGCTGCTGCAGGCTGCCCTGGGTTGGAGCTGGGGTGGCTTTGCTCCTCCTGTCCCTGCAGGAGTAACATGTTTTCCCCTGTAACTACAAGCCCCAAGCGTGAGCAGCACTATGTCCAATGCATCTTCTGAGCTCCCGTCTCTGTCTCACCACCTTGTGTTCCTGTAAAATTCCCCTGAAGGAGAATCTAGTCCTTAAATTAGGATTGCTTATGTTTTCCCTGTGAACTTTTTTCTCTTTGGAAAAGAGAAAATGGCAATATTTGCCTGTTTCCTTGGGGTTTGTTTTTGTTTGTTTTTTTTTTTTGCTTTAACAGAATTTTGGCTTGGCTGGTTGACTGCCTTAGTGGGGTTGTTGTGGATGATTTCTATTTTATTTCCCCCCGAAGACTTTCATGTTTTAATAAGGTGTTGTTTTTTTTTTTTTCCATGTGGCATAATGTAAATGCTATTTTTGACTATCTGAATTTATGAAAAAATGGGTTTATGCTCCAAGGGATGACTCAGGCATATAAAAAATCCAAACCTCTGCAATTTCAATGTTTGTAACAGGAAAGGATGTTTTTGGAGCCTTTTTCTGGGTTGCAGTAGCTGGAGAAGCCCTTTTCACCTGCTGAGGGGAGAGAGTGATGGAGCATGGTTAGATTTTGCCCACTGTATTGCTGATCTCTCCTCAGCCAGCTGGTTTTGAAGGTGAGCTGGTTTCAAGTTTGTTTTTCGGAAAACAAATTATGCCACAATTTGTGAATGGCTATACGTGATAATTCAGAGCAGAAATTCCAAAATAAGTATTTACTGCATTGCTGTGCCTTTGCTTTCACTTGTGTAAGATGTTCTAGACTTGCCTAAAAAAAGTGGAGAGATGTTTTAAATAAATTGTGGTGGAGATGGAGGTGGTCATTTTCTGAAAAAGCCTCCCAGATATTCAGGAATAAATAAATTTGAAAGTTAGTGAAAATAGTTTGGCACATTTCACCCCTCATAAGGCAAAAGTGGCAAAATGTACATCCTTTGTGTAGAGCCTGTTCATCTGCAGGATCTATTATTCCAATTAGGGGCTCAGTGAGGAATCTGACCCACAGTTTGGAGGTGCTTATTGAATTCCTTTGGTTTCAGCCACTTGCTGTGATAATACAGGATAAAAATTTTACTTAGAGACTAATAAGAAACTGTTCTAGTTGGAGACTTTGATGTGGTATCTTCAAAGCAGATATGAAATTTCTAATTTAATGCATAATGAATAATCTAGTTTCCTGTTGGAAACTTCAGACTTTCCCTCAGTACTGTTTCAGGCACTAGGTGCCTGTGATGCCTCTCTTGTGTCAAATAAAAGAAAAAAAAAAGTCTGTAGGTAGTTGAGGAAAACTAAGAAACGCCAAGGAGTAGGTCAGGGAACTGATGATGTGGGGAATAATAAAATTGGGAAGATGAGAGGGTAGACAGAATATCAAATGTCTTACAGAAGGCTGAAATGAAAATTGCATTGTTGAAATGAGCTGGGACAAGATGAGGCCCTCTGAAGATGGTTGATGGAGGTTGGTGCCCCTATCAGGTGTGCCAGGAAGGTTGGAAGTGGCTGCAGGGCAAGGAAGGACATCTCTACAGGCAGGTTTGCAAGAGTGATGGGTCGGTAGGATGCTGTGAATAAAGTCATGTGTTAAGTTTGGCAAGACAGGAGGAAACAAACTGTAGGCTGAGGTAAGAATTAAGTGAAAAGGAATAAAAAATATTTCTACTTTAACAGTGCTAGCATTTTGAATTTTGAGGTAAGGTGCAAATTGAAATGAAGAAAGTTTTCTTTAGGCCAACATAGAGATTGAATACTTCTAGAAATGAAAGAACATATTATTTTTAATTTTCAAATTTTAAAACCGGCAATGTGATCTCTTCTTTTCTCGAACAATTCAAGCAAATGTAAAAGAATACAATTCTTCTGTGAATAATTTCAGTTGACCTGATTCCTTCAGTAAGGATTTGATCAAAATGTTTTACTGATCTGTCTCAGTGACTCAGACCAAGCCAGATCTCTTACTGTGCCTAAACTGGACTTAGGATGGTGTTTTTCTGCATAGTTATGGATGAAATTCTTTAAAAATTTGTTATCTTGATGTGTGCAACCCAGCTTCTTCCAGTCCCAGGGAAGGAGACTTCCTGACTCTTTTGAGTGAATCAGTTAGTGCATCAGTGATGATTATTTCTGCCACCTCTGGACACTTCAAAGTTTTTGTTATTTTTCACATAGATCAGAAAAAAACCCCAGAAGAAATGGCTGGAAAATAATTTCTGAAATGAGCATGATAATGAATCATTAACAGCTCAAATAGTGTCAGGGATACTTGTTTCAATGGGCATGTAGTAAAATTAATTCTACATTTAAGAAAAGAATTAATGGTGCAAACTGCTCTTACAATGATGTTTTAATGGCTGAAAGAAACTTACTAGAAAGTAGTTATATTACCAAGTGTAGTCCAAACCCAAGACGAGATTGAATACAGCTCTTACAACTAAATGTGTTATGCAAGGCTTTTATTGTTGAATGAACATTTTAACTGAATTATCAATAAATACTAGATTCAAACTTCCTTGCTAAAAATACGTTATCACTTCAGGTTAGTTGAATTGCAACTATAACCTCCAGTGAAACAGGCACTATGTACCTGCAGGTTTGCTCATAGAAATATAAAATTCTTGTTGGTTTTTTTACGACCAGTAAAACTTTGCCAAGCAAGTGGTTCACTCTGGGGTTTGTATGCTGCTTCTTGACTCCTACATGTTATAAAAGTGCAGTTTGCTTGCTGAGAACCTACATATCAAAAACCTGCTTAAATCAGATGAATGGCATAATAGATATACCTAGCTTTTAAAGATGATTGCTGTAGTCTTCGGATTAAATAGTACAGATACACAATTTGTAAAGAAACTGCTGCATAAGCACAGGAGCTACTTACTGTAAAGCTTCTTACTGCTACGATTGTTCCGCTAGAATATGCAACCTAACAGGATATGGATCCATAACAGCAAATGGACAGGTGAGTGGGACATGGTATGGCCTGCACAGTACTACAATGGTTTAGACTTGCTATTTATTTAATACTTTCTGTCACCAAAGCCTTTTATTTAATTGGGGGATGGAGAGGGAATATGAACCAAATGCTTAAATTCTCATTAATGGGCAAATAAACTAAATCATCCCTAGAATTGCGCTTCAATAAGCTGCTTAACCTCCACACCTCAGATTTACCTGGAGAGCAGTTGATAAAATGACTGATTCAGTGTCTCTCCAGCTAGTGGTGTTAGGGTTATGAGGATGACAATTGCATTTGGGGTGATACTGCCTCTCTCTCCAGGCATCTTGATATATTGTATGAATATATGAAACTGCAAAATCATATCACAGAAGGGTATCAGTCTGTGTTAGAGAAAGGTGCAAACATATGGTAATATTCCAGGTGCTGCTGCTTTGTCTTGCATGATGTATTGGAATAGGATAAAAATGAAGTCTGCTCTTCTTATAAAGAGAGTAAATAGTATCTTTAGGCAGTGCTGTGAAGTGTGGTCTTCATTGCAGCTACTAAACTTGACCTGCTTTTTTGAATATTAATGTGAAAATAAAAGGAACAAAAGAGGACTGAAATTGGAGCCTGGCACTTGTTTTTGTTTGAATAGGATAATAAAAAGGGCCTCAAGTTGTATGAGGGAAGGTTTAGGTTGGACACGAGGAAAGATGTCTTTCCTGAAAGGGTTGTCAAGATCTGGCCCAGGCTGCCCAGGGCAGTGGTGAAGTCCCCAGCCCTGGAGAGATTTGAAAAGCCCTGTAGATATGGTTCTGAGGGACATGGTTTAGTGGTGACCTGGCAGTGCTGGGTTAATGGTTAGACTTGATGATCTTAAAGATCTTTTCCAACCTGAATGATTCTATGATCCTAAATGATAGGAGGTGGTTGAGAGTATTGAAGTCTCTGTCTGTTGTGTACAGTAGGCAGTGCTGGGCCCCACATTGGGCAAGGGAGGAACTGGGCCCACAAGAACCTGTGGCAGAATTATTTGAAAGAAGACTTCCGAGGGGATGTTGCTGAGTTTACTGTTGGCCTGTGTGATCAGGCAACTGATGGCAGCATAAAATGGTGATGGCTGAACCAGCACAACAAATATATACACAGTAAACTATGAGAATTTCAAATGCTTCAGTAGCTTATGGTTAGGAATTTATTACCCTGTATTTGGAAGAGAGAGGGAAAAGGAATTCAACCACACCTAAAAGCATTGCCATCACAGTGGTTAAATACCACTGTGTCCAACCTTATGTTGAAGCCATTAATGTGCCAAACTCACTCCTGTTCAGCTACCTGTGTGCAGCATGTTTGCTAATGCATATGGGCTGATACAGCATAAAGTTTTGGCAAAGAGACTGTCTTGAAATGGGGACAAAGTGCTGCCCTTGCTGTTTATGGGGCAGCCTAGCACTGGGTGTGGCACCTGGTTTAATGATAAGGCTTTATGTCTCCAAACAAAGCTGGGTGCTCATATGGATACGAGAAAATAAAATGCATGTCAGCAGAAGGGGTGTAATCTGTTCAGACTCCTTAATTCTGGGGGAGTTTGGCTCCAAAACTTAGTGTGTGTGGCCAAAATGACGTGTTAAGAACTACAGCTTGCAGTTCAAGGTATGAAAGGAGATGAGACATGAATGTGCCCCAAGGAAAAGTTTGCGGAAAAGCAGTCTGGGAAAAAAATGTGGGAAAAGAAATGTCTGATTCAACCCTAAATCAGGCTTATTTCTCATATTTAACAGATAAATCTTCTGTAAACAGTTATGGTCTGGTTTGGATGTTGTGATTAAAGGCTTTCTGTTTCTGTATAGCTAACTGAATGAATAGAGTTTTAAGGTGCTTTTTTTAGGCAAACTCAGTATCAAGAAGGCATTCTTCACCCCATGGAGTGATAAATCTGGAAAGAGTGTCTATGTTCTTCTCAACCCATACCCGAAGTAGCAGGGGCAGGTCATGCAGAGAAGTCCCTCCCTGTACCAGAAGGGAAGGAGATGGGCAGGAAATGGAGCATTCTGTCTTTATTAGGGATTTAAGACCTCTAAAAGCTCTCCTTGCATAGTTAATATGATTCTGAATTGTTCTAATATAAGGATAAACAAAATCTACGTATATCTGTGCAGGACTTTCTGCATTGTTGTCTGGTAATAGCCTATAATTATATAGCCATGAGATGACAGTCAGGAATTAAGTGTTGTTGATTAATTTTTTTCTAAAGGCAACAGGGGAAAAGGGAGCTGGCAGCTGTGTCCCTATTTGTAGGCCCTCTTCAATGGGTGTAGTTTGTGTCAGCCACCACTCCCAAAGTGTGACCAATAAGTGCACATTGATTCTTCATGGTGAGTGTACCACAATGACCTGCTGTGGCCCTTGGTGTCTCTGGTGCCTAAGGCTATTGATCAGCAAAAGGGGAAAAGATGAATTGTATTATAGGGAATGATGCTACTGTTGCTATCCTTTTGTTGTGACACAATAAATAAAAGGCTTTGGGGAGTCTGGTTTTGGAACCTTTTTGATACAGATTTATACCAGATTTAAAACTTCTTTGGGTCCTAGAAATCCAGTGTTTGAAAGGCCGGTGCCAGAGGTGTTGACAATGTTTTGCTTTTAACTATGTCAGAAACCTAAATCTCAATTTATTGTGTGTACAGCATATCTTCTGAAAAGCAGATGGTGCCTTGCAAGCTGACAGCAAGCAGGCTCTGTTTCTTGCTCTTCTGTCTCTTTCCCATATGCCTCTTGAAAATAAAAAGGAGAAAATAATTATGTTCATGCCTGGGTTTCTTTTAATGGCACTAAGCCAATTTGCTGTCTCCACACTTAGCTTTTGAGAGCAAGGTGCTGGAAGCACCTGCTCTGGCTGGGGTTTTGTTGTCTCATGGTGCTGTGGAGTTTGGCATGCTTGTGCCATGACCTTCACCAATGCTGATCTCCATAAGGGTTTTTTTATGAGTGCCAAAACGCATCACAGAAACACCCTTGTTCTTCTGCACCTGGTCAGGAAGGCTGCCTGGGCTGAGGAAGGCATTTCTAGATTGCTAAGGAAGGAGTAAATTAGGCTCCAGGTTAATCTGTTGGTAGCCATCCCTTCTTCAAGGGATGATGTAAAAGAGTTGCTCAAAGGGAGTTATTCCAAATGGGGAGAGCAGAAGAGGTTGATTAGTGAAGACATCCTGTAATATCCTAGGCGAACCAATTGTTCTGTGAATAGGAAAGAAAGATAATGGAATATTTTGCTGATTTTTAATCCAGCATAAATACTCAAATTTATTAATATATAATTGGCATCTGACAAAAAATGTGTGTAGGGAAAGAAAAACCCCAATGGAATTATGTTTACATACAAGTGACAGTCAGTGAGTTACTAGCAATTAATTCCATTAATTTTATGAGTAACAGGACGACAAGAGATGATTATTACTATTACTAGACAAGAGAAACCTTTGCAGCTTCAGTGAAAGCCTGTTGAGAGAGAAAATTTAATGCATACAAATTGCCAGTGTTATTATTTCTGCACTAGTGCCTCTTATTATATTTATCACCACCAGCTAATAATTTTCTGGCACCATTTACATGTTTATTTCTATGAGGCCTGTCATAGTTCAGGAGAAATGAAAGAGAAAATGATGGCATGGTACCAGAGGACAATGCTCTTGCTTGGTATGTGAAGTATGACAGCATTTCAAAACATGTTGGTTGGGCCTGTAGTTAGTTTAGATGGAGATACTTCATACTTTAAGTATGAAGGCAGTGTTGTGAAGAAGTTTGGAAAATGAAATTGTGGAGAGGTATGGTGAAGAGGCTCTGCAGAAAAGTAGAGGTTATTGAATCATGGAAGAAAAATGTTTCGGTAAGAAAAATACATACTATGTGTGTATTTCAGTCCTGATTTCAGATGCCTGTACTGCGAATGATCTGGCAAAAATGGGCACGTACATAAAGCCAGGCATTTGGTGCATGGATTAAATAGGTATGCACACAAAGAAGGGAATGGGCTTGCATTCAAATCATATAAAATAAGTTTCTCCATACACAGACAAAGGTAATGCTGCTAGTAAATTAACTTTTTTGTGTCTTGTTGAGTTGCCTTTATTCTAAGACTATCCTAGACAGATTCCTTGTTAGGAACCCAGGCAATGAGAAGATATTGTATGCTGTTGGAACTGGATATGTTTAAATAGCCCCTGTTTATATTATATTATTTGATGCAATGTTGCATTTTATTAGTTATGTATTTTAATATTTTTAAAATTATAATGATGATGATGCATTTTGCAACTCTGATGCGTTCCTAGCAATGGTAGTAAAATTTTACCTGGCGTTTTCTTAGCTGGGGCACTGGGCTTTGGGCTGTTATCTCATTGTAAATGTTTCTTGCCCCTAAATGCATAGGGAGTAAGATTTCCTTTTGGGAAGCAGAATTTGAAGGTAACTGTGAACCTAGGGATGTCCTTAGGTTGCAGTGTCCCCTGGAGACTTGAAGCTACTGATGCTTTTTGTAGGTATGTAAAAAATTGCTGCCAACTGTTGTCAAGTTGAGGCTTGCAGCTGCTTTATGGTTAATTTTCAGCCCTGCTGACTTTTGCCAAGTGTCACCTTCGAGTTATTTCTCAACCCTCCTGCATTAGCTGTTGATTTTAGATGAAGCTACTGAGCCTCTGAATTTGGAGGTAATGGCAGGGACACAACCTCATGTGGCTCAGGTTCTTTTGTTACATAACAAAGTTATTCAAGTTAAATTGCATTGTCTACTTCAGTCCTGCTAAATATGTATCTTGAAGTTACAGGAGCACCATAAATGTCTGATTTTTATCCTTGGAAGTATTATGACTGTCTTCGAGTTCAGTGTCAGATAATGTGTCTAATAACATTTATTGATGGAAAATCACATTCTTTTCTGTTGTGCTTCCTATTTTGAAAAATGTCCTTTATTTCCTTGGTGTTCAGCTTTCTCCCATAAATCAAATCTACATCGGTGAGTTTTCTGACAGAGAAATGTGACAAGGTTATAGTCAGAATCACTCTCTGGTCTGCACTAGAAAGACCAGGTTATTATTTTTTCACTGTTATTTTACATTAACAAAGATAACAAATGTAAGTTGTAGTATGAATTTACAGGGACAGTATATTTTAGACAGCCCATTTTGCACTTTTATTACAGTGATTTTAACATTCACATATTTTTTTTTAGATATTTGAAAGGAGCTCAAGTCCTGCATTCAAGAATAAAAATTGCAAGCAAGTTGCTGGGTACATTTGTTAGACTTGAATTTTCTGCAGAGTACCTGGATCAAGTTTTGTAAATTTAGAATATTTATGGTGTAAGATTATAAGTCATGATCCAGATGAAGCATTTTGCTTGCAGTGAGAAGAAAATGTCCATCCACATAAGAGGTGATTTGGTGTTTTGGACTTACTGAAGTCAGTGGAAGCAGAAGAGGGGATGAAGTAGAAATTTTGTTTCTCAGATCATTAAGTTTAGATTTTAGAGAGTTAAAGTTTCAAGTGTTCTTTAAATAGCAATCTGACAGTGACTTTCAAAGTATTTTCTTAGAAAGTGAGTTCTAAAGCACTGAATGGGAAAGGCAGAGTTTTTGATCAGATGAAACTTTTTAAAGTTTTAACTCTGTAAGCACTTTAAAATTTGAACAGAACCATTTTGGATGAAAACAAAAAATATTGGATTGGCTGTTGTCAGCTCTGCCTCATCTCTGCCTTTCATGTCCAGGATATAAATGTGAATTGTACCATTGACAAAGGACTCATGATAGATAAGGTTAAAAAAAAAAATCAAATCTGGGGCTTCCTCTGTGCAATGTTGACTGTCACAGAAATTATTTATATTCCAAATGGAAAAGTTCATAGTGAATGGCAAAGGATGTGCTCCATGTTCTCCAGAAGTGGGGCTGTCTCTTGAATTAGGTGTCTCCAGATAGAATATCTGTATGATGCAATTGCTGGAGACCTTCTGCTTCCTCTGCTATGAAAAATGTATCTTTGTAGGCAAAATGCCATTGTTGCCAAATGTGAGTGGCAGTTGGTGGAGGGATCCCATCCCAAAGGAAGAGCTGGAGCTCTCTCTTGTGTTTTGTCTGTTCTCTGTCCCCTGGAAGGTGTTTGTGTGTGTTTCCTCAGCTGCTTTGTAGTCTCTTCCTTCTCTAAGAAATATATGAAATGAAGAGAGTGTTATCCCACATAGCCAAGTCACATATTTCTTTCGGGAGCTGAACTATGGAGTCCAGGATGTTGCCCACTTACATCCCACTACTTAATGACTTTCCTTTTAATGCCAGGCACAGAGCCCAGCAGCCCACTGCCTTTTGCATCCAACTTCAAGGTAATTAATGTCCAGTCTGCTTTGATGAATAATCCATTTATTGTCCCATGCAGTGCTGCTGGTGTGGCCTTGCTGTGCTGTGATTGTACCTGTTGGGGGCAGAGGATGCTTTGCTGTGCCTGAACACCCCATCACATCGTCTGGTCTGTTGCATGTTTTTGGGGTCTCTGTTCCAGGCAGTGTTTTGTCAGGGGTGGACTGACATGCTGTGTCAAGCTCCAGATATTGTTCTTTACTGATTCTGAGCTATGCAGTTCTTCATGCCTCAGGTGTTTCTTTAAAAATCTTCCATTTTCAGCTGTGTCTATATTCCTATGGTGGTGCACATCTTCCACTAGCAGCCTCTTGTTGGAGGGACTTCCACTGTTAGCCAAGCTCTAAATCCCTTTTCAGAGGCAATTTAAATGCTCTTTTGTGCTGTCTTCTGCTTCAATTTTCTTTCCCTTCTCAGAAAAGAGAATATATGAGACATGCAATTTGGTTTGACCTTACATTTCTAATAGCTATTTTTCATGTAATGCAAGATCCCAAAATACAGTACTGTTGTTACTGATCTTTTTGTGTACTGTAGGAGCCAAAAAATTACAAGAAGTCTAGCCATCTGTATTATATTTAGCTCCTGGAAGCTTTATCGAATAAAAAAATACAAATTACAGCATCATCACTCTTATGAATCTGCCTAGACTTTTCCATCCTTGCTAAAAGAGCTACTTTTGCTACTATACTAAGGGACAGCAGTGGTGGACAGTCATTTAATTTCCTAAAGCAAACACATATATTTTATGGTAGTTGTAAATCAGGTGATGGCAGGCAATGGTCCTAACTGGGACATCTCGAGCTGTGAAGGTATTGAGTCACCATATTCCACTTCAGCAGCAATGAGTACTTGGAGATAGCAGGAAACTACTTATTTTTAAGTAGTGAACCAAAAAGCATCTGTAGTTAAATATGTCTTTTAGGATATAGCTTCATACTTTTATTTTTAGAACTGAGTCAAAAGGAAAATAACTTAATTATGTTCCAGAACAAATGGCAAGAAGGTGCAAATTCTGTTATGCTGGAAAACACTTTTACAGGAAAGTTGAAAGATTTTGTTGTTACAGGTACTAAATAGAAAGGAAGGATTCACACCACTGGTGGCGGTTAATCTCTGAACTGGGGTGATGAAAAAGCTGGGAACCAAATATGCTTTACCTCTCTCTTTTTCTTTTATTTCCTGCCCCCACTCCCCCCATAAGAGTACTTGCAGATTTCAAAAGGCACATTGGGGGGATTTTGTGACTTGAAATTATAAGTCCCCCTAAAATAGCTGTGATGTGTGCACTTAAGTAATTATTTCTGCTTTCCTTTTGGGTAAGGAGCAACCCTGCCCTACCCACCTGCCTTGGTACCTCCAGTGAGTAACAGCCGGGAAATTGGCTGACTTTTGCCCTGCACTACTTCTGGCTCTTCACATGAGTTCTGGGTTTGATACAACTGTCAAAAGGGACATTTCTTAGCTGATGCTCATTTATTCTGCCTGGGGGATGCTGTCACTGGGGGTCTTTCCAGGATCAACTGCACCCATGTCTGTTCATGATAAATGTTTCCTGGTGCTTCAGTATCTCTAGTGTCAGAGATTTCAAGGCTTGCTCAAGAAACCTAACCCAGCACTGCCGTGTCCTTGCTTCTTAAAAGTTTCACTTCTTCCCTGACTGAGAGACTTTCTTTGCCCCATTTGAAGTCGGTTATCTCTGTTGCTATCCACAAGGACACAGAACAGTTTATTCCTTGCCTTTGTGCAACAGCCTTTTTTGTAGTCTGTCCTTTTGTTCCTCTTTCATCCCCTTTTCTCACGGCTAAGCAATGACAAATTATTCAATCTTTACTCCTATGCAATCTTTTAAACACCTCCAAAGGGACAAAGTATATTTCAGTTTAAATATTTCATAAAATATTTCATGTATAACTCATTTAAAAAAATGTCCTATATAAACTTATCTCTGCATAGTGGCATTTAATCGATTATACCTGCAGTGAAGATTTATCTACAGTATTTTTGTGTGCGTTTTTATTTAGCATCAAATTGAAATGTGATTTGAAGCTTCATGGGCAGGATATACTTTGAAAATCCATTATGGAAACTTATAATTCAGGTGGTATTGTTAGATCCACTTATCTACCAGGTAGCCCAAAGAACTGGGATAACCATCAGCCACTTCTGCAGTGCTTGCTTTATGCTGTATTTCAAATTGCTTTTCTAAAAAGCTAGCTTATTAAAACAACCCAAAAAGCTCCTAAGTNCAAATATATTCAGGGAAAGTGTTTAAGCAGATGATCTTATAACTTTTATTCCCTTCTACCTTTGGTCCTTCATCCTGTGTCATGGATGGATTCCCACTCCTCCTGCCACCTGTGACTGGCTGCACATGTGGCTCATTCCCAGTGCCACTTCCATAAGTTATCCCCAATTAGGTACATGCTGGTTTCGATATTTTGTTGTTAGTGAAATATTTCACTCTACCTTCCTAAATGGAATTCTCTTGTAGTTCCGTGATACAGCTTTAGTCAAATGACTTGCAATAAGTGGAAGCCCAGAAGCTGTTTCTTTTCTACCTCATTTTTCAAAACTGTTATTATCAACGCCTTCATTTTCAGTCTACTCCAATGCTGCTTATGAATGCATTTAGGAAGGTTAACGTTCAAAAATAATGAGACTTTCTTCATTTATAACAGCAACTAGGATATTGTGTGGTAATAATGTCTCCTGCTGCAATAAAACATCCTTTATAATGTTTTGAGGGCCTTTGTAATTCAAGGTTAAAGATATTAAGATAAGTCAAACTAGACTTAGTATATTTTAGTGGTGTTCAGAAGAGGTCCTCGCAGTTTGGGAAAGTGGTTGTTTTGAAGTGATGTGTCTTTTTTGTCAGCTGATCAGCTTGTTAGATGAAGAACTAATGAGAAAACATTCGTTTCTAGAGATTTCTGTTGTCATTTTTGATTGACAAGTATTACCTACTCACTGGGGTCAAATTATTAACAAGTTCTGTAACTGGTCCAAATTAATCATTGTGTTATCCCAGGTAAAGAAAATATTGTGCCATTATACTCCTGTGATGCATAGGAGTAATAGAAATTGAGATTGTAGTTCTCCTTTTGATTCCCAAACAAGCTCAACCTTTTTAAAGGATTTCAGTGGTATTTCCAGGGGAAAAGAAAGAGCAAGCCTGGTCCATTTGAGACTCTTCATCAGAAAGACAAAGGAAATACTTCTGGACTGTGCAAAACTTCCCCTCCTGTCTTCACTAATTGATTCCTATATGATCATGAAACTATCTGCTTAAGTTTTTAGTTAAGGACTGTCAATTCAATATAGGATTTTAAGCAAAAGTAAGTTAATGTGAGCAAGCATCTAAATTTCCCCTCTGCCACTGGCTTTGTAAGATGCTTACAGAAGTTCAGCTTGAATACTTAATGTAGCCTGTACTGCTCATCAAGAATAGTGTGTGTCGTTTAACAAATATATAGTACTTGGTTGCAGTCAGACAACTCTGTATTGCGTTGTGCGCAGTAGCTATCAGGAGAACAGTCTGAGTAGCAAGTGTTAATATGTGATTTGTTAAACTGTTGTGAGTTTCTGTGCTAGATTTTTTTCAGCTATTCCTTTAAAATGTGAGTTCTGTCCTCAGAACATTTTTTCTTCTGCATTTGTGATAATGTTTCTGTGATATCTAAAGTGGATTAGAACAGATTTTCAGAATATTAGTCCAATTTGAGTGTCTTTAAGTATCATAGTTAAGTGTAAAGGAAGGAAAACCTTGTGTAAGGCAGCAGCTATCAGGAGAATGTTAGCAAGAGGTCTGATACCACTGCAAATGTTAAGGGATGTGCACATGTCTTTGGCTACTTGTTTATGAAATTTCCTACATTGAAGTAGGTTTTAACATCCTCAGCAAAAGAAATCACTGCTTTATAGAGAACCAATTTTAAGAGAAGTTACTGAGTGCAACCTTAGCTGCAGTGTGTAGATATAAAAGAAATAGAAGTAAGCAATGGTGTTTCCTCTAAATCTAGTGAAATCCAGAAGGCAGATTTACTGGTTTATGTCAAATCATTGAGCTAGGTCCTGGAATTTCTTCCTTGTCAAGTTTATCAGCAGACAAAAAACAGAAAGCTTCTCCATGTAGTACAAAAATCAGTTGAAAATAGTCTTCTGTTTTTTTTCTGCTACACTTAAAGAAGCCTTGTTCTACTGTATGTTTCTGTATATTAAGAAAAGACCTGTAAAAGGATTTTTCTGGCCCGCTCTATCCTATCCCTGCTTTCTTGGGAAGATGTATTACCTCTGGCTTTCTACATGTAACCTGCATGCTAGTGATACACCCTTAGCCAGGGTTTGTAGCTTTAAGCAGCTACAGCAGATGCTTTTAAATCTTCCGTGTTTCCCAGAGCTCAAAATTCCTTACATTTATGTCTGTATCTACTGAGATGGGAAATATTTCTATATGTTATCTGACAGCAGCCTTCAAGTGCTAATTTATAGCAAAAATAAAAAGATAACTGGATAACAAATGATTATTAAAAAAACCAAAACCCAACCAAAACCATAGACCCACTCTCCCTGCTTCTCCCCCCCCAACACCTGTGCACAACTCCTGAAAGGTATAAGAAACTATAAAGGAAAAAATCTTAACTCTTTAAAATATTTTTTTTTCTTAAGAGCCTAGAAGTTCTGGTGCTATTTGAGTGCTGCTGCAGCTTCACTTGCTGAATTAATTCAGTCTTTCTGTAAGTGATCAAGGATCTTGTGGAAAATAAATTTAATATCTTTTTAATAATGCCTCACTATGGTTCTGTTCAAGAAATAATTACATCAAATAATCTTACCATGTTAAACCTTTTTTTTTTTTTTTTCCCCCCACAAATCAAATGGTGGTGGTGGGGAAGAGGCACTGTAGTGAGTAAAAAAAAAGCAAAAAAGCAACAAGCTCTCATTTGTTATAGCCCCATGATTTAGAGCTATGACCAAGTGCACAATGAACTGGTGGAGAAGGGCTAAAGCACTGGTGAGAGAAAAGACCATTACTTCTCAGCTCTGTTGTGGTGTGCAACTAGAATAAAGATGTGATACTGGTACTCACAAAAAACACAGCATCACATGAAGGTAGGACTTTATCATTGCTGGTTGCTGAAGAAAAAAAAATAGTAGCAATATTCCTGGCTTAGAGGGATGTTTCTAACAGACAGGTCTGCAAGGGCATGCACGTTCTGGAGGAAGATCTGAGTATATAAATATTTGCTGTCTATAGCAGTGTGGTTATCCTTATTATCCTCAGGAAAATCTGGCATCATCCTCTGGTTTGTGAAGCTTTCCCAGCAGGTAACTGAGATCAGCTCCCAGCTCTGTATGTCCAAGATAAAGTGGCCTGGGCATGTATGAAAGCATTTCATGGCAGAAACACAGACTCCTCGTATCTGCAGTGGCTGGAAATTTTAACCTGAAATTAAATTTTTAATTGAAAGTATTTTACCTTTTTTGTGTTATAATGATGGTGCCCAAGTTACAATGGGATTGCAGACAGTCATTTGACCATTTCTTGAGAAGAAAAGAAAAACTTACCAAATAACAAGCAGCCTTCTGAAAAAAAATAGCGCTTGCCATTTTTGAATGATGCTTGTATATATTTTGCATTTCTACTTTGCCTCATGGTAGGTAACCATTGTTTGGAAGGATTAATTTTCTCCAAGTACTGTATATGGTGTCAAACAGTAGAACACAGGTTCTGGCTCACATTTGAAATGTTGTGGGAACAGTGTTACTTGTATGTCATCAGCCATTGGTCTTGCTGTGCAAAATGATTTGTCATAGCAAACCAAATGTGCATGTTTTGGTGGAAGTGGAGCTGGGAAATGGAGCTATTTCCTAGTCTAAAAATGGGATCCCTGTAATTGATGCCTTGAGATGAGAAAAGCAATAGGGAAACTTACACATATCCAAATTGCTTGTCTATTTTCTGCTTTGCACAGGGCTGGTTAAGTGGATGCCTTTGTGGGTGGATCTTTAATGTAATAAATTTTGACCATTCCTGTGAAGTGCCAAATTGTCAGCTTTGTTTTGCAGTGGTAGATTTAGATGTGGATTAGGGACCTTCTGAGGAAATGTTCTCTCTCTACTTCAACATGACCAGATTTTTTCTGGCTTTTCTCTGGACATGACCAGACTGGGCAGTCTCATTTCTTCCCTTGGCTGTCTCTGTGATACATGTGCACCACAGTCTCTGGCCTCATTAGCCTTGGCTCTCATGGCCTGCACCAACCCCTAGCACTGAACCACATCTTTCACCAGCTCTTCTCTAAGTACTTTTGAATGGGACTGGTTCTGGTTTCTTTAAGCATTGCTACTTTGTCTTGTGAAGCTCAGCAACACACCCTGTTACTGATGGGTTAGGTAATCTCTGCATGTTTACATCCTCATTCTTTGAGCCCTTTTTTCTCTGGAAGGGTTGGGTATGTGCCTGTTTGTGTACAGTCAGCCAAACAATGTTCCTTGCTTGTCTGTCCTACAGTGGACACTGATGACAAACTTGTGTTACACCTTGAAGGTTGAGGAGAAGCTGTAATGAGGACAGCAGCCGTTGCTCTCCCTGTGAGCCAACCTGGGCTCTACAGGGTTAAGCAGAGCCTTAAGCATGGGATGGCATTGCCAACCTGTGAGCACCTTATTACCACTAACATTTCCTTTCCTTACAGTCTTACCCTCCTGCACTTTGTCCATTCCCATCTTCTTTATCTAATTTTCATTGTCTTTTGTATTTAGTAATTAGAAATTTTACCACTTTCTGGACTTCCCAGGCACCCCAGGGCACCCTCTTGTTCCCGTTCCTCACTCTTCAGGTATTAATATGAAGTATTCATTAGAAAGTAATACATACCTACACCTTATACCTGAAAACATGAATTGCTGTTTCCTACCTCTATCCTTCTCTAAGCCACTTCCATTGTGTCTTTAAAGCACATCTCTTGTTTTGTCCCAGTGCCAAGAGTAAGTCCCCAGAACAACCATTTAAAGGCTCCAGCAGAGTGTTCCTATCTCACTTTGTCCATTGGTCAACTCCTCTGGCTTGTGAAACTTTTAGCTAAGGTTGGGCTTGTGATGAGATGTGGCAGTTGGCTGTCATCTGGCAGTGATTAAAAGCAAATGTTCTGTCACACAGTCAGCTAAAAAGCCTCTGCCTCCTCCTAATGCTAGGACCCTGAAAAGACCACCCTGCGAACTTAAACGCTGCAATCAAGTCAGCAACCAACAACAAAAAAGAGTCAGGAGGAGTATCTTATTTCTTTGTTCAAGAACCTGCCTCTGACATTCTCTTCCGTTGCCTCCCTACTGACTCCTCTGCTTCTTTAGCCAAATCTTTAATTTATTTTTTTAAGCAAGGTGTAGAGAGGAACAGTGGTTTTATTTTTAAAAAGTAATAATCTGGTCTTGTGCAATAAAGACATAACAGTGTAAATGCTTTGAAGAGGTTGATTGCAATGAACTTCCTCAGGTATTAATTGGGGTACACAGGTAGGTCACTTCAGGCAGCAATGTGTGATGTGAAGTGGGAAAGGAGGAGTTCAGTGCAATTATCAGTTTTAATTGCTGTGAAACTGTAAAAAAGTTTTCCACAACTTGAGTTAAACTCTAAAGCTGATCAACTCATTCTGTGAGCAAGGCAGCTTGAGATGGGCCTGAGAGATGGCTTTGCTCATGTCAGACCATACCCTTCCTCTAGTGCACAGGGGCACAGCTGGACAAATGTGCTAGGGAGAAGAACAGGAGTGTTGCCTCCTGCCAGCTGTGAAAGAAGCTAATATCCAACATGAATAACTAGCTGATAGCCAATTTGCAAAAAAACCCCTCAAAAATACTACTCTGCCCTGGTGAGACTACATCTGGAATACTGTGNATTCCTTTAATATGACACCCTTTTTCCCCCTTTATTCCAAGAAAAAAAAGCCTAGTGTATGAAATGGTACACTTAAATGCAGGCAAGCTAGCACTGCATGTCATGATAGCAAGGCAATGAGTGTCTAAAGCAGGCTTCAGAAATTAGAGTAGTGCATCCACTTCTACATCAAGAAAGCCTAGGAGATCAGCGGTCGTCACCTAGGGGTAGGTACTACCCACATCCTGCTTTTGGGCTGACTTCAGTAAAGACCCTTGATCTTGAAGCAAATACTTTAACTTTATTTCTAGAAATTGTTCCGTTAATTTCATGTTTCACCCATGGCAATAAAGTTGAGCACATCTGTAGGTTTGTGGCACTTCAGGGCCTTGTTTGAACTGTTATCTGTCCAGAAATCATATAAATGGTAATGTGAGCTGCACTTCATTCAGTCCCTGCGAGTAGAGAATTGTCCTCAATAGCCCTTTCCTAGGGTTTTAGGATGTTTCTGGTATTTGTTTTTTGCCTGCTTGGCTTTCTTTGGGGTCAGGAGTGTCTTAGAAGCATTTTGTCTGCCTTACATTTTTTCTGACTCTTTGGTTTCTTTAAAAAAAAAAAAAATTTCCTTCAAGTTTAGGCTTGAAAAAAGTTTGAGGTTTCTATCTATCATCTCTAGGGTAATGCCAACTTTTGAAAGCTGTGCTCAGCAAAAGTGAGGGGGTCAGCTCAGTAAATCCTAATTAATTGCAGTTATAAAGGGATGCCCAGCTTAATGCAGAGATCTAAATTGTTCTTTAGCTTGATGAGTCATGCACCATCAATGGCAGAGGGCAAACCATGAAACTTCAGAGAAGTATTTTAATAGCCTTGTCAAAAACATCAGACAGCAGTTAGGCTTAAAAAGTTTGCAAAATGTTATTCTGGACAATAAAAGTGGTAAAATTTAACAGTCACCTGAAATATTACTGTTAAACTTTATTTCAAAGCTACTTTTATATTTTCCTGGAAATATTTTGTTCAGTCAAGTGTTTGAGTGTTACAATGTCTTCATCTTGCAACTGAAATTCAGAAGAGGGTTGGTCCACCTGGAGGAAAGCTTTGCAAGGATTGGGTAGTAAGTCTGTACCGCTGTAAATAAGATCTGAAATCCATACGGGATTTTGAAATACTCCGAGGAAACAAATTCAATCTGTTCCAACATGGCTTATGCAAAAGGACTAAAATAAATTTTGCTCTTCTGCTGAACAATATGCTAGCTCTCTTCCTGATAAAAATGGATATTCCCTTACAATGGCAATAATGAAGTTCAGCGCAAAATAAATGAATGCTTGGAATCTATTACTAGCAACACACTGGCAGCTTAATGCAATAAGAAATCATGAAGCCTGATTTACATATGCATTATTAATTCATACTGGTAGCATATTTTAACACAACTAAGGTAAAGAAAAATAACTTAATTTTCTCTCTTCCCTCCTCCCTTTTCTTAAATGAAAGACCTCTTTCTCCCCAGACTCACATAGTGGGTGCAATGTACAAACAATTTAATTTTTATTGTGCTTTCTAATTAGCATAGTGGAATACCTCAGTGAGCAAGACTGGCTTAGTCCTCCTGCTTTGCATAAAACACAGCAGCTTGTGAGAGACAGCTCAGCAAGCCCAGCATCTCCAGCTGCTCCTGTTTGAAGTTCAGCAACCCAAGGAAAAATCTGTCAGTCTTGGTGGCAGCTACTAACAATGCTCAGGCTTTTCATCAAATCTGCCTTTAATTCCCTGGGATGTGGGACTCTTCCAGTCTCTGGTGGTTCAGAGAGTATTGGAGCATGGAAAGAGAGGAACTAAACTTCAGCAGTTGGGTTATTTTTTTTCATCTGCATGTCTCTGTACATTTTATGCAATGGCATCTGCTATCAGTGCCTAAAGACAGTTTGCTCTGTTTCTTAAAAACAACAAACCCAATCCTGTACATGTTACTAATTTTGACTTTTTTTTGTTTGCTATCTCTGTCATCTTTGCTGAAACTATTCATTTTTTGATGTAGTCTCAGTGACATCAGAAATGTGCCTCTGTCTCTTCATATTCATACGTAGCTCATCTTTCCCCTTTGGTCCTCTGGTATATTGCAGAAAAGAAATAACAGTATAGCTCTTTCTATGCTGTAAATTCTTTTTTCTTTCTTCCCATCTCTCTTCCCCTCTCTCATCTATAGACTGCCACTTTCACCAGAGCTCTGTAACTTATTTTCAGCCTATACATGTTCAGTTCTGAGACAAGATTGCTGTTACCGCTTCTGGTTTATCTCTCTTTCTAGGCTTCATTAACTTCTTATTCTCCTAAACCTGTATGTTGAAGAGAAAACAAGATCATCTGAATATACCAATAAATTTTTAGTTTATATGTAAATCCAGAATGTGAATGCGGGCAGGTTTAGACATGGAAGGTTCATTGTCAGAGTTTACAGTATATACTTAGCCAGGACGGTAGCTGCATTTTTTTAAATTTTATTTTTTTTCCCCCCTGTTACTGTGATACTGGAGCTACCCTTTATTTTTGTGTTAAAATGTGAATGCCTTGAACCAGTCTCCTCCTGGAAGTGAGTTAAATCAAACTTCAATGAAGAAGTCGACATCCAGTTCTTCAGTTTGCATGAGGCCCTGTTGGACAATAAATCTCTTGGAACAGTGCTGGAAAGCTTCTAGCAGTGTTGGGGATTTATAGCCTTTGTCTGATAGGAGGGAAGAGAGGTTGCTTGGGAAGTGGAGTATTCCTTTATTCTCCCTCTGGAGTTGGCGAAAGCTGCCGGGTTACCTCAGGGTACCTTGAGACATTTGTCCATCACTTCTTTAGATCAAATTCTGCGTTTTTCTTGTCCCATTTCCCCACTATCTGGTGAGACATGTGAAATTGGACCCCCTAGATATGCTCTTGAGGTTCATTGCTTTGCTCTCAGCACAGTTAGCACATGAATAAGCATGGTATCTCAGGCTGCCCCACATCTTGGTTTGGGGCAGATCCCATGGCAAAATGCTGACTACTCTCACTGTTGTTTTTTTTCTGATTCAATATTCAGAATTAAATTTTTGCTGTTCTAAGCAATGTAGGTCAAGAATAAGTCTCCTCTGCATAAAATCACTTTGAAAGCATGCTTTGCAGAAACGCTTCAGTGACCTTTCCCAAGATGTATTGTGGCTTAATAGGGAAGATCTGAAAGTAAATGCTAATGAGGATGCAGCTTCATACAAGATTACTCAGTTATTTTGGATTCCTTTATGGCAAATTACATACTTAACAGGTTTTTTGAGTTATTTAGATCTCAAATATATCTATTTTTGGAAAAGGTCAGATCTGTTTTGAAACTTGGATTGACATTGTGCACAAATCTTACTTTTATGGAACATCAGTCGGAGCTTCAAAAGAAAGTCATCTGGTCTCAAATAGATGATGAATTGAGGTGCTTATTATAGGGGTTACTTTCAGGGCATCTGGAAAGTGTCTGTCTAAGGGAAGGTGGCTTTGGGTGAATGCTCCATTTCTCTTTGGGTTAAACTTGAGTAAAAAAGAAATGTTTAGTCTAATCTGGCCAACTTGTGTCTGGGCTCTTCTGAGTATAAATATGTTCAGAGTCCTTTATGCAGCTCAAGCCCTACATAAATTCATGACGCTCCTAATTTCCCTTTTGTTCTTGGGGGAAACTATGGAGGAGCTGCTATGGATGTCATGGAAGATCTCTAAATGTCTGAAATGTGTCAGCAATTTAGGTAAGAAACGTCTGGTAATTCCTTGACAAGAGCATGTTAGTCTTCAGAGGGAATTTTATGCTGTGGTCATAAGTTAACCTAGAGAAGAGCATGCTGAGTTTGGCCTCTGACTCATGCCAGAAAGTAAATTTTTTTGCAGCTAAGGAAGGAGATAAACAAGAGAGTGTTAAACTTTCACAGAAAGAAAGGGTGAAACAGGGAACAAATGACTGTTCGTTTAATGCAAAATTAAGATATTATGAACAAAATTAGTTGAGATGTAAAAGGGCATGAAGGGAAGAGAATTTGTAATTATCTATGTGTCATTGCCAGGAATCTAGAAAAATAGGCAGGAGGGCCTAGAATAGCTCATTTCAGAGCGTGACTGTGACTGCACTGCATTGCTGAAACCTGATGGCAAAATTTGCATGATTAGAATATTAAATCGCCTGGTTTTGACCTGTTTCACAGAGTTTGAATGAGAGAGGAATGCAAGTGCTGCTGTCAGGAAAGGCATCGCCACTTCTGAGGCTCTGATGAATTATTGGCTTGAATAATTGAAGAGCGGCCAGCACCCTTTCAGTAGTGAGTTTGAGACTTTTTTTTTTTCTTTGTCCTTTTGACAGGACCCCAGAAGAAGCCAGGAGACTCTTATTTGAGGAAGAGGCTTGAGCTGCTTTGGGGAACTGACCTCTGGGTGGGAGGGCAGGGCTGCAGTGCCCAGTTCTCCCAAAGCCCCTGGTGATGGTTTTTTGTGCAATGTGGGAGCCTTTGAAAATAACTTAGTGTGTTTAAGCTGCAAAATTTTCTTCTATCTTTTACAAGGGCAAAACCTACATTAGACCTTGTTCTGTCAGGTTAAAAATGAAACATGAAATTGTGTCTAACCTAGCCTCAATTTTCAATGATCATAACTGGATTGTGTGTGTGATGTGCATAGAATAAACTCCAAACAATTAAGTTTTTAGTGCCTTAAAAGACCCATTCTCAAAGTTGCAAAGATTATTAGCCAAGCAGGTAGGAAGAAGATGTCTAAATGGAGTGGAAAAAAAAGGTGTTTTTGAACTGCCAGAAGTATCTCACTGTATACCCTGAAGGCAACAGTCATGAAGAAAAGGATCTACTTGTAAAATAAAGGTATTGCTACATATGCATCTAATATAAAGCACACTGTGACAATAAAATTCCTAAATATCCAAAACAGTAAGGGGGAAATGGATAGTAAGAGGAGTTTCTTACTTACTAGGAGCAGAAGCTGGTCAAGAAACAAACAAGATACAAGAAATTAAACTATAGTTGTCACCACTGAATATAATAAAGAATTCAAGTTTAGAGGAAACTGCCACCAACAAAACTACTTGTATTTTTAGACAGCAATGATGGTTTTTGGCAGTAGTGTGCAGAAACATGCGCTTAACTAGTATTTTTGAAAAAGGGAGGTGATGTGGTCATGTCCAATGAAGGTGGTGATTCACTCCTTTCCATGATGGCTGTACCAATATTCGTTACTGTGAGCTGACCTCAGGTGAAGCTGGGTGGCCTGAGCCACTTAGGGCTTATTTTCTGCATTTGACTAGTGTTTTGTTTCGGGATGAATCACCTCACCTACCTCAGGAGGGGCTGAGGTATTTGAGCATTAAATGCAGGTTGTCTCATTGCCTAAACTTCATGCAGTAGCTTACCTCTGTCATTCATTGTATAGCCAGATACCAAAAGGACACTAAGTAAGATGTAGTAATTTCTGAGGTGGGGACCTGCGCTATATAAGAATGGATGAAGACACTTTAGGCTTGAATTGACTTTAATTTGGAGGTTTTAATGTATATTGAGGCGTGGGTGAAATGCAAAAGACTGAATGGTAATATTGTGAATGTAGCTGAACAGAGAGAAGGTGATTCCAGTTGCTGTTGGTATGACTTACCCTGATCTTGGTTATGGCTGTGAAATACTGATGCGAGTTTTGAATAACAAGATCAGAAAGTAATTGATCTCATACAAAACAAACATGTAGAAAAATTCATCTTGTAGAACTGATGCTATGACAGCTGATAAAACTCGTAACATTGATACAGCAGACTTTTCTATGGGGTGCAAGCTTGACTGTCATGATAATTTGATTAAGAAACTAACCTTCCAATACCAAATGCACTAAAAGCCAGCTAGCTGGTGGGACTGCAGAGGTTGTGATTAAATACAGTCGTCATCTATCTGTAGATTTGGCTTTCCAGAGAGGGTTTTACGTAATGTGTGCTTTGTCTCCATTCTGTTTTGTTGTTAAATCAGTGACTGGTAGGATCACTAGCAATAGAAAATTTTCAATGACACAAATAACCACTCTCTGTAAACTTCTCATCTGGAAGGAAGTTGAGAAGATTAGATCATTAGTTCAATATAATCTGGATTGTTTGGTAAAAGGGATATGATAAGCCTTGTAGTAGGACTAAACATCAACTGATAAAAAGATGAGCTGCTGTGATCCATTGCTGTATGTGCAGCATGTGGGATGTGCACAGAAAGGCTTTGCCGCCCTGCGTGTCACCCAGTGTAACGCTTATGAGCCTGCTCTGTGTCCTGCTGATTTGGGGGGAAGCTGGAAACCAGAGAGATCTATGAGCAGAGTCAAGAGGATCACCTGGACAGCTGGCAAGGATTGCCCTAAAAAGGCTCAAGCAGCTCAATCTTGATTTAATAAAGAAGAATTTGAAGGGTGACTTGATAATAGTCTATAACTGTCTCTAAGGGAATAGATATTTGACAGGTCAGCAGATAAGACTTGGCTTTTTTCCTACTGGGTGAATAATTAAGATTTGGGAAAACTGACTCTTCACCATAGAGGATTTTCTGACACTGGTTACTTTAGAAACTAATTGCTCTGTTTTTCTATAAGCTAGGATTCTAATGTGAACAGGATTTAACTCTGTGAAATCCAATGTGCATCATGTCAGATGGAAAGATCATGCTGTTTCCTTTCAGCTTTGTAACTTGAAGATATTTATTAGGCTGGGAAGATCCTCTGATAGGTGTCTCAGCCAAGAAATGTATTTTATGTTTCGTAGGAGATCAAACCTTTGCTCTGGGGGAGGCCTACATGGATGGTAGGGTGCAGTCATTAACTTTTGTCTCATCAGTGCATTCTCCAGCACAAAAATCTGGAGATGGATACTGTCCTGCAGACTCTTCTGTCTGAGTTGGGTGGGTTTCCAGTTGTACAGACTTGAGGGGGACTTTAGCAATGAAACAATGGCAAACAACACTTAATTATCTTCCTGCTTTTAGGCAGTATATCCGTCTGTTTAATTAGGTTTTATAAGCTCCTGTGAAATTTGCCTGCGTGTTTGTATGCAAGGTCCTTTATTCTGAAATGCTCAAGATAGGGAGAAAAAGAATAGCTTTTTGCATCACTGTGGTAGTGAAAAATGTGGTGGTCCAGACTTATTCCGTTTTTCTGTAAGGTCTTATTTGCAAGTCTGAACATGGTACTATAAATTAGAGACTCTATTTATCCCCCCAGAAAAGCAGATATGCCTTGTGACATTGAGTTCAGTTAAGTCCCCTTTCTGTCCCCTAGCTTTCATCTCACAGATTCAAACTGCTGAGTGCATCATAAATTCTCAAGGCAATTCTCAGAAATGTTTCAAAAACATGGTTGTTCATGCAGAAAAGGCCTGTAAATTGTAAGCACCAAGTAAGACGTAACTCAGTTGTGCTGTGAATGGCAATGCAGTGGTGTGGGATAGATGGACATCTGTCTTCAAACAAGTTTTTCAATTTTATTTCATTTCCCCCTTGAATTTAGTTAGTTCTTTCTTCTTCCTTCTCCCCCATGCCCTTCTTGTGGTGTCTCCCAGCTGTCTTTTCACTGTATCTGACTCTGCCTCATCTCGAAGAATTGTGCAAATTAAAGATGTAGAAGGGCACTGGGGTATACTTAGGCCAACAAGCTTCTAAGAAAAGTGAGAATATATTGTCCTTTCTTGCAGCATTTGGAATGATTGGGACAGAAAATGTAAGAGTTGTGACTTCAGCAGCTTTTCCTCATGAGACTTTCCTGGCGCCTGATAGATGATACAATCACAAAGCTTTCCCTGGAGTTCCAAACACTTCCTGTGTTGTCTTCATTTGATGGCCCCTAAAATTATATTAGTACACCAAAAAGCAACAAGATCTTTCAAGCATTAGTGAATGCTACAGTCTCTGCTGAGTGATTGTTGCCTTGCAGAGCAGTGTCAAACTGAAGTGAATTCTCTGAAATGTTTCTTACAAGCTCTGCTTTGTATGCTGCTGTTGTGATCTTAGAAATAGTGCTGAGAATAACAAGATAGTCTTGGTTTGGCTGTAGCTGGGCAGTGTGGGACAGTCTGTTATCTCATTTCAGGATGCAACCTGAATTTGATTAGCTAATTCTAGTCTTTAAAGTTTGCAATGCTGCAAAGTCACAAACAATTACTGTCTATTCTGTAGTGAGATATGAATCTTGCCAGAATTGACATGGTTGATTTCAGCAAAACAGCGTCTCTGCATCTTTCCAATGATGGCTTTATTTCAGGCAATGTTTCTATTATCAGGTTTTTCTCCCTTCTTTGACTAACCTTGCAGTGCTTACTAATTTTGCATCAAGTACTTCTCGGCTAGTGAAACAGATGCCTTGAGCCTGATAGCTATAGTGCAAGGGTGGTTTGTTGGAGATGGCAAGGAGGACAGAGATTCTGTCTGTGGTTGGTGGTTAATTGGGAGCAGAGTTAATGATGTTGGAAGAGATGGCCAGGTAAAGCTAGGATCCTCAAACAGGAGGAGGACATGTAGCTGCTGCTTTCATGACTTCCCCTTTAGCTTCTTGGAAAGGAGGTAGATTTCAACAGAAGCAAAAAGGTTAAGGAGATAACTTGTAAGGTATAAACTTAATGTTCTTCAGTTTTATTATTTGGTGTCTTTCCTTCATTATTCTTCTTCTAGGAAAATAGCATATTTCATCTTAAACTCATGCTGATGCCAAGTAAACTAACCTTCTTCTGTGGGTGTGGCAGCCACAGATTTTACTAAATCTCCTAATTATTGCATTGTGCAAATTAATTAAGCTACTAGCTACAATAACTTGAAGTGCTTGGATGCTGTTCTTCTTAAGTAGGAGTTCACACAATGTGCAGATCAATAACTATGCACTGTGTAAGAATAAATTGACTCTGGGCTGCGTAAAGAAGCTCAAGTCTGAATGGTTTAGATATAGAATAAACAAGAAGCTTTGCTGAAGCAAAACATGCCACCTTAATCTTGTATAGTCTGTGTGGCTTGTTTAATATCTTGTCAATTGAAGGAGTAACTTGTCCCAAACACTCTGGATTTTGTTTTGAAAATGCTGTACTGGAGGGCAAGTCTATATGGTGAAGTAGCAGTATGTGGTTGAGGGCATCAACTGCAGACTTGCATTTATAGAGATGAAAATCCTGTGATTTACTACTAAGAGCCCTCTGGAAACTTGCGTGAAGGTGTGTGCCCTACAGATACTGAAGGTAACTATGGTGATTGACAGCACAGGGCTTGTCAGTCAGTGTAGGGGTTTATACAACCAACACAAAGTGTCCTTTGGGGATTGGATATTGTTGGATATTATCTGGCTGCTCTGACTGGCTTCTTTCTTTTGGCTTTTTCTACACATATTATTCTTTCCTATTCTAAAAGCTGTTAGAATCAACTTGAATGAAATCAACAAAAAGAGTGTGACCTGCTCTCGTTAATTTTGGTGGGGGCAAAAAATTGCATTTAAGTGTAATATTAGCTACAGCATGTAACTGCTCTGCAGTGGGCTACCCTGGGCCAAGGTGTGAGCCTCAGTCTGAGGGCAGGGACTGGTAGATCAACAATAAAGCTTCAGTTCAAGTGGGGAGTGCATGTGTTAACTTGCTAAATAAGGCATAAGTTTAAAAAAATAAACTAAAAAATCTAACCCCCAGAAATCTGAATGTGATTTAGACCTTTCAGAAACCACTGAGTAATTCTGAATAAATAATAAAGTTGCATGCATATACTGAGACCAAATATCATTTCAGATGCCTCTTAAAAACACCATAGAAGTTTTCCACCTGATGGCATCTCTAATTAGATTCTTAAATGGAAAGAAGAGGGGTGCAACTTCTAGTCCATCTTAATGACTGTTTTCTCTGCAAGTACTGCAGTTAAACTGTGACATATTTTGATTGTCACAAAGCCTGTTAAATTGTATTAGACTTTTAGTGTTTTTGATTACATGGTGAAAGGTTCAAATGCATTTTAATCCAAATCACAATCTTGTTTGTGGTTGCATTTGTTGCTCCAAGGCTAAAAAAGAAAATATTATGCAAATTAAACCCTCTACCCAGCCAGAACAGTATTAAATCTCTCTGAAAGCATCCAGTATTAATCTTGTTTATATGTGTGTCACTGATCTCACTAGGGCTGCTACAGATTTGGACCAGTTCAGAAACGGGCAGTGGTCTAAGATTTAAAGCTTGCTTAATTCTTTTTCTCTTCTTCTTTTCACAGTGACCAAATACCACTGAGAAATTGAGGGAACACGAAGTAAACAGACAATGGTACATTTGAATATCATTCTTTGTTTTTTGTGGTTATTAAACAATTGAGTTGCTTATTAAAAATCCCTTTTGAGTCTAATCTGTAACAAGTGGCTTTTGAAATTATTCCTACAGAGAAGTCTCTCAGAACCATCCCTGCATTTTTGCATTTAATATGCCAATAATGCCAAACAAGCTTCTCCAAAGCCCATGGCTCCTTGGAAGCTTTCTGACAAAGAATATTCAGCCTTTTAAGTTGTGTAATTTTATTTTGTTTGACCCAATTGCTTCTGTTTTTGTGTGATAAGAACCTGGCATAAATAAATAAAACAGCAGTTAAAGTCATGACAGCATTGGAAAGGTGTTTTTTTTTTCTGGCTTTCTGCACTGAAGAAAACCTCTGTGTTATCCTTGGAGAAGCCATTAATGAAACACCTTGCGTAGTTAAACCCTGTTATTCTTTATTCACCTTGAAATCTGACGAAAGTAGAAAAAGCTTGTAGTTGCAAGGTGAATATCAGTTCATGTTTTGAGTTCTTAATCATTGCTTCTGCTTGATAACAGCTCATAGAGACAGAGGATCCAGGAACCATTAGCTTGCTTTGAAAACTCTGGCACCTAATACATGGCAATGTTACTACTTACCAGGAAGCCTGCATCTGAAAAAGCAGTGATATGACAAATAATAGAGGTCTAGAGGCTTCCTAGTTTCAATTCAGAATATGTGGCCCCTGTCATTGTAGAAACATGCACAGAATTTGTTCAAAAAGAGCCCTTGAAGTCTGATATGCAATAAATGCCTGCTTTTATCCTGTTTCTGTGCTTTTGTTTTCCTGTCAACTTACTAATACTCTAACTGACCTTTATTCTCAAGCCTTTCCAGAGCAGCCCCACAGAGCATATTGCTGCTGAACAATATTTTTTGGTCCACCTTCTAGATCTTCATAGTATCTTTCAGTTTGTTAAAAATGTTTTTGTCCTTTAGCATCTTCTCTTTAAACAGCCCTTATGTAGGTTAGGAGTTTCTGCCATTGAGTTCAGTTTCAAGTGCTGTCAGTTCTAGAGCTCAGCTGCCAACCTGCTGCAGCACTCCCTAAAATAGTTTTAGCTGCATGTGGAAAATGAAAAATTGTATTGTGTTCATCAAATCTCATTTGTCTAGAGCCCCTGGCACATGAACTGAAAGGTCACAGCATCTATAAAAACCCTACATACAGCAGCAGGTAGGATAAAGGTACGGTTTTAATTAATGCTGATTGTGGTCTTCTGTTGTTTTCATGCATATTGTAAATACTTGATCATATGAAATGGAAGTGAATTTACTTCCATTTACTACAGGTAGGAGAAAATGAAATATTAGTTAGAAGTAAATTTGATACCCTGAAGTATCTATGTGTGAACTGACATGCATTCTATCTAGCGTATGTTTTCTTTGGGAATATACAAAATCATAGAATCATAGAATGGGTTGGTTGGAAGGCACCTTAAAGATCATCTAGTTCCAACTCCCTGCTGGAGGCAGGGACACCTCCCCTTAGACCAGGTTGTTCAAAGCCCCATCCAGCTTGATATTGATTGTTTCCAGGGGTATGACATACGCAGCCTCTCTAGACAGCCTGTTCCAGTGACTCACCACCCTCATGGTGAAGTTCTTCCTTATATCTAATCTAAATCTAACATCTCTTCAGTTTGAAATCTTTACCCCTCATCCTGTTACTACACACCCTGATCAAAAATCCCTCCCAGCTTTCTCGCAGGCCCCCTTCAGATACTGGAAGGCTGCAATAAGGTCTTCCTGGAGCCTTCTCTTCAGGCTGAACAACCCCAACTCTCTCAGCCTGGCCTCACAACAGAGGGGTTCCAGCTCTTGCATTGTTTTTGTGGATTTTTTTGGCTCTGATCCAACAGGTCCATGTCTGTCCTATGCTGAGGACTCCAGAGCTGGCCCCAGCACTGCAGGGGGGTCTCCCCAGAGTGGAGCAGAGGGGCAGGATCCCCTCCCTTGCCCTGCTGCCCACACTGCTGGGGATACAGCCCAGGATGCCATTGGCTTCTGGGCTGTGTGTGCATGTTGCTAGCTGATGTCCAGCTTTTCATTCACCAGCACCTTCAAGTCCTTCTCTGACTGAAAAATAAGAAGTTTTTGAAACTAAATATTTTGCCAACTTCTGTTTTTAGAAGCATTTGAAATTTCAGATCTTCGCTTCTAAAAAATCCCTATGTTCCCTTCTAGAATGATTTAAAATTTAGAAAGCGTTTCTAGCAAAATCTATTTCTTGGTGAAGATTCTTGCTGTTCATGTTTTTTCAATTGTTTTTTTTTTTTTTCAAGAATACATAGTATACCTGTATGTACCTAATATATACCTATTATCAGTTTAGTGCTCGTGAAGTGTACAAATATTATGTTCTTTTTTTTCGTTTTATTTGTCAGCATTTTTATACCTGAACAATTCTGCATATCCTTGGTGTTAGCAGAGAGTGTCAACCTCTCCACTCATTTTATCACAGATGTCACTTGATCTTTCCAAGAAATAAATGGGGAAGATGGAATAACTTTAATGAGCTTTTGCTGAGAAGTAAGTTTTCTTAATGGATCCATGCAATTTGTTAGAAGCTTATCAAACACTGGAATAGATTTTTTTTTTTCTGAATTTATGTGCATAAAGCTTTTTGAAGTGCTAGGTAGGAGTAGGAGTTTGGGAAAGATAACTTGCTCTCTGTTCTTCCTCCTCTTAAAAGTGCATTTTGTGATTATCTATTGTCTCATGCTCCTCCCTCATCTTCTCCCCTAATGAATAACCTGTGGTCTATTTTTTTTTTTTCATTTCAGACATTGACTTTTCTTCTAGCTTGTTTATTTGTGATGATTACTCTTTAGAGGTCTGAGTGGAGGTGCAATATTATTAGCAATTTTCTGTTTCCCATTGTTGATTTAAGCACTGTGACAAATATTTGGTGTTGTGAAAGGTCCACAGTGCTGATATTTTCCCTTTCTAATGTGGTTTTTCCCCAAATACTGCCTAAAGATTGTTTTTATCTTTTGTATTGATGGACTTGAAGGAAACGAAAAGAGTAAACCAAATGTAAGCAGCTCCTGGGTAAGTGCTCTTACCCCATTAATATAAACAAATAAACCAAACCAACCTCTGAATTTGCAGTGGCAAGGTTCAGACAGGAGGTGCGAGTTTTGAGAAATAATGGGGTTACTTCAGGCAGGCAAGTATCTACCTGAGCCTAAGATGAGTTAACCCTGATTTCTGCAAGGGTCTCCCTAAGATTGAGGTTAATACACCCAAATAGGTCTGCTTCTTTCTTTACCCATGTGTGCTCTTATTCACAGGATTGTGTATGTGGTTTTGGCAGTGGTTAATGCCCACCCTAATATGTCCAGCTATAGAGCTGACTGCTGGTTGTGGTGATCAGATTTCTAGGTGTTTTCTCTGGGAGTATGTCTTGTGGCCCACATTAGAAACAATGTGTGGTGACCTTCCTATATTACTAATATTTTACTAATATTGTAAATATTGCATTATTTGTTCTTTTTTTTTTTAAAAAAAGTATTATTTTTAATAATAGTTTCTTGGAATTATGTGACAGAGTCCCATTTGAGTGCAGGTTTCAGTAGCTTTCAGCTAAGTAGCTTGTTTTTTAGCTTTTCAGCTAAGCTTTCAGCTAACCTCTTATAACTGAGGTGTGCTGAATCTTTCTCCTTTGCATCTTCCAAAATGTGAGGGACATTTGTGCCCCTTTGCTGCTGCCTTGTGAATCTTGCAGTGAGTGCCAGCCCTAGGCAGTACTGAGTGAACCTATCCAATTTGTTTCAGACTTCGCTTTCATTAGTGGGGTTGTAGCAAGGCTGGTGCACAGGGACTTCAGAGGCATTTACTTTTCATGGGTGTTCAGAACCAAAGGAGAATCCTCGAGCCAACCTTCACTAATATATATATTGTGTTCTTTCATAAGCAGTCAGGAGGGAGAGATTAAAAAATGAACATTAAATGCGCAAGTCACTGAAGTGGTCTAGAGTGTCAGTGTGTTTGCCTTTGATTGTCTCAGTGCTCTGTAGATTGAATAGGTCCTTTTTGTGAAGCTGCCAGACCGCTTTTCAGTAGTGAGAAATGCACATCCCAACCATACAGACCTTCCAGGGGGTTACTGATATCACGTACTAATGGGTCTAACCGTGCCCAAATTCACAAAGTGCTTTTTAATCAGTTTAACATCAGTCAAACGTTTAACCTCTGGCTTGGTAGCAGTGATCTCTTTTGAAAGGTTGTGATGGAGAACTGCGCAATAATACAGCCTGGTACTTGACATCTGAGCTGTGGTCCTGCTTGCACTTATCATTCCAGTATGCATCTGTATATGGTATGTATATCAATGCAGCCTATGAGTTGATATATTGTTGTCCTATTCCTCTTGGCAGAGGAATTCCAAGAGAAGTTCACATATTTGGGCCAGGGGATCTACCTTTGCAATATTGCTCTCTAACAAGTGTGTAACCAAATCACTTCCTCAATTAAGCAAGGTAAACCTATTTAGTTCTCAGAAAATGTGGTTGAACTTTAATTTCTTAATTTGTGACTCTTTTCTCTCCTGTGGACAATCCCAAGTAACAGCTGCAGCTGGGTCTTAATTAACAATTGCCTTAATGTTATGGGAAATGGATTCCAGATTCCGCCTCACTTTTCTAATCTCCCTTGTAGATAATACGCTGCGGGACAACTGAGCAGGACCAGCCTAAGTCCAGCCCAGATCCTTTCTCTAACAGTGATCAAAAGTGACATGCCTCAGGAGGAAGGTAAACAAATCTAAAAATGCTCTTCCTCCTCTCTTCTGTCCCCCCTTCCCACCTCTCCTGCATGTCTAACCATTTTTGGCTTTCTAATTCTTGAGTAAAGTTTTTCCAAGTCTGAAAAATTTCTCTGTTTAGTAACCCTCATGGATTTCTCTTCTACAAATGCTGGTTGCTTCATTTCAAATCCCTTTAAACAGTACCCACAACATCCTAGAGCAAATGGTACTTTTAAGTAACAGAAGCTAAAGAAGCATGACAGTTAAGTGGATTTCTGGAAGATAATTTGGTAAAAGTAGAATAGCGTTATGTCACAACTTCTCTTAGAAGGTGATAATGAAAATGAATTCAGCCCTCTAATCTTGAATGCAATTTAGCCTTAAGCAGCTGAAGTGAGAAGAAAAATAATGATGCAAAGCTCCTTCTGCAGTCCACTTGGGTTATTTTTTTTAACATTGTTACTGTAAGTAACTGAGATTGAATGTAGCTGAAGAGGTATACAATTAAAAATCAATACAGATGAATGTATGTGTTGACATTGGTTTGTATAACCAACAAAATTATTGAGAAATAATTCAGAACCCAGAAGGTATTCATGGGCATGTAGAAAATTGGGTTACATGGGCATGTAACCCAAATTTAGTGTGATACTCAAATACTGTAACAGGAATTTAGTCCTAAATCAGCTGTACAAGGTATGAGTGCTCCCAGTGTTTGGGATGAGAGCTCTTGGATGACATGAAGGTGCCCTTTCTCCACCCAAACCCATGGCCCATCTGCCTCCATCATGTAAACTGCCACCGTGGTACCAGCTCTGGACCCATGGTGATCTTCTACTTGGTATGTTATGGTGAACTGAAATCACATCTTCAGTTTAATGTGCTGGGCTGAAAACTGCAGTAGTCCATGAGCTGTTTTGAGGTTTGTTGTTGTCCTTGCTGGAGAACTGGCAACATGGATCAGCAGAGGGGGATTTGTAGCTGCTGGTGGTGAGTAAAGGCCTTTGGGCTCTGTGCTGAGATAGGAATTCAATTCCTGCCTGTGTCAGAGGGACAAACAGACACTAAACCCAAATGTGATTATACCAAAGGCAAGTTTAAGAGGGCCTTGGTAGCTTGGGATTACTTCCAACTAGCATATAAACACCTGCTTAAAGTTTGGAGGCATTTTTGTTATAAATGTTGATTTGTACATTTTTTCCTGGCACCGATAATACCTTGTCTGTGCTGCTTGAACAGCTGTGCTCAGCATACAAATTTAGTTCATGGGGAACAAAAGAAAAAGGAAGGTGTAGTGATGAAGAGAAGAATTAAAATGCATGAAGCACTGATTACCTCTTCCAAATAAATATGTACTCTGCTTTGGGCTTTTCATTGTACTCTGGGCAAATTGTCCTCTGGTGTTGAAAGGACTTCTTTTTAACATTAACTGTCCAGATATTTATAAAGCAGAAATAAACACACTTCCTTCTTCACTTGGGTACAGCTTAAGCAGATGAAAGATAATTTATTCCCTGCTTTGTTACAATACAGATAGGCAGATGAATAGTTTGATCTCCTGCCTCTGACAGAATATGTTTTTTTTTGTTGTTGTTGCTTGAATTTCAGTGTTTTATTATAACACTGAGGACTACAATACCAATCGTGTTTCAAGGAGCTCTTTGGAGTTTTTCAAATCCCTTAAATACCTCTCAGATGTTCCCATAATGAAAACAGAATGCAATACCATCTTCAGCACAAAATGCTATTATGCAGTGTAATGTTGGGTTTTTTCCACTGAAGAGTGTTTTTGTGCTTGCCTACGTTCTGTTAAGTGATTGACTTCAGGGTCTGTTGCTTAGTTTTTCATCACTTCCACCAGGGTGATTAATCAGGAGCTCTTCTGTTGGCCAGGGTGTAATCCCAAGTGGCTGTACGTGAGGCAGTCAGCCCTCCCCTTTAACCATGTGGTGTGGACAGATCCAGTTCAGGTGATGAGCACTGATTTCATATGGAAAATTGTGGTTAAACTCATAAAAGATGAAAAATGTGTGTATGGGTTTGAAAAAGGCGAGATGCTATATCTATTTTCTCCTTTAGCAGGATATTATTTTTCCTTTACTTGTCTGATTAACCAACTTGTACTCCAGTAGCAGTGTTGCAAGTACAAAGTGCAATTTTTCTCTCTAAAGTTCACTGAACATAACTACAAATGGAATGGATTTTTCTCAGTTTTTATCTCCAGCTAGAGAAATTTTTGCAAAACCTTGAACAAGCAATACTTCATTCTGTCAGCGCAAACAGGCAAGAGAATGATCTCAGTGGATTGCCAGCTATCTATGTGGTTTTAAATAAGCTGTTTGCAAAGAGTAGCTGCTAATATCCCAGGTGTCTTACAGTATCATTTATCATAGTGTATGCGAGCCGAGGTTACCAGCAATGGGAGGAATTGTGCTGTGGAATTCCCCAATAAAGTAAAAAGTGCATTGTGAGGATGTTTTTGAGGAAACTTCTGATATGTTTCATTAAGGAAAAGACTCTCTCCTTTTTATGCTCTGATTGCTGCTTGGCTAATACCCAAGAATATTAGGGATTATGGAAGATTTTTAGACTAAAAAGACTTTACAGTTTCAGCTGTATCTCTAGATGCTATATACTTTTGATAATAAGTATAATGCCCTTTATACACACTAATGCATAGGCTGCACGTTGCTTCTGCTAAAGAAAATATGAGCTGGAAACCCAAAAACTTCAATGAACTCTCTGCTCCTGAGATGCTAGACTCCCACTTCCGGGGGCTTAGAAAGAACTTCATTAAAAAATTTAAGTATGGCTCAATGAGCAGCGGATGAGCAATGCAGTAGAGGTAAGCAAAGAGTAGCCTGTAAAGAAGAGATTTTTATCTATTTCTGGCTGAGATTTGAACCCTAACTTCAGAAGAGGTATTGGGTGACCTATTAGTGGGAACTTCAGTTTAAAATCAAGTCCTGCATCAGAACATCTTTTTTCTTACATCTGTATTTTTTTATAAATAAGTCTGGTCTTTGCTATTCTCTGCTTGCAGAAGTCCTTGTTTGTGAGTCTGTCTGGAGCTACTCACATTTGCAGCTTTCACTTCAGCTGATTTCTGCTCTTTCTATTTCATATTAGTCTTACTTAGCATCTCTGAAATCCAGTTGGACATGTGCTGTTTGTAACTCTTCCAGTCAGGAGCTTCCAAGCCTTCCTCTGCTTTGATTTAAATAATTTAAGATGTATCTCTCTCACAAGTCTCTAGCCCTGAGCAACTGAGCCTCATCGTGTTTAGGCCCACATATAAATGACCTGTTAGCCGAGCTGGGTTTTTGATAACCTGAAAAATGTCACACTGCTCTTTGAGCTCACACTGCGGAGCCAATGCTCTGTAGCCATGGGCTGTAACAATTGGCAGCACAGGGGGATCGACACAGCACAGAACTGGCAGTGCGTGTACACGCTTGAGTGAGTTATATCAGCATTAGCTTTTTGCTGTGAGCAATGCTGTCTTTTGTGTACTTGCAGTCAAGTCCTACATATGTCAATGTCCTCTGTCTGGAATACTAAAATAACTTAAGGATGACTGTGCTGGTTTAGACCAAAAGTCTGTCTAACCTCATGTCCTGACTCTGATTGTGGCCGGGAGCAACTGGGAGCTTGTGGACTTTGAGGGTGATGGGAACTGCTGAGTTTCTGCTGGCCAGGTGCTATTTCCTTTGCTGCAAGGAGAATCTTTCATTTTTGAGAGGACTGAGTTACTCCATGTATTTATTTTTGGCTCTAGAAGGAGTTGAGAAGTATACAAAATTAGAGGGTTGGTCCTGCATACAAAATCCATCTTAGCTTTCTCATGAGAGTACTTACTTTAATTCCCTGAATCTCATCTTTGCACACACACCTTGCTCTGTATCACAGTCAGATGTCTTGAACTTCAAATTGTTGAAAGAATTAAGTTACACCAGCTGTAAGAGTGAAAACTATGACACTATCTCCTATACCTATGGGATAAAAATAATGCTTCCCCTCTTCCCAAAGAACCCATTCCTTCCAACTCCATGGCTTTCTCAGCAGAATGACTCTTGTTCCAAACCATCCTCTCATCTGTTCAGTAAGAATTACTCTGGTTTACTACTTGGAGGAGTGGTCCCTGAGTGCTTTCCCACTGAATATTTCATTCTAAAGAGTGAGCAGAATATCAGACAATTTATATTCACTGCACACATCTCAGTTTGGAAAGAATCTGGTTTCTGTCATTTCAGTTGGCTTTGTGCTAAGGAGATGTGTTACTGTAGAATATTATATACATCAGTGTATCTGTATGTGTTCTATACATATAGATTCATTTTGCTTAAATTTTTAACTTCTTTAAGCATTGCAGGCATTATAAATGAGTGTGCTTGGGCCAAAGTTGAATTCTGTGGCTCAAATTTAATAGTGGCACTGTGATGGCATGAATAAATCTAGCAAACTTTTGTTCCTGGAGTGTTTAAGAAGTCTGTTATTGAATTGCAGCTTTTGTAGTGGCCATCTGTCAGAATAATACTTTAAATACTAACACAACCTAGAGTGCACTCGAAATGTAACAAGAAATGATCATCATTGTGCTTGTTATAGTAAAACGTAGTGTATTACAAACATCTCAGTCAGAATTTACCAACAATGTGATGTACTTTCACTCATCTTCCTCAAGAGACTACAGTTTGATCTTTCTGGTCTTCTTCCTCTGAAGTGACAATTATTTCTTGGTATCCATTTCTTCAGGATATTTTGTTGCACTGATTAGAGAAAATCTTAGTCTGGGACAATGTTTTTTGCCTGTTGCTTGAGGAATGTGAAAGCCCTGAGTACTTCTCACTAATGTGGGAGGACTCTTTAGGAGTCGAAGTTTTGTGAAGTTGTTCTCAACAGCAGGCTTACTCTGGGACCAGAGGAGAGGAGTTATGTGGTTTCACTTCAGTTCAATGCCTTGGAGAAGGCAGCATTTCAAATTATGAAACATCCCAGGGAAGGATGAACATGTCCACAGGCAAGTGTCGCATTATTGTGCTGGTAGCTCTCTTCTTCCTCGAGCCAACACCAAACTCAGCAACATCCCCCCAGCATCTTTTATTCTTCATCTGTTTGCTCTTCTCTGTCTCAAATCAGCCAAGGGGGAACACACCACTGAGAGAGAGCCCAACAAGCTGCCCCAAACAGGAAATCTCTTCAAATTTATCAGCTCCTTGGTGCTTCTCATAAACTGGTTGGTTCCAGGTTAATATAGCTCTAGCCTCACCCACCACCCCAACCACAATCACCTGAGGGAAGGCAGGGCCTCACACAGATGGGCCAGGTTCTGCCTCTGGGGCCTGAAACCACTTGGGGAACAAAACATGTTGCTGGGTTGTTACTAATCTATGGGTCAGTTACATCTCAGGGCCCACAGCCCAGGCCCCAGCACTTCAATTATGTAGCAGTCTTCTTTTTGTGGACTTTAAGGTGAGGTCTGTGTTCCTGTGTGCTGGGATACAGGATGTGTGTCAAGGAGACCACCTCACTCTATACAACTCCCTGAGATGAGGTTGTAACAAGGTGTTAGTTGGTCTGTTCTCCTGTGTAACAAGTGATAAGACAAGAGGACATGGCCTCAAGTTGCACCAGGGGAGGTTTAGATTGGATATCAGAAAAAATATCTTCCCTGAAAGGATTGTCATGGCCTGGCCCAGACTGCCCAAAGCAGTGGTGGAGTCGCCATCCCTGGAGAGATTTAAAAGCCATGCAGATGTGGTGCTAAGGGGCATGGTTTAGTGGTGACCTGGTAGTGCTGGGTTAACAGTTGGACTCAATGATCTGAAAGGTCACTTCCAAACAAAGTGATTCTATGATTCTACTTCTACATACAAAAATTGAATAATTCTGTAAACTACTCATTATAAAAAAATTTCATCAGATTTTGACATATAAACTTTTGGACTTCTTGATATTGCTCACTTTGAACAGTATGTTGCACTAGTAGTGAAGGTGGAATCTATTGTTTTAAGAATAAAGGTGTGCATGAAAGACTTGATACGAGAATCTGTGGCTAAAAGGCTACTGGGTTACTTTTTTTAAAAGCAACATTTTAGCATGAATACTGCAAAGTGTATTTGATGTTTTTGTCTCATACTTTGTTTTGTAATCTCAGTGGACTGCAATAAAAACTGTTGCCTGTTGTAAGATGCTGCCTGTTACTCATTCCCCCCTTCTCTTAATGTCACTACTGTTAGCTATCAAAGAAAGAAACATTTGTCTTGTACATGCCTCCTAGTTCCCTGCACATCCCTCTGTCAGAGGTTACTTTGGGTTGCATCCTGAGAGACCCTAGTGTAGCAGTGTCTAGATATCATTACCAATAGATAAATACTCACTGAACTTGTATTATTTTAAAGAATAGTTCATTATGAAATGGGGTCTTGTGTGGGAAGTAATCTTTTGGATGTGATTCTTGATATGGTCTCCAAACAAAATTCCTAGTTCCTTCCATCATCTCATATGCAGGCTTGTGGTGCCAAATTTCTGGATCTGTTTTGATTTACAATCTGGTGTGTAGTAAAGCAGCTCAACTTCTCTCTTTGAAGTGATGATTGTGGCGCAACTAGGAATGTATTAAAAATACACATACATTAATTTGTCTTTAAGAAGTATTTTCTGTCTTCAGCTTTTAACTTTCTTCAGATCTTCATCTGCTATTAACACTTCCTGTTCTTTTTGTGTTTGTTTTGTCTTGTTTTTTTTCTTTACTGTTTATTTGAATTTTTCCACTTCCTATTTTTCCTTCAGGGCTTGCAATAAAACCAAGTTAATGTCAGAGTATGAGCTTTGGTTCTTATCCTGGTTTCATATCATGTAGCCCTAATCCATCCTCTTGATAAAAGTAACTACCTTTAGCCACAGCAAACTGCAGTATCGCTTTTAAGCAGGTCAACTACTGAAGTGATAATCCCATGGTAGAAGAAGATGTATGAGGCAATAAATTTCTCCCCGTTTCATAAACATGGAGACCTGTAACTCATCTGTTTGTGCCTCAAGGAGACATTTACTCATCTGTGGTAGAGCAGCTTCTTTGGGGATACTTTTGTTCTACGATGAATAAAGGAAATAATTTGCAATGAATTTTTCAGGCTTACTTTTTCATTTTGACATAGTGAGGGAACAGCAGGCAGAACAGCACGGCAGAAAGGCTTGAACTGTAGATGCCCTCTAAAAATCTGACTGCAGGGTTGGAAAACTTCTCTGGGGAGAGAGGGGTTAGCCTGGCAGAGCGCTCAGCATCCCTCCTGGCTAAGAAACTCTCTTGGAGTTGGAGATACATCTGGCAGTAACTGCTTCTTTTGGGTTGGATTGTAAAGAAGTGGGCAATTTGTACAGAAAACAAACAGTAAAACTGCACTGTGGAGTAACTTTTGTTCCTAAATCATTTATATTCAGGTGTATTATCTCTTTTCAATTTTTTTTTTCTTTTGAAAATGCAATCAGCTGAAATATAGACTTTCCTTGGAGCTTAGAAAGCTCAACTTTTATATTGCAGCTGCAAATTCCTTGTGCCTCAGCTATGGTTTAGTGTTCTCCTAATCAATAAAAGATGTGTAAAAACTTAGTTTATTAGATTAAGCAGGTCAGAATGATTGGTCCTTGTGGTTTCATATCAGGATTTTGCAGACTAAGATAAATTACACCGTGAGGAGATGAATATTTTACAGCAGAAGGTTGGAGGGTGGTGGTTGTCTTGTCTGCTAGCAGAAGAAGGAGCTGTGTGTGTGGTCAGGACCAGCAGTGTTTCCTGAGCTCCCATCTGTTTGGGAGGAACCCAGAGAATGAAAAAGCACATTTAAATGTGTGCTCGGCTGTCCTGGGCTTGTCAGCAAGTGTGGCACTGCTGTCCCATGCCCAGAGTGGCCTAAAGGGGAATTCAGAAATGATGCAGCAGACATCAGCAAACACTGCAAATGTGTGCTTCAGCGGTGAAGGAAAATAAATCATAGAAATCATGCATTTATTGAGTACCAACATTGAATTTCATCAAAGCTATTCTTGTGAGCAGTGTTTAATGGTGTTCTAACACTTGGCTTTGCAGACTTTCTTCTATCCCTGCAGCCCCCTTAGGTGTCCAAATAGGGCATTTATAATTGTGTTAAAGTACCTGTGTCTGGGTGTCCCAACTCAGAAATCACACTGCTAGGAATGAAGTCAGCAGATATATTAATAGCACTCACCATAACAGCTTTACAGCAGCTAAAGAGTTTGGAGCTTTCAAAAAAAAGTTCTAAATGTTGAAGATGTGTATTGAAATCAGTTCACTGATAGAAATTAAGTCCCTTTCTGCAGCACTGGTGATTTCAGAGAGTATGATCCCATTATTAGCAGAAGCTTTATCTGATGGTCTGCCACATCCCCCTATGTTGGTATCTACCCTTTGGAGATAGGGGTAAGTGCACACAATAACAAGATCCAGTTATCCTGTACCCTTGTCAGGCTGTAAATAATTTAACCATGCAATTGGATTTCCTGTGGATCATGCAAAGAGATAAATGGTGTACAAGACACATTGTTATTGATTCATGCACCATTTGCCTCTTGGCTCACTCGGAGAAACACAATTACTGCTGTTACAGTTCATTTAAAAGAATTGCAACTTTTCAGCAGCACAAACAGCGATTGTGTCTGAATTGATATTTGTCCCAGGCTAAACCTTAATGTGTTGGTTTATGTTATCCTGATCGCAACCAAACAAAACTTAAAAGGGTTATAAAGTTCTGTCTGTCCCATAACTGTTTTTCCTGTGCTGCCCTACAAAACTACAGCGTGTGTTCAAAACTCAAAGCGTGTAGCATACACATAGCCATCATTTATAATATACACTATTTATATAGTTGTATAAATGATTGTGTCTAACGCAGTGTTTTGCTGATTTAAGACTAAAGCTTTGTGCAGACATTGGCAATTTCCATTTCTTTACTGCCTTCTTATTGTGCTGTTCCAGTCTCTAGATCCCAACACATTTGTGTGAAAGTATAAGCTTAAGCCTCTCAAATTTTGTTGGGGCTGAAGAATTTGATTACAAATGCTGGCTATCTTACATATTAGTGACCTTAAATGGTAGCAAGTGTTTAAACTGGGGAGGCATCGGTGAAAATGTGGTAATACAGTTCTCCATGTAGCGTTCCTCCTTCCACGCAATGGTTTGGCTATGAAAGTTCAGTAACAGTGTGAGCGTACAACATGTGTGCTGGGCTGCTGAGTGCTCTCACCATTTGCCTTGCCCTGATTTTGCTGGAGCTGACAAAATTTTGTCGTTGCCTTAAACTGGAGGAAGAGAGATGCTGGTGAAGATCCTGTTTGGTGCTGTTGCTCAAGTTGAATAAGTAAATGTCTTTTTTTGAGTAATTTACATGATGGCTGAAGTGCCTAGTTATTAGTGCTTTGTGTCGTAAGAATGTAATGATAATAGATTTGTTCTAAAGTCTGTTTTTTCTGATAGTTTTTACTGGAAAAGAAATAAGGTACAACTAACCCTTGAATTAGATTATGTTGGGTGTGTGTCTATGATGGCTTATCCTGAAGGAGCTGGTGTCTCTGGAAAGCGTGCCCATCCCTTGGGGCAAGAGCAACAAGTGCCCTGTCTTGCTGCTCTTTTCAATTTCTGGATTTCCAAAGGGGGATGGGGGGGTTTAAGCTGTCTCTTCTGTGGTGATTCCTTTAGTGCAGTTTGGAATTCTTCGTTCATAAAGAAGTGGAGAAAGCAGCATTTTAAGGCTGGCCAGCAGGAGCTCTTCCTCAGACTCTGCTATGCTATTAGCAGTGACTGTCCTCAGAGGTCATTAATTCCAAACTTAATCCTTGAGGGAACATTGGGCTGCAGATAATAATGCACTAGATTTTTTTGAGAACAAGTTTTCCTCTCTGAATGTGAATCACACTTGGAAATATGTTTTGTAATCAGGAAGAAAAGCAGTTTTGTTCAGAAATGTTGTTCCTCCCAAACAGAAGGCAACAGGGAGAGTTTGTTTTGTGCTACAGTAATTTCTCTGCTGTATTTTGTTCTGTTTCACTTAGCCTCTTGAAAGAAACTTTTAAAATGACTCATCATAGTAATCAGGATTATGCAAGCAGGAGCTTTCCCTTCCTTGCAGCTTGGCACATTTGTCAACTTTAATGGAGTTTCTCTGATATAAATGATGAAAGAAACTGGCCTACAGCTGAGCAGTGATGGGGAGCACTGGTGCTGCTGGAGGAGCCAGGATGGGGCTTGGATCAGTGGGGTTTTGTCACCTGGCGCTGTTGTCCTAGCGTCATTGAGAGGAAAAAGTAGTGGATAACCTATCAGGTTTTAATTTATTTTGTTTTAAATAAAGCAGGTAAAATGCTAAAACAAACTCAGCAAATGGATTTTGTTTCGGCCTAGACTCCTCCTCAATAAAATTAGGTGTTAATGCAAGGATATACAGAGATGGTCTGTGTTGACAGAGGCCAGCGGGACTTCACCAGCGAGGTGAAGCTGGGGTTAGCCCTAAGCATCTACCTCCATTTTGACATACCCACGTGCCTCATTTTTATTGTTTATGTTCAAGGAAAATGCCATCTACCAAGCTGTTTTCTCAAAATATTTCCACTTGACAAGTGAATATTTTACAAGAAGAAAACTCTGTAAAACTTGGGAGAAAGTTTTACAGTCTGCCAAACTTGCAGACTCATTTTTGGCTTTGTTTTACCCCTGTGCTTTTTTTAAGACATTGAACACAGCTACAAATCTGTATATCTTCATGGATTTGGAAAGAAGGTAAGTCCAGACTGAATTAACTTGAGCTATTTTATCATAGCCTGCTCCCTGTGCTTGTCCTGTCAGGTCGATCTTCTTCATCTGCCCTTTTCCTAGAGAGACTAAGTGGTGTAACTTAGAAATCCAAACAGTTACTGCTTTAGCTAGGGAGTCACCAAGAGACTTTACTCCAGAGTATCTTGGAATACAGCTAATATATAGAGTCTAGAAATTTTTGGAGTATGCAGGAGATTTCATTTAACTTGAGAAATCTATAATTTGAGTCGTTCCATTAAAATCCACAACACGCAATTCAGTTTTTGAATTAAATATACACTTCTTACTAGTGAAGGGTTAGTAAATATTGTATGAGCCCAGTCCCCACAGAAGGGGAAATAACTGTGCGGGCTATGGGTAAAACTAATGCAGCAGTAGAAGATGCCAGAAGGGTGGGTTAGCTTCTGCAGATGGCTTTAGAGGAGTGAGTGTGAGGACACTGAAAGTTTGTGGTTGTATTTGTTGGATTTTGGGTATGGGGCTAATTCCTTTGAGGCAGAGAGAAGCCTCCTAGAAATATCACCAAAAAAGAGTCATCCCCTGATTTGGCTGTAAAGGAGATGCAAAGCTCTGCTCTTCCTGTGGTGCCAGTGTATTGGCTGTGCAAAAGGGCAAGTGTATGTGCTGGGAAGGATAAGGCTCATCTCTGTTCATGTAAAGGAGCTCTCCTCCCAGTGCTTATAGGCACAGTGGTGCCTGTTCACCTTACTGGCTGTGCATGACCATAATGAACATGCCTATTAGCGAACAATTAATGAAATTGCCACAGACACTGTTGTCAAAGTGGCATCTCCTTTTTCTTCTGAGCTGGGAAACATTGTGGTGCTCGCAGTTATTTCTGTGAACATTTTCTGCTGGTGTGGGGAGCCATGAGTATTCATGAATGTCATGCATTAAGTGTAAAAACAGGCCTTCTTGTAAAACTGCAGGTAGCAGCCAGGGAAACCAAGCAGATGAGTGCATGAACTTCTAAAGTTTATTTTCAAGCTCTGATACATGTTAATGATGAGCTTTCAATCATTCTGGAGCATTGATCATCCTGGTGACTTGACAGCATTTGTTCTTCCCACTGTTTTGTTCCTTTATGCTCATAACTGAGTCCTGTTCCTGTGTGTTTGAGGAAGCTTGGGAGGTAGTGGGATGCGATGAACAGGAGATCACAGCCCTGAGCTGGGAGGGGCCAGCCTGGCCTGCGAGCTGGTGTGAGGAGCCTGCAAGGACTGAACTGTTGTTATGCTGCTAATTGAATCCAAGGATGGAAGCACAGACCCACCTGCAAGGATACTGTGGCCAAGGGTTGCATATACACCGCACTTCTGTTTTATCTTTGCTGATTGCTGTGAATTTTCCGTGTTTAAAAAAACTAATCTTTTTTTTTAATTCAAAATAAGTCATGGTGGGGAGCTCACTGTAAGGAAATAATTTAGGGAGATCCATCTCAAAGCCTGGAACAAGTCAGGATCCTTTTTTTTTTTCCCCTTTTGTATTTCTGGTGATAGGTCTTGGGATTCACTAATTTCAAAACAATCTCAACCTCCTGGGCAATCCTTCTACTGGCTTGGGTAGAGAATGATGATCTGTATGCAGTTGGTAGCATAGTATTACAAACTCCAGTAATTGCACCCAAGTGTTATCTCAGAATGATGTAAAAAGGATGTGAAAGCACCAGGCTGGTGTAACATTGCAGCATGGCTAGAAGCAGATGCTTAATTAGATATGTGTGTTCTGAGGGCTAAAAGTTATGTAGAACTTTAAAAAAAAAAACACTCTTGGTCATTCATGTTATGTAAAATTATGTTTTCCATATTTTGGATAATTGATCAGGAAAAAATCACTGCAAAGGTTCTGTTTTAAAGCTGTAGAGATACGAGCATTTTATTCATTGAGAGGCAATGAAATATCTTTTAACAGGCAAAGTTAACAAATAATGTTCAGTTGCCTTCCCACGGAGTTGGTGTTAACATAAAAGACTGATATGCCCCCTGGACTAACTGTTAGTCATTTACCATTTAGATCAGTTCAGGATGATGGACTAAATGAATTCTTTTGATCTCCTCCAGTCCCATCTGTGATTCTTCAATATAATCTCAACCCCAAGAGGAGAGTGCGTGTCTCAGAGCTGTCTGTGCTATCAGCAGTGTCACACTTCAGAGCAAAAACCTGTGATCCAAGTTACTTTCTGTGAAAGATATCAGAGAAAACTTTTCTCATATCTTATAAGCAGTGGGAATGGGAGATGCTGCTGCTCTTCAGGCTTGCACTTGAACCTTTTCCTTGGCAGCAAATGAGAATGCAAACCTTGTTCTGCCAAGAAATGGCCTTTAGTTGTTTATTGTTGTAGCAGGTTTTAATATTTGTAACCTGCTGATAAGTGAACCAGAATGAGTAAATAGCAGAAAAATATTTATTTTCTGTCTCTTGAGTTCATGCAAGTTCTTTTTTGTTGAAATCAACACAAATTAACAGAGGATTTATAGTTAATTTAGAACTGCTGTCCAGTCCAAAAACTATTTTCAGGTGACCCACAAATAACATGTGTTTGGTTTATGTGCCCAGCAGCCTAGGGTTTCTTCCAAAGCATGAGACGCTTTGCCAGGAGCATGCACCAGGGTTGATGTGACATTTCATTTGCCTGACTGACTGAGTTGGTTGCATTCCATACTTTGCATTGAAATGCAGGTAGACGCAGTACATTTGCATAATATTGTATGTTATATAGACACATGCCGGCTTGAAAGTGCAGATTAGATGTTAGTAGTGGGTAAAAGAGTGTTTGAGATCCAAGCGAAGATTTTGATTGATCCTACTGACACTGGGATGTGGGTGTTGTCCATTAGCAGGGCCTGCTGGTCTCAAAGGGCCAAACCTCTACAAAATTCACAGTGCTAAATGCAACCTTAGAGCTTTCATAAAAAATTCATGGGCCTCCTGGTTCTTTTCTGTCTTCTTCTGCCTCCTCTCTGGGGCAGGTTTTGTGGTTGTGAGCAGCTTGTACTGGCCCTGAGATCTCTATGTGCTGACGGCCATACTGCATTTGCCAAGCTTGCTCACCTCCATGTTAAGCAAAAGCTATGTGCAAATGTGTACATCACTTATGTTCCTTGCCTAAATTAGCACAAAATTCCCCCTAATAGGTGTTGAGCCTTGATTACTATGTCTGCTTGGTATATACACAAATTCTCTGTCCTGGAATGGCTGCATTATTTGCTTGGAAATTACTTGTCCTTTTGGACAGTCCCTGGAGTATTTCTATGTGAGGAGGAGACAGTTCCTAAAGTGGCTGTTCTCTAGGAAATGCTCATGTTGTGCCTGTGCCAGCTCTATCTGGCTGGCATCAGTGCTGTCCTCTTTGTAGGGAGAGCTCGATGAAAGAACCACTATCAATTCCAGGGCTTTACAGCTGCTGAACCTTGCTGTTGTAAACTGTGAATCTGAAGCCCCGAGGGAGAGGCAGCTCGCTTTTGTGCATGGGCTTCAGCAGCTGTTTTCCAGAGGCTTGATGCTGCTATGAAACGTCAACATTATCCCCTTACCACAGGAGTCTCTGACTTGCAGTATTGCAGCTTCCAGCAAATTGTCAAGGTACCAACATCTTGCATTTACAACCCGTGTCATACATGTGGTCAGAGTGTAAGGATTTTTTTCATGTTTTCCCTGTGAAATGCTGTGGGCTAAACTGCAACATAAGCTATTTATACTTTTGAAACTAGAGGAGGAATCAATGATTTAGCTTGAGAGATATTTGGCCAGAACATAGCTTTGACAATATTTCCATTCTGCTTTAGGCATTTGTTCTGACATCTACCCTTTGGTAACAAAGTTGACTATCTTTTTGTGAATTGGAACAAAATAGGACAGAGGGAAAAGATAAATTTTCTGATGACTTATATCCAAAATAAAGTCCAGAAAATTTGCACTGTTGTTCTTTCTTCTTTGATTCCAAGCATGCTAGTGATTATTTCTAGAATAATTACAATTTACAGAATTACAGAATGTTAAGGGTTGGAAGGGACCTCAAAAGATCATCTAGTCCAACCCCCTGCCAGAGCAGGACCACCTAGACCAGGTCACATAGGAACATGTCCAGGTGGGTTTTAAATGTCTCCAGAGAAGAAGACTCCACAACCCTCCTGGGCAGCCTGTTCCAGTGCTCCGCCACCCTCCCAGTGAGAAAGTTTTTTCCTTATATTTCTGTGGAACATCTTATGCTTCAGTTTGCACTCATTGCCCCTTGTCCTATCTTTGGCCATGACTGAGAAGAGCCTGGCTCCATCCTCATGACAAGGCACCCTCCAACTAAACTCTTCTCCATCGACCACAACTCTGACTTCTTTCCTTCAACCGGTTCACAATCCACCTTTCTACCTAATCATCTAGACCACACCTTCGCAGTTTAAGTGTAAGGATGCTGTGGGAGATGGTGTCAAATGCTTTATGGAAATCAAGATAAACCACATCCACTCCACTACCATCATCAGCAAAATTGAGATCCATGTGGTGAGTGCTTATTTTAGTATCCTTCGCCCCTCTTCCTGTTTGCCCTTGTCTTCAAAGGACAGATGTGATAGAACAGCTTTAGAATCCATTAGATAGTAGGGGGGAACAGTGTCTTGATGAGCACTTGTGGGTCAGATCACTTCTAGACCAGAAAACATTGGGAAATGATGTTTAGTTGAAAAACAGCTAGCCATGGCAGACATATCAAGGGTTTCCTGTGTGCAGAAAGTGGATTTTTACATGGAACTCTTACAAGCCATAGAAGCCAATGGGAAGAGCATTCCTGGAAACACATTTCTATGTACACGAAGAACCTCAGGACAACATTTAAGTCTTTATTGTACGAACACTAGGATCATTTGTGCTAGACAGTGAATTAATACCTTCTCAGCCCAGAGCTGGAAAAGCCTATCTGAGGTAAAGGTATCTGTGCAATGAACTCTACTAAAAGCAGTATGTAAGGTCCTGGGGGTACAAACTGGAATTGCAGTAAGTGAGGAATAGGTGTGCAGCCACCTTATCACCCGCAAGCAGGGACAAGCACCCGCAGCCTGCAGTGCAGGGAGATTGGTGGTGACAGCTCGGGATAGTGTTTCACTCTCTGCATCAAACAGGGGCTATGTCCATGTCTTCCAAACCTTGCACCTGCTCTAGACTTGTGAGGTGCTTTCAGTCTGTGTTGTGTCTAGGATAACTCTTTACATTAATTTGGAAAATGCTGAGAGTACAAAGGGTTCTTTCTTAGCTGAAAGGAATATCCAAGCAGATTCAGCCAAACTGTTTAAAGCTGTGTGTGGTTGTTGCATATCCTTGTTTTTTCAGAAATCCATACAAATAACTCATGCGTCACCAAGTTAAGGTGTTGTATAAGTCTGGACTGCTCTAAATGTATGAAAACACTTAATCACAGGCTGTTTCTTCATATTAGACGTTATATTCACATATCCATATATGTATACAAGCATATAGACATATTAAAATCTTTTTGTGCCTTACATCATGCTTTTCTAAGTGCACTTCAATTGGAGATGCCTGTGAGTGAATATGTTTGAACACCTGCCTAAATTATTGATGCTGATAACAACCCTGCTGAATTCAAATCAGTTCACACAGCCTTTTAAAAATTGTAGTTATTTTCCTACTGATTTTAATAAGACTTCAAGTTCTATTGTTTTGGGAAAAAACCAAAACCCCACCAAACTTGAAAGCAGCAAGCTTTGGTGGAGGCCAAAAACACCTTTGTGTGTCATTGTTTTTTTTAATTTATTTACAGAAGGAAATAATTGGGTTAATATAATTCAGAAAGGGTGAATTCTATTAGTGTGCAGAAGTATGTCACATCTCTGTGCATTAACAAGAGAGAATCCCAGGATATTATTGTGCTTTTAACAGTATCAGTCCTGTAATGTACATTAATGCTGCATATTCTCTTACAACCTGTTTGCAAGAGCTGATGCAAAGTGCGTGGGCTCTTAAGTCTGACTTGATGCTCTGTGCCAAGTTGGGGAGGGTGGGGAAGAAAGTCCAGAGTCAGTGGTACTGACAGTAGGTGTGTGGAAATGGAAATCCAGCAGTGGGCTTTTGGGGCTGCCAGAAATGGGTGCCAGGGTGTTCTCGGTGGCTCAATTTTTTTTTGGCTCATGCTCCTTCTCCTACTCTGCCAGCAATGTGTATTTAGCTCAGGCCAATGTTGGCAGCTCTCTTCCAAGAAGAACATAGGATTTTTGTGGACCTCCTATGAATTTTCTCATAGTAAAAGCCTCCAAATGTGAAAAGAAACAAATTGATTTTTCTGAGGAAGCTCTGTATAAATAATGGAGGGTTGGCATGTGGACTTGTAGGTTTGCCATCTGTTAGCACAGCCACCGGTAAATTATAGCAGGTTGTCGTTATGGTGAGTAAATGCTTACTTGCTAAAATGGACTGTAACTTCATTGCTTTAGCACTGAGCAGAAGTGTGGAAAATGAGCAATTTACTGGGGCGTTTTTGATGCAAGTATCTCTTCTAGGAAGAAAAGGCTGAATGGAAGCAATGAGTTCTTTAAAACAAAATTAATGGGCCACCATAAACTGTTTAAATTCTCTGATGGTTTAATTTCCTCTTACTGAAGTTCATTCTTTTCCATACAGGCCATGTATTCCTGCAGGATGTGCTTTTTTTATTCTGTAGGAGTCAGCATAGGACATCCTGTCGATATGGCACGATGTACTGTTTGTTGGCTCTGAGGATGCTTGTTGAAGGTTTGTTTCTCCAGGAAACAAAACTAAGTCACCACAGTTAAAATAAATTGTATATGCTTTTTATTTCATTGAGTTAAAAAGTGACTTTTCAGTCCTGACTGACAGTTCCAGCTGAGAGCAGCTGGGGAGATGTCTCTACAACAGGACAGACAATGTAAGGGAAGAATTATGAATTAGGCATATAGAGGAAGAGAAGATTACAGACAGATGCAGCTCTGGGTAAAAAAAAGTACAAGAGTGGGAGTAAAAGGAAGATGAGTAATGGGTACCTCATTTGTTAGGGAGCATAAATGGTGTGAGAGGTTGAGGAAACATAGCTTGTTATTTTAAAGGTTTGGTGAGAGGAACCTTGGGAGCAGCAAATTGCATATAAGCTATATTGATGACTCTTGCTTTCTCCAAACAAAGCATTGGAAAATTGTTTAGCTGTTTGATGTTACTGGCAAAACCCAATCCACAACATGTTAATTGTGTAGGCGTGCATGGTGAGTTCAAGTCTGGAGAACTCCTAATGCAAGTTTACAGGACAAGTCACTGAATAAATTTGAAATGTGGTGGAAGAGCGCTGGAGGTGCTGCTAATAACAGGAAACAGGCTGAGGAGGGGAACTTGACGGTTTTTTGTTGTTTTTTTTTTAAGCACGATCTTGCTCCACAAGGCAGCAATTATTGATTCATAAACTGGAATTTTCATCTTAGTTTCTTCTTCCACCTCCCCCATGAGAAAAGGTGGTGAGCTGCTGGCAGACAGTTTACTGAAGTGGAGTCAGCTTTCACATAACTACACCCTCAGGTTGTCTCCAGCATATTCCTAACTGGCCAGCTGCTGCCTTGGCCTATTGGAACTTAAATACCTAGTTGATATTTGGCTTCTCTGAGAAGTCTTTTAGCAAGTGTATATATTAATGAGAGTTGTCTGAACTCTTGGCTGCTCTGCTGCTGGTAACTTATCTTGTATAGGACATCTCAGTACTAGTTAGTGACAGATTTTCAGCTTTAAGTGGAAAACTGACTGAAACATTTCATCAGCAGTTTTATTTCAATGTCAAACAAGAAAGAAGCATAATAATAAGATTTTTTAGCTTTTGGTGTAGATAACATCTGATAAGACTTTCTTTCTCATGAACCATGCTGTGTTTGTGACACATTTTGCTCCTAGTAAAAGAAATGTTTCCAAATCTTGAGAGGTCAAGATCTCCTTTCTCACTAATAGTTGTTTCCCTTTTGAAAAATACGGCTGCTGTACTAAGGTCAGAATGTTGTGTGCTGCCTAAAAAGAGACTCTCCTTTCAAAAGAGGTTTCACCCTTTCATCTATCAGTTTAGTCTTAGAAAGGAGAGACTGAGTATGTCCCTTTGTGTGGAGGAAAGCAGAGACACAGGAAGGGCAAATGTCCAGCAAGATGTCTTAGGCAGCAATAATAGGAACCAAACTCCGTATTTCTTGAGTCCAAGTGCATTTCCTTAAATTTTTGCCTTTTTTGTCTTATCTTCCCTTTCAGATACAGCTTTCCTGTGGCTGTCAATGAGAGTTTAGGTGGCTTCTTTGCTCTGGTTAAACTGAAAGTGATGCTGAATGTCAGATTCTATTTATCCCAAAAGGGAAAATAGAGAGCTTTTCTAGCAAATCCAATTTTTCTTGAATGTGTCTTTTCGGACAATCTCTGCAGTGAGCCAGTGCTTCATAACACACTATTGATTTATTGTTCGAAAGACACAAATCCCCCACAAGGAGGTCAAATGATAAAATTTATGGAGACTTTATGGTGTAGAATGATGGAGAAGATATCTATCTCTCTGAAAGCTTTGACAGTTATCGGATTTTTTCCTTATTGAATGTGGAAAAGTGCTATTTCATCAGGTACACTTGGACCTATGCCCTGCACACTTATCTGGTGTTTTCCTAGTTAAAAATCTGAGAATGTACTAAGTGCTGTTCTGTAATGTCCTTACTGTAATGTTCTATGGTATGCAAAGATGCTTCTGAGCAGTGTGTAGTGATTCACTTGCACAATGGCAGCAAAACCAGGGATAAGTTTGGGCTTAAAAATTTTCTTTAGTAAGAATGGTATAAAATTGTTCATTGCTTCTACTTAGCCTTTTGAGCTCTATCATCATTAATTAAGCTTTTGGACTAGGGCATTGTAAAAATGCAAGGACAGACATGCTCTTGGCAGTCATTCTCTTGGAGATGTCATGTTCATGAGCTGATGTAAAAGAACTAAGTCATTAGACAGCAATTTTCACAGCAAGATGGTCAGATGATAACACCCACCAACTTCATTTTCTGGGGGCTTATACAAGATGCAGTTTAAAAAAAAAAAAAAGCCCTTTCCTATAATCAGGACACAGATGATAAAATATGGGTCGGTCAAAGCCCTGCAAGAGGCTAAAATTGAGAGAGATAATTACTTGGACTCAGTGGTATCCTATTGAAATGCCTGCAGTTTGGATATCTTCATGACTGCCCTGGAGAGTTTCCTGGGTTATCTCTGTTCACCGGTAGACAAGATCTACTGCTGTTACTCCCAGGGATGTCTCCTCTCAAGCCAGTGTCTACAGAGGTGCCACACTCCTTTGTCCCTTGAAGCAATATGATGAACAGCTAGGGGCACAGGTTTAAAGGCTGCTTCCCCAAACTGACCAGTGGTGTGTCATATCTATTTGGAGTAGGATTTATCACTAACATTTAACTACTACACTAAGTAGTGCGTGCTTAAAGTATAGTCTAGGAAACCCAACTATTGAGATGATCTTTGAGTCTTTCAGCACCTCTGCTAGCTTTTACCTTTCCTTTACTCCAGTTTAACTGGACTCTTTTAACTTGAAATGTCTCTTGCTTTGCTTACAGAAATTTCTGCCTTCTAGCCTATGCCATGCCTTCTGTCTCCTCAAGAGAAAGGGAGAATATGAAATGATCTGTGTCCCTTTTCCTGAGAGATGGTAAACTAGACTGTCACAGGCAAATGCCCTGCCCAATAATGTGTTGCAAGACATCACCACTTCCTTTCTTGACATTAAGACCTGAAACACGTTTAGATGTGTTGCTATATGACCTCTTTTCTTGTTCTCTTTTCTCCTCTAGGTCTTGTTTGCAATCAGTACTGAATATCTTGATTCATTCTCACCCCAAGTTTTCTGAAGACATACTTTAAAGCAGAATACATCATATTATGAAAAATGTAAACCATGTTTTTTGTACTAAATTTGTAACTTTTCTTGTGAGCATCATAGAATATCTTAACATGACACCATAGCTCAGGGAGTTTGAAGGGATGCTTGGATGACTTCCCACCTTCCATATATATGCTTTTGACAGTCTCTTTCTGGCAACCAAATCGTGAATTGATAAATTGATCTGCAGGATTAGTGTTGTCTTACTTCTTAAACCTTCAGGGGATTAGCCATGTGTTCATTGTGTTCTAGGGGACCAAATAGAGCTACAGGCATCACTGATAGAGGACAGCAGTGATTTCATTCTATCTATTAAGGTGGGTTTCTTAATGCTGAATAATGAGCACCTCTGGACTACTTCCTTAAAGCACTAATTGATTGGTTATTTAAAAATCTGACACCCTAGCTTAATTCACTCTTTTATGGAGTAATTGATTAAATAGCAAGCACAATCCAAATAATAGCATGATATTTCTTTTTATTAAAAGAAAGAAGTAGGAAATAAAAGATGTTAGTTTCGGTTTCTGACTGTATTTCTTGCCTTACTTTCTGACTTTGACTGCCTTGCAGTCAGGTTATTATGCACCCATTAGCTGGATTTAAAAAAACAAAACCGAAAAAACCCCAAACAAAACAATCAGAGGGTGGCAGAGTTGTGTGTCTGACATCTTAATTATCCAGTAGCAGAATATCAGAAATTCCTTATTTTGCAACCAGAAAATAACCCGAACTGACCAAAGAGACTTAGCTGGGATAGTACTAATCCAAACCAGTATTTTGTTGTGTCTTCAGTGAAGGGTATTTTCCTCTGGCACTCTTCTGGTATTTTCGTCTATCTGATGGAAGATACAAAACTCAGATAATAACTTGGTAAATGGTCACTTAAGGCAAGACAGACCTGGAGATCAGATCCTCTAAATGATGTAAGAAAATGCTGGTCACCTTGACTGTTATAATGCATCTGTCAGTTCTGCTTGGTGTTACTCACATCCATGAAGTGGGGCTGGTTAACAGGGTCCATTAACAGGGTTGATTGTCTTGTCTTTTCTTTGCCATCACGGTTCATTTGTTCCAATTTCTTCCCAGGATTACTTCAGATTTTTTTTTTTAATCTCTGTCAGATGAAGCTGATCAGAGGGATAGAACTCAAAATCCTACGGCTCCTTCACAGTACTTGCAAGAATCTACAGGAGACGGGCTGCTGTATGAGCTCACTTGTCAGCACCTGAAGTTTTAGGGGCAGGGGAGAAAGGTTGCTTGATTTTCTTGAGCTCACTGCAGGCTTTCCTGCTTGTACTTCTTTTTGCAAACAGTTGATTTGCAAATTGGAATCATTAGCAAAACCTCTCCATGGCTTTTAGTTCACAGAAAAGCTTTTTAATGCATTGCCTGGATTCTGCACCAGGTGGATGCACAAATGGGAGATCTCACACGTGAGCATTGTTGCAGACCCCTGTAGTCAGCTGTGTCAAGTAGGTAGAAAAAGAGAGAAGTGAGTCAATCTGGTGGGATTGTCATTTGGGGACAATCGTGGGACTTGTCATTTGGAACTCCAAAATGTTAGATGCAGAGGAGAGCAGAAATTAGTCTGGGCTTATATAGGTTGCTTATTACAAACACTTATTTCAAATCCCTTTTATTCAACCTTTGAGTACTGGCTTTGGCTTGTTACTGACTTTTCGCTGCAGCACTGACAGCAGTTCTCAAGGACTGAAGTGTACCTTTACAGCAGTGTCTTGCAAATAACACAAATAAATAATAAAAGAAACTGTTGATATGTTGCTTAACTACTGTGTCTGTTGTTTACTCTAAGGACAGTGCTATGGAGAGGAAGAGGACTCTAGGAGGAAGAGGTCTAGGATTGTATATGTTATTCTCACTGTAAGAGAGGTGACTTTTGTTGGAAAGCGGCAAAAGAGTAGACTGGGAGAGGAGCTGGTATTTGAGGTTTTGGTTGAGGTTAAGGGTCTATTTGTAGTCCTAAAGCCTCAATGTCCTTGGAGCCTATTGTACAGACATGTTGGCAGAAAGTTGGAACATGAAGTGCATACAATGTGGGTGCTTTGGTTCTGGTTTTCACCCTAGTATTACTGGGGATCTGACACTTCCCCCCCCCCCCGATATTAAATTTACCTCTCTTGCTGCTATACTATGATAGATTCCACTTCTGGTTTTGCTGGTGCAATTGAAGGACCCAAAGCAGCCCCTGAAGACTTCCCTAGAGGTCTGCTACCTTTGTTAGAAATGGCAGAACTCTCCATGTCACCTGTTAAGATGGCATTAATGTTCAAACCCAGTGTTCTCTGATAACTTTAAAATGTCTCTGTTGTCTTGCCACTAAGGAGCAGTGTATCACTCAACCTTGATGTGAGATCTTTGGTGTTAAGTTTTCATATCATAATGAATTATAGAAATTTTCTTGGGAATACAAAGTTATTTCTGAGTGAGGAAAAGCCAGTCTGACAGATGAGTGAACTGAGCTGCTCTTTGTAATGAGTCCTGCAGGAAAATCCTCAGACTGTGCTGAGTGAGTTTTTTCCAAGCTTGTACACCCCTAGTCAGTATGAGTCAAAATTCAAATACAATTATGCTGATGAGCCCTTCCTGTCATATAAATAACCTGATCATTTTAGGGGAGGTGCCTATGGAATAGATAGCTCTAGAGAGGTGCTTCCCACCCATCTTTGGAGAAGAAATTACTAATAATATTTCAATTGGTGAAAATAAAAGGAAGGTATATAAATACTTAAATCTTGTACCAAAATAGATGGAGTAACACTTTTTAATGGAACACATTTAGCAGATTCACAGAACATTCTATGATGCAGAGATGAAAAATAATAAAAAAGGAAGGGAATTAGTGCTACAGTGTATTGTTTTTTTCTCCAGTGACAATAATGGGAAGTTCAGATTCAACATAACCAATGAATGAAGAAGAATGAGAGAAGAGAACAAGAGCAGAATAAGCTAAAATGTGGTTATTGGAGTGTCAGATACAAAAAAACCCAACCAAACCCCAAGCCATAGAGCAGAAGAAACTTGCTCCTACTGATGATTGCAGCAAATGTTCTGCTTTGGAAATAGAGCAACTTCATGCTGAGTAACTCAGTACAGATCAGTTGACATGATACTCTCCTTTGTAATAATGCTGGGTGTAGATGAGGGAAAAGTGCCTCCACATGTGGATACCGCTTCCAGGGTACCTTGGTGTCTCCATTTGATCAAGTACAATAAGGTCTAGAAATAGGAAAAACTGTTGATCGTGCTTCAACCATTCTGCCTGGAAAAGTTTTCAAGCTCAGTGATAGTGATGTAGTCTGAGTGCTGAGTTAATTGGTAACTTGTCTCTTTTCTGTTCAAAGCAAGCAGAAAATAAATTTGTCTAACTTCAAATTAGAAGAAAAAAAGCAAGTTAATGACCTGTTTCTGGCACTGGAGAGAGACTGTAACTGACACTGAATATTCAGTATGTAAATCTCCATGATATGAAAGAGCCAAACTTCCTCAAGGGGGAGGACAAAATCTCTTTAATTTTTATTTTAAAAAGGACTATTACAGATTTTTATGCCTCCTGCCGTCTTATAGTAAGACTTTATTAAAAATATTCAGGATTAGAGAGCACTTTTTAGCAATTTGACCATCTTGAAAGAGATATATAAGTCAAGCTGTTTTGGCTAAAATTTTTCTAGCTTTATACCCCTGACAATTTCAAAGTGTGTTTTAGAATAAGCTTACAGACATAAAATATGTTGAATAAGCTGGTGGCTGTATATGAAGAGAATTCAGATATGTTAGTCTGTGGCAAGTTTACTGTGCAAGATGTGCAGGCGACTACACTCCACTAGCTGGAGATGGGAAGTCTTCCCAACTTATAAGTAATTATAAATTCAAAAGGTAGCAAAATGTTTTGGAATAGAACAGTCTGAGCTTTGTTCATAAGAAGGGCACCTTAGTCATGGTTTCCTTCTGCCCTTGTCTATGAAATGGTAGGACCTGATGGCTCTAAATGGGGTAGTGGGAGGCAGGGGAACTGCATGCAATTTCCAAAAGTGTGTGTAAATGGGACAGGGTCTACCAAGATGGGTAGGATTTGAATATGGGGCTGATCTGGCCTGTACTGAGTGTCCTGTGCCTCATTCCTATTTCACTGAAAGGAAAAAATCACCCTCAGCCATGTCAGGGAGTGCTTTGTGGATGTACTTACTTATGTTTCCTTTTTCTTTTGGAACATGTTCTGTATACGTATCCTCCAAATCCATTTTGAGTAGGCTTCGTTTAGCTTTAACTCCAAAATACATAAATTGTCTTGAATACTTGCTTTTCCACCCCCATCTGTGGGGAGTTTTTTTGTTCCTTGTGGCAAAATATTTTTACCTATACTTGATGATTTAATGGACAAATTCCTTACATTTCAGTCATTAGATTCTGTTTTTATTTCTGAAAGGAATTTACATATAAAAGTGTACAGAGATGTGTATAAATTATATATTATACAATAAATCCAGGTCTTCAAAGAGTTGCTCAACAGGACCCCTTGGGAGACAGTCCTCAGAGATAAAGGAGCAGAGCAGAGCTGGCAGATCTTTAAGGAGGCTTTCCATAGAGCACAAGAACTCTCAATACCCATGTGCAGAAAATCAAGCAAGAAAGGAAAGAGATCAGCATGGCTGAGTCATGAACTGCTGGTTGAACTAAGGAACAACATGAAACTGCACAAACAGTTGAAACAGGGACAGGTATCATGTGGGGAATATAGAAATGCTGCCTGGTTATGTAGGGACAAAGTCAGAAAGGCCAAGGTGCAGCTAGAGCTGAACTTGGCGAGGGATACAAAGAAAACCAAGAAGAGATTCTATAAGTATCTAAATCAGAAAAGGTGTACCCCTCTGGTGACAAACAATGGCAAATTAGTAACAATGGACGAGGAGAAGGCTGAGGTACTCAACAACTTTTTTGCCTCGGTTTTCACTGGCAACCTCTCTCCTCACAGCCCTCAAGTTGGTGGCCCACAGGACAAGGACCAGGTAGACAAAGTCCCTCCC
>VYZX01000418.1:60226-92041 GCA_013401335.1 Brachypteracias leptosomus
GAGAGCAGTGCTGTGGAAAGGGACTTGGGGGTGCTGGTGGATGAAAAACTGGATATGAGCCACCAATGTGCAATCGCAGCCCAGAAGGCCAATCACATCCTGGAAGCCAGTGTGAAAGCCAGTATTCAAGAGCATCTGACAAACAGCGACTGGCATCTTTTTGCTCACACCCTGGGCCGCTAATTGATGGTGCTTTGATGCAGGGGAGTTTGGAGACTGTTCAATCTCTTTTTTTGTGTCTGTTTAGTGAAATGTGCTTCTCTGATGCTTATTTGACCTTTCTTCCGGGAGTACCTGTAAGCCAAAACCAGCTTTTTTTTTTTTCCCTGAATAGCTACTAACTACCTTCCTTAACTCCAAAGGCAATTCTTTGGGTAAAATATGGCTTTTAACCATAATTAATGTGCCTGACTACTAGACGTTATTCAAAGGTTTTATAGTGAATTGCTAAGGGCAGGTGTTTATAATTGATGTAGTCTGGAACATTCCATATGCACCCACTGCACAGAAGGGAGTTAAATTTCTCCAGAGGTCTGTAAGTGAAAATTTCCATAGGTAAAAGGGAATTTCTTTGTAGGAGGGGCTGTGCACAGCTAAGCATCACTCCTGTGCTCATCCACCTCCTTGTGGATGCTGGGGAGCTCTGTTGGGACCAAGAAGTAGGCTAGGCATGGCAAGAGGTGGCATCCAGAGGTCTTCCCTGCAGCTAGATATCCTACAGTGGTTCAATTTATTCCTGACTCATGAATGGAGACAGACAAGGAGCTAAAGGAGGTTTATGTGGTTCCCTGCTCTCTTCTTTCCCTTCTTTTGTATCTGTCTCTGAGGCAATGCTGGTGTTAAGCTGCCTTTGCTTCTGGGCAAACAATATAAGGGATGTTTAAAGAGTTTAGTTTATCCTCAAAATGGTGAATGAGCAAAATAAAACTAATCGGAATAATAAGTGCAAGAGGCAGAATAATTGATTAATTCTGGATGCCGGCTATTACTCATTTTGTCAGGAGAAAGGAAGCCCAGCTTATGCTCTGTTCATAAAATTATTTAATTACTCTATTTAAACAACAACCCATGAAAGTCTTCAAGTGACTACAGTGCAAACAATGTAACTTTAGGTGCAATGAGAGGGGCCATAAATCAGCTTGTCCTAGTGTCCTGCTTTGCATTGGAAAGAATATAAACAGATTTATTCTAAACAATATTCAACAATTGTTGAATACTACAGTTTTAAACACTGCTTTTTGTGTCAGGGAATGATAAGTTAGGCTCTCAGAAGTGCTGGGAGTTTGCTAGGAAAGAGCATGTTATATGTGGTCTGCCTCTTACAATGGGATGCTGAGTCACTGGAATATCTTTATATCCTTAAGCCAGCCTGTGCAGTTCAAATGGTGGGAATGGGAGCAGCTTCACTGCTATTCACTGGGAGGTTTTTCACTTGAGAAAGGAGCTTTTAAAAAGTTTGGATAATCTGAAATTAGCCACAGCAATATCTGGAGGACCTCAAGTCTAATTTCTATAATGTATTCAATGTACCATGAAGCAGAATGGAAGCCAGATGCTTAAATGCGCAACTGAGTCAGTTGGAGGATGTGAGGAAGACTGGAAATATAAGTATTTGAATAATGCACCAGGATGTAAGCCCAGAAAAGCTCAGTTGATCTTAACGTGGCTGGAACTAGTTGGCATATTTGGTTTGCTGGGGAACTTCTGAGAGCAAAAAGAGAAATAATACCTAAAATACCATGGGAGGTGCTTTTTTTAGTAACCATAATGACAATACTCCAGGATAAATAAGCAGTAATCAGAGCACAGATACCCAGAAAGACTTACGAGTTTGATTAATATCAGGCCAGCAGGAAAGTCACCACCCCAAATGCTGTGGAATTTCCCAGTTTAAAACTCTTCTTGCATCAGAAGAACAAAAACTTCCTCTAGTGAGGAAGAAAGTAGTTGACCCATACATAGAGTTTGGGGTTTAATATGATAGATAAGGGAGAAGGGATCTGTTTGGAATTGGGACATTATTGAATGGTTTTGAAAGGTCATAAATACCAACATGTTCTCCTAAGTAAAGATAGGTAGCACAAGGAGAAAAAGGGTTAAGCTGCAGTGAGGGAAATTCTGGCTAGATATTGGCAAAAGTTTTTTGTCTGTGTGGGAAATCAGGCAGTAGAATAGACTGGCATGTAAAAACATAACATTTCCATCACTGCAGAGTTCTTTGTGGATAAACTAGATTGATGCTTTTCAGGGACAACAAATACTACCAGTCCTGCATTGTTGTAGGGAGTCACAGCAGACTTGGAGATCATCTATGATCCTTTCCAGTCCTATGGTTGTGTGATAGTGGCTTAAACAGAAGTCCTTAGTCCTCCTAGTCTGAAAACAACTCAAAGTGGACAGATCTAACTGGTCTCAAATAGGTAGTAGAAGGTGTATATTTCTGATATTTTGGCAAAGTTGGGTTGAAAAAATGTTATCCGATATTTGAGTGACAAATTTGGGAGTGGAAATTGGATTTGAACAAATAAGTAGCTTGGATGTTGGCTCAGCTCCCTTCTGGAAATCCATAGCGTGACACAACTTCGACTTATGTAACCCAAAGAGAATGCATTTGTAACAATATATAGAAAAGTATTAGTCTTTGAGAATATCTATGTATTTCTGTGAAGTTCCTCAGAAAATAATTGAAATCAGAATATAAAAAATAGGTTTTCATGATTAATCTAGCTGACTGTAATTAGCAGTAGATTCATCCTTGTAGATTGGCCTGTCAAAGGCAGGTCCTTCACATCTGGGAACTCACAGTTTGCTGAGAAATGAGAAACCTTTTAAGTGTACTCTGCACCTTCAAGTACTTATTTCTGTTTTCTTGCTTTCTTTAGTTCAGTGAAAAAACAGAACCTCTTCAATTTTTCCCAGAATATTCCCTCACTACATACTTTTTTTCCTGCTTCTAGGTGAGGGTAAATTACAGAACGTCCTAAGAACACTGTAATGTAATAATACAGTAGATTTTTTTGATGAAAGAAGACATTTACTGGAGTTAGATCACTTTTAACTGGCAGCTGTAATATTTCTTTCATCTTTTTGTGTGTTACAATTTAATTTACAGTGAATAAACCCAAATACTGATTATGGGCTTTTTTTTTGAGCTTCTATGCAAACTGAATTATTAGATTTCTAGTGGTTCTCCAATATCACTGCCATGCTAAAGGCACCATTATCTTATATAACTTCCTGCTAGCAGTTTGCATAGAACACCTCCCCTGTAGAGTTGTGACACTAACCACAAAAGCCTAGAGATGTTTCTGGAAAAGTTTATGAATCTTCTATACTTTCTCACTTGGGTTTAAGCAGGCTCTCTGGATGTCCTCTTCTTGTAGAAGTGAGTATATCTCTACGTGTTTATTTTGTTTTGTTTTGTTTTTTCATTTTGGGCATAGCCTTACTGAAAGATGCCCAAATGCATTACTGCTTTAGGGCTTCAACACAATGCTGTGGTTTTTGGCTTGCTTTTCCATCTGTTAATTATTAACATGAAAACTGCGCACTCCCTAACACCACAAGCTCCATTTCCCCATGAAAAATGTGATGGAGAAGTAACAAACTTTCTATCTCCATCATTCTCAAAGCAAACACGCTGGGCAAGTTTATCAAGGTATATTGTGCCAGCACAGAACAGTTGGAAGAGGAGTTATGTGTCCCTGTGTGATATGAGTGCCATGGGCATGGCAGCCCTCAGAGGAAAGCAGAAAGGTTTTAGGAACCCACCCCAGTGGACTCAGCACCCCTAATTTCGGCTACTGGAAGTGGGATGATGTTTCCCTCCTGGACAAGGAAAAGTAGCACCAGAAGGAGCTGATCTCATCTTAAACCCCTGTGCTGGAGGGCGGTAGTTTGGCATTCAAATTCTGCTAAACTTTATGTAATGCTTTTGATTTTTTTTTAAATCATGCAAATAATTCACAAGATTTCCCAGAAGTTTAACATTTTTGAAATGAGTTCTGAATGTCCTCAGACTCTCCAATGGCATCATAGCAGGCAGAGGAGCCAAAATCAATAGGAAGTGAAGAGCTGTAGTAGAGATGCACCTGTAGGACAAGGGTGAACATAGAAATAATTTATAATCATACTTTTAAAGATATTTTTATATTTCAACACCATGTTGAGAGTTTCTTTGGCTGAAGGAACCAGTGGGGCTTGATGCACTGGGCTGGAGCTGCCCCCTGCTCCCTCTCTGCCCCTCACGGTACTGTGACAGAGAACACTGAAAGGATACACAGAGGGCTTGTGGAAAAAGGTGTAGTTGCAGATAATATTGAACAGTTATTAATAATGTATTGTACTTTTTCAGCATTTTTTGTTCTCTGTGGAAAATGGAGCTGCCAACGAATTACTTTGCAGTTTTTATCATAGCTTTTGTCAGATGTTTCAGATCGTGAATTCAAAGCCAACTCTTTAAAAGGCGGAATGCAGTGGAATATATAACAGGAATAGCAAAGCTGGAAAGTGCATCAAAATCTCTGTAATTTAAACCTCTGTTCATAGCATGAAAGGGCAAAGTGCATCAAAAAGAAATTGCTTAATTTGTCATAGGAAAAAAATATGTATTGTAGGTGTTTTACTTAAAAGACCAGCTCAGTACTGTGCAAAAAAGTGTTTCACAGGCTGTCAATAAGATGCTGCCTTGCAGGCTTGCTTAGGATTCAAAAGAAAGCAATATTTTTAGTAAGACAATTATCCAGCTGTAAAAAGGCAGTTTCATTCTGTGCCTTTGAGGAGCTGACAGTTTCTTGCTTTTGTATTTGTCTTACATTTGAACAGATCATATTATTTTTTATTAGAATTTTTAAAAGGAAAAAAGCAGTGGAAATGAAATCCCTTGTGAAATTGCTTGAAATTGCCTTTCACTTGCCTGAATAAATTTGTTATTGATTTTTGTCCTTTTATAAGAATGAAAGGTTAATGAAAACAATCACATCACTTTCATCCTGAGGTAGAGATTATGTAATACATACAGGGCTTGGTCTTTTTGATTTTACCTAACAAAAACGTTAGTGTTTAGGTATTAGCCTTATGAAAGATTAGCTGTTGTGATGAGAAATGAATTATGCTACAATATCTTCAAGAGCTGTCATACAGTGTATGACAGATTAATAACTCCAGCTTTTATATATTTTATTCCTTGGTTAATAGAGATGGGTACCATCATAACTGGGATCTGCACTCCCCAGATCTGTGGAGAATGTTTTATTTCTTGTGACTTTCTGTAGAATAAGGAAGATATACTGTTGGTTTTGTACAGGAGGCCATGGTGTGCAGTGTACCTGGTCACTGGTAGAGTTTCTGCTGTACAGGAGAGTGATGTGATGTCTCAAGGAGCCCTTGAAGGTGTGAATTCAAAAGTAGAACTCTCTACCCTTGGAAAAAAAACCCAACAAGGTGACAACTTCTCCCAGAGCTTGCCTGAGCTTATGACAAACCAAATAGGGAAGAATTGAAAGTCCCTGCTTGGATGTCAGCAAAAACATACTCTGAAAACATACATGAAACAGCAAGAACATACTCTGATGGGGAGAGTGTGACCATGGGAGCACAAGCCTCTTCATGGTGGTCTCCTAAATGGATGTCCAAGAGGGACTGGGGTGGACCATTTCTACTCCCTGAACCCTCTCAGGACATCTGCAGCTTGGCCTGTTATGCTGCTGAGGCATAGCACTGTTGTTCTGAGGGATCATTTCATACAGAAATGTGCTCTTCCAACCAATTTTACCTTTTCTGTAGTTTTCATTGCTTTGGGACCCAGACTTTTTCTGTGGTAAAAGAATTAAGGTACCTTTAATAGGGCCATCCCTGCACAGCTGCATCTCAGGACACCCTGGCCACTCTCACAGAATCACAGAATGTCAGGGATTGGAAGGGACCTCAAAAGATCATCTAGTCCAATCCCCCTGCCGGAGCAGGATCACCTAGATGAGGTTACACAGGAACATGTCCAGACGGGTTTTGAATATCTCCAGAGAAGGAGACTCCACAACCTCCCTGGGCAGCCTGTTCCAGTGTCCTGTTAGCCTCACTGAGAAGAAGTTTCTTCTCATATTTAAGTGGAACCTCCTGTGTTCCAGTTTGTACCCGTTACCCCTTGTCTTATCATTGTTTGTCACCGAGAAGAGCCTGGCTCCATCTTCGTGACACTCCCCCTTTATATATTTATAAACATTAATGAGGTCTCCCCTTAGTCTCCTCTTCTGCAAGCTAAAGAGACCCAGCTCCCTCAGCCTTTCTTCATAAGGGAGATGCTCCACTCCCTTAATCATCTTTGTAGCCCTACGCTGGACTCTCTCCAGCAGTTCCCTGTCCTTCTGTAACTGAGGGGCCCAGAACTGGACACAATATTCCAGATGAGGTCTCACCAGGGCAGAGTAGAGGGGCAGGAGAACCTCTCTCGACCTACTAACCACCCCCCTTCTAATACACCCCAGGATGCCATTGGCCTTCTTGGCCACAAGGGCACAGTGCTGGCTCATGGTCATCCTGCTGTCCACCAGGACCCCCAGGTCCCTTTCCCCTACACTGCTCTCTAATAGGTCATTCCCCAATTTATACTGGAACCTGGGGTTGTTCCTGCCCAGATGCAGGACTCTGCACTTTCCCTTGTTATATTTCATTAAATTTTTCCCCGCCCAACTCTCCAGCCTGTCCAGGTCTCGCTGGATGGCAGCACAGCCCTCTGGTGTGTCAGCCACTCCTCCCAGCTTGGTGTCATCAGCAAATTTGCTGATAGTACACTCAACTCCCTCATCTAAGTCATTGATGAATATATTGAATAATACTGGCCCCAGTACTGACCCTTGGGGCACTCCACTAGTTACAGGCCTCCAACCGGACTCTGCCCCATTGACCATGACTCTCTGGCTTCTTTCCTTCAGCCAGTTCGTAGTCCACCTCACTACCCGTTCGTCCAGTCCACACTTCCTCAGTTTAGCTGCAAGGATGCTGTGGGAGACCTTGTCAAAAGCTTTACTGAAGTCAAGGTAGACCACATCCACCGCTTTGCCATCATCCATCCACCTCGTTATATCCTCATAAAAGGCTATGAGGTTGGTCAAGCACGACTTCCCCTTGGTGAAGCCATGTTGACTGCCCCTAATGACCCTCTTATCCTTGATATGCCTTGAGATGGCACCAAGGATAAGGTGTTCCATCACTTTCCCAGGGATGGAGGTGAGGCTGACCGGTCTATAGTTACCCGGGTCCTCCTTCTTGCCCTTTTTGAAGATTCAGGGAGTGCATCCCTCCTGTGTTGTCCCAGGACGTACTTTCACACATAAAATGGGAACTGCTCATCAACAAAAGTTTCTCAGTAGCAGTGCTGCTTGTATGGTGTGCAAGGTAAGGTTTACTCCAGAGTCCTTTCCGTGTCGCAGCCTCCTTGCTTCTGTTGGTTTTCACTTGCTCCTTCTCCTGCACTATATAAGGGTAAAGACTACCTCTGAAAACTTGATGTTTAGACATATCCTTAATCCATAGCCCCAAATCTGAGTGATACCAAACAGTAATGACTATCATAAGCTGGCAGCTGTTTCCTTACTGTGGTTACCCATCTCTTGTAAAGTCTGAGTAGTAGGTGGCCTGTCCAGCTTCCCTTACCAGTATAAAGTCTGCACCAGGTAAGAGTGATACACAGGGATGCCACCTGCACTATGCTCTCTCCTGCCCACCCTCTGCTTCTGGAGTATTTTTGGTGCATCTCTTACCATGGTCTATTTTATGTTTTATTTGTAGCACCTACCTTCATTAAAATAAGAAAATCATTTAATGTCATTCAGCAAGGGGAACATGGATCTTTTCAGTTAAGTTCTGGCGTTATAGGGGACAGAACCAACCTCTTTTGATACAGCTTGGTGATAGGGAGGGCTCCTTCTATAGCTGTGACACTTAACTGTCTTGTAACAACTTTTTAAAGGCGTGAGCAGATGGCAATGGGCTGACTGGGGCCTGGAGCACTGCTGGAGGTGGTACCAAAGGAGCTCCCCAAGCATTGGTAGAGGTGTTCAGCCTTTCATGGTCTGTATTGCTCTTCCAAAGTCTGGCCTTGAACTATTTTCTGTGGAGGAGATGACTTGGATGACTCCTCTCATTCATGCCTAGGAGGGATAGGGAGCTCCCTTTGTCAGATAGAATAAGCAACAGTCATTATGGCTGGATCTTAAATGTTAAGTGGTTTCAAATGTACTTTTATTTGCTGCTCTTGGCTGTTCTTGAGGAAAGGATCACCCTAACCTTTAAGTCAGCCACAGCTCTTAACTTTTATGCAGAATGAGCAGGTATAAATAGAGATCACTGAACTTTGAAGCCTGCCTTTGTCTCCTTGGCTGAGACCTACTTAGACCCTGGTTTCTCCACTGGGTGTCTCTTGCTAATGTTTGTATTGTTTCTACTGCTCTGGCATCTCTTTGGATGTAAAAATGCAGAGAGGCTCAATTAATTTGATATTCACTAGCCACGTACTCCTTTTTAAGGCTTGAGTAGCATAGAGATTCATCATAATACAGACTTTAATGCAAAAGTGAGGTTTTATTCAAAACTTGCAAACAGATTTGATTTTTTTATAAGCAGTTGCCACACCCACAACTCACTTTAAGGTATTACCCTGCCTATAGTCCATGCTGGAAAGCAATGAACTGGAAGAATGAATAGCATTTCTATACCAATAGTTAAAGTCTAATCACACCTTCCAAAGCAGACAATTTCTGACAGAATGTCAAGTTCATTTTCCTGAAGACACACTGTTGATGAATATAACATACTGTTGGAAGGTTTAGTAACTTTTCAACTCCTGAAAACCTTTGAAATTCAATGTAGCCGAAAAGACTGTGTGTCAGATACAGGACTGGGATTCTTTATCAATCTGCAGCTGTACCAAAAAAACATCCTGTGTGAGAACTTCGGTTGTCAACATGCCAGAAAAGCAACAATGAAAAACACACTGCAAACTGATGGTTCTTTTTGTATTCTTGTGGTGTTTTGCTGATGTTTTTAAGTGGTTTAGAAACAACTCCTGCCCAGTTCTTGATGCAATATAAGCATGCAAGCCACTGCTCAGATTCAAATGCTAAATGACTGGGTGACATTTTACATGTTTCTGCAATGTCTTATGTATTGAGAGTTGTCCTACAGCTGTAATTCAACTTGTAGCTTGTGTATGTAGTCTTGAAATAGATGTTTGTATTTAAAGTTAGGTAACTTGTGAACTGCAGGTGAAGGTTGCTTTGCTAGGCACTTAAACTAAGCTGTAAGCTAGGCTTAATGCTGTCTTCCGTACACATTAATGTGATGTTAAAGAAAGGACGTTGCTGATGGTGTGGAGTTTTTTTCTTTAAACAGCACTTTGAGGAAGGAAGACACTAAAGGGACTTATATGATCCTACATTGAATTTTGGGATGGTAGGATTAAAACAAAGGTGAAGGTCTTTTTAAAAGCATTTTAGGAAATTCGCTGAACCTTCCATTATTATTCTTGTCTTTGTGTTTCTTTGGGCACTTGTGAAGTAAATCTCTGATGTGATGCAATTACTGTGAATTTCTTGCTCTAATTTCATATTTTCTTTTTGTTATATGAAGAACTTTGCACTTTGAATATTCAGAATTTAATGCATTTAATATAAGTCACTCTTGAGCTGCTTTGTCAACTTGTGCATCCTACCTGTTAATCTGGGGTCCTATCAAGCACCCGGGGGACAGAAGCGGCTCTGTTGAAGATCCTTCTCTGTTGTTTTTTTTTATAAGGTCTCAATCAACAGAGAATGTTTATTAACTTACTCTGGAGCCATACTGGCTGACTGTTTCTTTTTATTTCTCCTTGCTAATCTTGACCTTGCTGTTAGCTTCATCTCTTTGAATTTTAAGAGGATGTTCTTAATTATTCTCCTGATGTATTTTAAATAGATTATTTGCTGGGTAGCATGCAGAATACCTTCTTGGTGTGAGAAGCTGTTTCCACTTGTCTAATCCATATTGGAGTTTATACTTTTGGGTCAGGAGTGGCCTACCCAGTGCGTTAATTGTATCAGTGAATACTGAGAAAATCTCAACTTTTCAATACAACTTTAGGGCCAGGTGGCTTCTACAGCCTGTGCTTCCTTGCAGTAGTTGTTGGATGAGTTCATCTGGACGTGTGGTTACACTCACCAAAGGGAACATATCAGAAACAGAGAACAAATGAAAAATGAGTGATGATCAGTGAATCTTTAATGTTGCCCTTGACTATTGTCTGTAGACATTAGGAGAGAAGGCTGGTAAGTTTTGCTATTCCGGTCACACTGCTTAATGGCAAATTTCTAAGCCTCTAGCAGTGCAGAGCAGTGTGTTACCACTACTCACAGCAGCAAAAGCTGTTGCTGTACCTCTGAGGCATTTTTCCTTAAGTACCATCATCTTCCCATTGGGATCCCACTGTGTGGCCTTGCCTGAAGAAGAGGAGTTTTCTGACTGACTGTATTAAATGCTTTTTGTTCCTGAGAGACTGGAAAGTGAGTCCGACGACATTCATACCTGCAGTTGTGGTTGTCTGCAATATGTGTCAATAGTTTGTCTTGGTAGTTAAATGCTAAGGGTCTGTATTTTTGGTGGATGTTGCTGGTTGAGTGCCATTTTCTTCCAGCATTATAATGTGAAAGGATCACTCTGTTCCTGAACCTTGATGAGGAAGACCCATAACACCGACATAGTCAATAGGTCTCTTGTTTTCCTGTCGGGTTTTATTAAACTCTCCTGTGTGCGTGAGGGAGGTCTATGGCTATTTCAAGCAGTTACTGAGATCGCAGTCTATGCAACGAAGAGCTACAGAGAACAACATATGGATTAAAGGTGTGACATGTAGCTTGTTTATAGGTCAATGGACAGGCCTTAAAGGTTGGCTTAGCTGGTTCGGACTGGGCTTGGATGAATTCAACCAAAGCTCTTCTAATTAAAATTGTCACTCTTATGAAATTACTTTTTCTGGATCTAGTCCTGCTAATAATTACATAGTCAAAAAAACAAATATTGGTGCAAATACCAACAAATATAAAACTGATAATACCGAAGGGTTTGTGAGAACATTGATAATAAAAGGAGTTTATGTGGAAAAAAAAAAATCACTAACTCTGTAAACCTGTAGGATTTTAGGAATTAATAGGAAATATGAACAGGTATTTCTACATGAATGTGGTATGTGATAAAAAGCGTGTCTTCTAAAAACAAATCATCAAATAGGCTGAACTGTCTAATTCAGATAACTTTTCCATATCACCATAGTCTTAGTGATTTTGTTGGTCTACTCTTGACAAGGATAGCCTATAAATTCAGGAAATATAAAGGAGTAGCTTGATAAAAATGTGCTGAAATATGAAAAATAGTCTTCTTGAGCACGTTAAAATAGAACATTTTCTGGTGATCTCAACAGAGACATTGTTTTTAAATATTTCCCCTTAATGCTGTTTTTTCTCTTTGCAGTCAGTGTTTTATAGCAGTTATTAAAAAAAATAAACTCAAGTCAAAGTGGTGACGGTGCAGTACTACTCGTAGCCCTGTGCAAGGCCTATACAGGGAGATTAGAGCAAGGTATTCAATTAACCCTACAGCTATAATTTAAACTGGGGTCTATAACAGGAGATGTACTTCATGCATAACTTCTTACCTAATGCAAAACTCATGTACCTATTCATTGGCAGAAATGGGAAGCAGAAGGTCTATTCTATTAATACTGCTAATTAGTTATTTAATATTTGTGAAATGCAGAGTCATGTGAATTATCTATGCCATCAATAAGAATGCAAAGCTAGAAGCAGAGTCTCAGGCTTGTACAGAGAGCAATGAGTAGCTGATCCTGAATTAGGAAAAAACAGGAGAAAAATAATCCAAAGCACCATTTCTCTGCTTGAAGGGTGTGTGTGTGTGTGTCATATGTCCTGGGTGCTGGTGATCAAGAAGTGTAGCTGGAGTTCATGGCACAGGTGCAAAGTCTCCTCCTGGGGTTTCTGGAGGCCTTTGGAGCTGCTCATCCCTCTGATGGGAGGGTGTTCAGATAAGCTATTCTCACCTGGCCCCCACCGGTGCAAGCTGTAGGTAGCAGGTAATTAATGGCTGCAGAAAGCTGCAGTGGTGCTGTCCACTGTGTGGTTTGACTTCCATGGGGTTTGTATTTTAAGGTAGACCTGGGAAAGTATGGCCTTGGGAAATTCTATAAAAACATGTCCAAAACACTATGAAAGGCCCAGAAGGGTATCACTGCAGTGGGTGTCTCCTGTGGGGATAGCCACACTGATTCCCAGAGCCTAGAAAGCTGCAGGATTCCTTCATCTTTGCAGGTACTGAGAGATTTGCTTATTTTCAGCTCCTGTCTTCTCCCCAGGCCACCAGATGCTGTGCAGTTGAAGAGCACATCTTCCAAGCACAGTCTTCAGGCCATGGGATTTTCCTCTGTAGTTCTGCCTTTCATATGATTTTTATTATTAATTGCATTAACCCAACCGAAGGAAAGAAAGGGAAGAAAATCAGAAATGCGTTAAAGTTTAACAAGAATAAAAAATGAAATCATTCAAAAGAGGGGAAGTGAGCTAGTGAAGAAAGTAATAAAAGGAAAGTAATATATTTTTTTCCCCAAATGTCCTAAAAAATAAATTAGCAAACCTGAAGCTCTCTTAAGAGTTTGGTCTGTAAATTTAAAATTGTAAGTCTGGAGCTACGTTTCAGTCTGCAGGAAGCAAGATTTTTACTGCTGATGATAGCAAAACCCAGGTGGTAGCATCTCACCCAGGATGTCTCAGTAAATTCACCCCTGTTTGACTTTTACTTAACCTACTCTCAAAGGAGTTCTTACATCAAAGTTGATGTGAAATTTCCCATTCAGAGAAACTGAGACATTTCTAAAGCATTTCAGCCAGGAATTACAGGGTATCCCCATAGCTTTCTGAGGAGATCAGGGTACAAGAGAGATTTGACGAAGTATTTGGCTGCTCTCTTCTACTTTGCACCATCACTTCATTTCTCTACTCTGAAGTATCGCTGCCTAATGATTCATCCACTGCACAACTTCTACACTCTTTTTCAGCCATGGGTTTTATGTTGAATGTGTTGGAGAAAGTGTGTTAACGTAGAAATTATCATTCAAGCATAAATTAACACTGTTTTGTTTCAAGTTCTCAGTTTCTTTGCTTGCAATCTATCCCTGATGCTTTGTGAATATAGTAAAAGACTTGTGGAGAAAAAAAAGAATTGTGCACAAGCACTACTTGATTTTAAGGCCAAAGGGACCTCTGTGATCATCTGAAATAATTTCTGGTGTCTCTTGGACTTTTGGAAATTAGTGATGCACAATAGCAATGGTTATTGCACATGTGGGAGTAGCACCTCATATGCATAGGAACAGTCCTGGCAATAACACCCCTACACTTTTTTTCTAATTCTGTTAGCTTTATTGAAACACTTCTTATCTGAAATACTAAAATACATGCTAGATTCCATAGAAATAAGTTTAAAATCCACTTCATTTAATTTTCTATTGGAAGGCAACTGCTAACAAAGCTGCCTCAAGTGTCACAAATCATTATTTCTTCAGCTGAAACTCAGTTTGCTTTTGCTACTTCTGCCGAGATTCTGCAGTGATTCGGGCTCTTGTTTCAAAGGTTTAAATCTAGTGATACAGATTATCTTGTTATCTGTACCTTCCAGAATTGAGGCTTTGCCTTTATCAGATTTTGCAGGAAGAGCGTCTCCAGTATTTCAAAAAGTTGGGATGATTTCTGTGGTGCTTCTTACCCTGATAACTTTTTGTGATGTACATCTAAGTTCTGTAGTTAACTTTAGCTGGAGATTTTTTTCTTTTCCCCTTGTTTTCCCAGAGGCAACTGATACACTGGCTTTTAGTATGAGAAATCTTGTATTACTTCTTCTTTCATTTATGATATGTATGACCTAAATATTTCTTTACGTTAACTAATTCTGCCAACATCTCTTATTTTTGAAGTTGTGTCCAGCATTATAGACCAGGCTTTTCATTCATAGCTGAGTGCCAAACATCAATGTATGTCAAGGGTAAGATTGTATTTATTCTCCTAACATCTACCAGGAATAAAACTGTGTCCATTTGTCCTATGGCAAACTCTGAGATACAGAGGTATGAGACAGCATTTCTGGGGTAGGATGAGGAATCTGCTGTAGAGCAGAGATTTGAATACCAAACCAGGGCTTAGCACTGACCATTGGCCTTCTCTGAGACCTCACAGTCTTGGAGTCTGACCACCTATAGTGGCATGTAGTCTCATGTAGCTGATTCATTGACTGTGTCTTAACTTAGTCTTAGAGGCTTCGTGAGACTTGTATTGTTCTAGAGTGTGTTGGAAAGGAGGAAAAAGAAGGTAGTGTCCATGAAGAAGAATATAATTAGCCTGTGAGTTAAGTGCTTTTCCTACATCAAGGCCAAGCAAGGCAGTTTTAAACATTTAATTAGCTACAACTAGCAATGTTGGGTTTGGGTTTTTTTCAGTTTCCTTTGAAAATTCTATTACTTTGGTGAGGGGAAGGGTAATTATCTTTTTTTCAACTAATCCAGGCCTGACATCTTGTAATATAGAGGGAGAAGGCAAAGCAGCGTTTAATGTTCTACTAATTGTCAAGGTCCTTTAGCTTTTGGAAACCTACTTAACTTGGGGCTGCTCAGAGGCATTAAAATGCTATTAGACAATCATGATTTGTATATCACATTGTTTCATTTGTCTACCAGTAGTAGAAAACCTGTCATTACACCAAAGCATAATTTGGAGCTTTTCCATATTCATGATATTGTATGATGTTGGAAAACAAATGCCACCTCAACAGCGTACAATTACTGATCACATGGAGTGACTGATCTTTAATTGGTTTTAAATCAGAATTTTCTCCATTTTACCCCCCTGCAGAGCACCACTGAAGCTTCAGGTAAGGAAAAGAAGTGTCATGTTTTGTAAGAAACCATAAAAACACCATTTCTGATATTAGCTTAAAGGGACTTTGGGCACAATTATTGTAGATCAGGATGAAGACTTTGTACAAGATCACTGCCAATTAAAAAAGGCTTCTTGTACTTCATGATCTCTAACACATTACTTTTGGTTATAGTAAAGAAAAGTCAAGTTTTTCCATGAAAATTTAAAAACCATTTTACTTTTTGAACTCCTATTGCAAGTATACTTTAAATCCTTCATAATTAAACCTCTGCTGAGGTTAAAAATATTGTTGCCATTTCTGTTTAAACCTACATTTCTGAAGAATGAAGAGTAGTGAAAATTTGTTCAAGTTGCTACATAGCACACAACCTCATGGATGAGTTACAGAGGTTTTTTTACCAATTTTGGAGACTATTCTGATACACAAAAGAAATTTTGTGTGGTATGTTTCCAGTATATATCTTTATATAATGAGAAAACAACCTTGGTTTTGGTGTGCAATTGTTTGACTTATTTTTTACTGGGACAGGTCAACCAGAGAAGCAGTTGACTCTCCATCTTTGGATGTTTTCACAGAGATAGGGCCAACCTGACACACACACACACACACACACACACACACACACACACACTCTTTTGACTGGACAAATACCATTTTTTTTCCCAACTATTTGAACATTCCCAAGCTTGCTTTGAACAATCCATTTTTAAAGAGTCCTAAAGAGAAAAATCTGATGAGGACCTTCTTCAAACTTTTGGTGCCATGCTGTGAAAGCCTTTGATCCAGTCTAATTTGTCTTCATAATTCCACCAGCTCCTTCCAGCAATTTTCCTCCATACAGAAGAAGAGCTAATCAATCCTGAAGGCAGTTTTCAGAATATTTTCTTTAGAAAAATTATATCCATTCCCTCATGCACTTTACCTCCAGTCCAAGCTACATTTCTCAGCTAAGTGAGTCATGATTCCTTTAACAGTCTTAAGAATTTTTCTCTTTTTATGTTTGTGCAGAGATTTGTGTTGTTGAGTCACGGTACACTTGGGAATTTCATCCCTAAATGACTATGGAGTAGCTGACTGGATAATCTTCCCACTGCTTCACTAAATGTTGATTATTGCAATTATCTCTTGGGAATGGGAGGTGGGTAAAGGTCCACACCTTGCTACCCATGTCCTCTTTTCCACTGCCAGCTAGATCCTGCTTGAAGTTCCTGCTGTTTGTCTTCCTTAATGCTGAGGGAAAATGTTTCAGGCTCTGTTGATACCATTAATAAGGGAGTACTAAGAAATTATTGATATCCCAAAGGTTTAAAACACAAATATCATATCTGGCAAAAAGAGGATCTGGGCTAAGGGAAGAAAGTTTATTCAGCTGGTGAAGATGTCAGGGAATTATATATACTTCTAGCACATATGTCTTGGCAGGGAGAAGAGAAGGAAGTTTAGAAAACAGTGCTAAACAGTGGGTTGAATAGTGTGGGAAAAATGATTAAAAGCTGTGTCTCATTAACAGGGAAATCTCAGTGAGGATCTGTGTACTTTACTCAATGCAAGTGAAAGTAGTGATGGTAGTTGAATGTCATAGAGGAGTAAAACTCAATGCTGTATTTGAGACACTGGATGTGAAGAATTTCCCATAAGATGTGGAAGGTTGGTTTGTTAATGAAAAAAGTTGTTTTGTGTCATAAGTAAGTGAAAAAGGAAGGTAAAGGGATTGTAATAAGCAGTTTGAGTGGGGTTTGCAGGCTTCAAGTTCTCGAACAATTCATTAGAATAGTCAGAAAGGAAAATAAATTCACTTTAAGCCGTAGAGTGGCAGTATGTGGTTGGGAATCTGTATAATAGAAACTTGCTACGAAGAAGGAAGGTCATTCCTCTTACAGAAACTGCCTTTTAAAATCCATTCTGGCTCCATTTCTTTACTAGTTTTTAATGAAATGTTTTCTGGTTGATGCTCTATTTGGAATAAATAAAAGTGTTATGGTATGGAATTCTGGGTGGTAAAGCTATCACTCCTTGTAACTCATGAAATGAATTGAACAATGGATGATTTTGAGATTAAAATCAAAGTGTCCTTTGATTTTTCTTGTGCCATATGCCTGCATATAAAAAAAAGCTACATAGGAAGCGTAAGTGATCTGGTTGTCTTGAAAGCTAACGCAAGAGGTGTTAATAGCTTTAATTACTATTTTATAGTGAGGGTGAGTTGAGAAAGAAACTATGTAAGTGCAATTTTACTGTAATATAATGCTGTATTCTTTCACAAATGCTGACGTGCAGGTTCCTATATTAGCAAATAATAGACTTTATTGCTCATGATCACAAGAAAAATTAAGTTATTTCACGCTCTGATATAAAGCACTCTACTGGGTTTTTTTTAGGTCTGNCCCCCCCCCACTTCAGTTTCTGGAAGATGGCATTTACTTTGCTTATTATACAACTTTCTGCTTTGATTATTATGCAAAACATTAAATATTTTCACATTTCCAGTGCAATTAAACAGGACATCTGTTACACTGGGAGCACAAGAGAACATTTTTATTATGCTGAAAAGATTTTCTGTGTATAACTATGCCATTATTTGCATTACCAATTGCATATTGAAAAGTACTCATCATTAAAGAGTCAGCACGCATAACTGAAGACCACAGCAGTACCCATGGTGTTAAAGCACTTTGTCTCAGGAGCAGGCAACTGTCCATTGTAATAACAGATATTGGTAAATTATGTATTGTAAGAGCAGGCGATGTGTGTCTGTGGCTCCAACTGTTAATTGTGGCTTTTTCAGTCCTTTCTGCTAGAACGGCACCTTTGATGTCAATTCCTTCGCAATAAGAAACTCAGCGCGGCTGAGGTGACACAGGTAGCGGAGAAGGAGAATTTGTCAGCTGAACTTGGTGTGAAAGCTGAAATTAAGGCCAGGCATTCCTATAGTCCACAGGGTGTCACCTTGAAAACCCATGAAATAAGAGAGAATTGGAGCTCTGAGGAAAATACAGTGTTTGAACAGTTGGAACCTAACCAGGAGTTCCACAGCTGGAAAGTGGCAAAAATAGGGGAATAGGGGACTCAAAGAAGGGAACTGCATCTGGCTTTGCTGTAATTATATGTGCTTTGGTTATATTCATCCCTTTTGTCATTACACACAGGAGATAGTGCCAGAGATTAATTTGATTTGCTGTGGATTCTGTGCAAATTTACTTTTGATGTAGCTCTGAGGCATGTTACTGTATTTTATCTATAGCTCTAGTGTAAGTGTAGAGAAAAAAGGGAGTTAAAAGACCCTCAAAAGCCAGACAATGCAACTCACATTCGGGAGAGGACTGTGATTTTGGTGTAATACACTTCCTTCCATTTTTGTTGACTATTTCTTCCTCATCTTGGAGAGTTTGAGGATCTATAAATCATAATTTTCATACATCACCTAAAGTTGCATATTTTCAGATTGTTTGCAAATTTTTATATTAGCCTATTTTTCTTTTCTGTAGGGAAACATCTGCAGTAGCAATATAGTAGGAGGGGTTAAATTGTCACCACAACTAATTTGTGTCCCAGATAACAGAATCACAGAGCAAGTTTTGTTGGGAGGGACCTCTGGAGGTCATCTGACCTGACACTCCACCCCAGAGAGGCACAGTTTGTGTTTTTGAATACAAATTTGGGGTTTGTATTCCTTTCACAATTAAGGAGTGTTTTAGTCTTGACTGTTGGCTCTGGTTTCCATATTAAAGAGCACTCTTCCTCTGCATATTTAGCAGGTGCTTTGAAGATTTATTTCATAGCTTTGTCAAGTAATTAAGATCCTCATGAATGGCCCCCATTCAGGACCCGTGATGTAGATTGAAATATGTTGGAAAAACTGTTATTTCCTGGAAGCTTCCACTTTGATCAGCTCCTAAATCTCTGATATCCTTAGTTTGAGTCAGATTAACCACTCTCATGTCTAACTAATGCATTGTGGTGTTAATGATTGGAGCTAATCATTGTTATCTAAGTGAGAAAAATGCATGTTATCCATTATTCTGCTTGTGGTTATGAGTTATGACAGACAGCTATCATGCAAATGGGCGCATTTCTCCTAGCAAATACATAAAAGCACCCTTTAATTCTTATTTTTTCCCTGATTAGAGCAAATAGTGACACCTTCAGCAGAGGAGCACTGGGTAAAGTACTTGGTAAATGGCCATTACCCTCAGAGAGATGAAGAGAGATGGCACAAACCACAAACTGCTCTTTCCAACTGAGGGAAACCCTACATGGAATAGGGAAGGGAGTTTTATTCCACCACTTGATGTCACTATATGCTCACTCTTAAAACTAGACAGAATTTTTTTGCCTTGCCAGGAAGACTTGTCCACCTTCCTGACTGTTTGCTGCTGTCAAGATTTTATTGATGGTGCCAATTGACTGAAGAAGTAGGACAACACCAGTGAGGACAATTCTCAAATTTCCTCTGAAGTGATGCGTGCCTTCCCTTGCAAAAGAGACTTCTCTTGCATAACAGAATAATGGCTTTCTAGACTTAGGATGCTTTTGGAAAACTTTACAAATGGGAGCTCATTACTTTTCAAAGCACTTAACTACATTCTTAATGTGACTAACTGAAATCCATTCTTCCGGAGGTCTGGGGGAATCTCAGCCATTCATGAGTTCTTTGATAACCTCTCTGTGTTTAGCAAACTGCACCCTCATTGAGTATTATTTCTGTAGTATCCCACTTTTTGAGGCCTCTTCTCCCACTCCTTTCCCTGCAGCGAATTGCGGCAAAGGTATAAAAAAACTCCACTTTTGCCAAGTTTGACACTTCTCACTGTCCTCTGCTTCACTTCTGAGCAGTTGCAGTGCAGAAGGAAACAGTGAGATGACTTTGGGGCTTCTTTGGATTTACACCAGCAGAGGAGGTAGCTGTATCAGACATCTCATGTCTAACCCGAGCATCCTTAGGCAAAATTCTCTCTTTACTTTCTACAAGACTGCATCTATCATTATATTTACTAATTGTTCTATGAGTATTCTAAATGCATCCTTTATTGCAAATGTGAGCAATTTCTTTGATAACATAGTACATGAGAAAGTGTAATTGAGATTTAAATAGAAATCTATTTAAATAGTTTAATTTTTCTCAAACTGAAGAGACTGTTCTGGAATACCATTAAGTTGTTGTATCTGGAAGATTATATTCCTTGAGCCTGTACATTCAAAAACTTTTATTTGTAGGTCAAAATAATTAGATTGTCTTCAAGTAATCAGTACGTTAGCACTTAATAGCCTCTTAAATCTGCTTTAATCCATTTGCATTAATTGTAATAAATCACTCATTTAAATTGGACATAATTTATGATAGAAAACAATATAATTCCCGAGTTTTTGAAAGCTGATGGAAAGAAAAAAGCTACTCATGTTGCTGAAACGGAACTTAATTTCACAGCTAGTCACAGGAATATGTTTCTGGGTTCCCTGTAACTTCAGAAAAAACAGGATAATCATTGGTATTGCAGCCAGTCAGATCACTTGTAGAGGCTGGAAAAATTCTAGTCCTCACAATGCTTGTTTAAAATTTAAAGTAGATTTCTGTAACAAAGCCCCCCAAAATATAAATGTGATTAGGTGATGACCTAGGTCATCCAGCCAAAAACTTCTGCATAAAACTTTTAATGTGTTTGGCTGAAGTGGATGCTGCAGAAGAGAACTGGCTCAGAAGAGGTATTTTAGTTCTGTGAAAGTCTATTTGTGTTACAGTAGCAAATCCCAAGCTGCACTTTAAAAGTTGAACCCGTGAAAATGCCCATGGCATTGAAGGCCGGTTTTAAAAAAAAAATTTTGAGTACACCAGCACCTGGTGATTTGTTCAGAGGCATCTGTGTGGGTGCCTCTGTGGCTGTGGTGGATGTAAGAGACCTGCATTACCACAAATACCACAAAATACCACAAAAATGCCATGTGCTCCCGCAGCCTGGATCTGCCTGTGTTTGTGGGCTGTCCCAAAAGAAGGGTGAATGTTCCTTCCCCTTCCTGCTAATGTTGCTTCCTTTCTCTCCACATCTGTTATGCAAAATATCCCTTTGACATAAAAGCACAAAACATTAGGTAGTCATGATGCATTTTTCTATTGCTCAGTTATATGCTGGCTGGTTCTTTACTTGATGTTTATTATGGGATATTTACTGGAAGACAACGGCACTCTGGGATTTAGAGTCAAGCTAAATTATTAGTAGCTTAGTATCTCATTATTCCTCTTTCTTCTGTGAGTCAGCACCGTTTTCAAAGCACCATCTGGCACCACAGAATCAACACCCCAGCACGCTACAGTCATTAATAACAATTTGCTGATGTGCGTGTATTGGCAATTGTTTAGCCTTGGGTGATTTCAGGAACAGTGCCTGAGCAGTCAAGGCAAAGATGAGGTGGCTGCCACCATAGGCTTCTCCTGCAGATGATGTCTCTGCTGGGGCTTTATTTTGTAGCCGTTGCTACAACCTGATGTCCAGGTAGGTGGCGTAGGCAGGCCCTGAGCAGTCTGCTTGTGCTACACTCAGATCCTGCTGCTAGCCAGGAGAAAAAAACTCCTTTGGGAGCTGTGCCCAAGTAAGGCAGAACAGGGCTACCAGCCTGCGGTCCCTTTTGCAAGTGGTCTGCAACCTGCTGACCCCTCCCAGGTCCCTAGCACCTTGTCCTCTCCCAGACGGACCCTCCAATCACTGCTACAACCTCTTCTGGAGACCTCAGTTCAAATGCTTGTGGAAGGGAATCGGGTGTAGGCTGCAAGATAAAAATAAAACCTCTTCTTGAGTCAGGCCTGCACTTTTAAATAGCCCTGTGAAGCTATTGTAGGTAATATTTTATGCTTTTGTAGTGGAAGCATCAGAGTGTATGTTTGACAATCTTTATTACTGAAGTTAGGCATGAATCTAACAAGTAAGCCCTGATAGTTTAGTAACATGCTGAGAATCCTTGTGGCTTAGCAGAAGCAAGGCAATAACAGCAGAAATCTCACAAAAGAGCTGCTCCTCTCAATGAACAAAACCCTCACACTTGAAGCTTTAGAGGTAGAAACTATCCAATCCATGTATACATGTTAACTTCTACCTTAGTAGTGTGCCTTATAATTAACATGTCTTATCCTGCTGGTTAACATTAAGAGTTACACATGTATGAATTTTAACAGAGCTGCTGCAAGGCTTAAAAATAAACTTTTCAAGTTATTTGATGACATATCTTGACTTCATAAGTGTGATCTTACACCACTTGATGTCATAGGTCATTAGAGCTACATCAGCAATTAAAGTAACTTTAATGTATTATTATATTCATTGTCACCACTCTGTGCAACCTTTCCTGTACTAAAGTAAACTTTTAGATGCTTGATTCAAATTTGTATATAAGAACTGAAGACTTTTGTGGCTGTTAGAGGTATTAACACATTTTTGATGAAACTCTTATAGGTAGGAAGCTGAACCCTGTACCCTTTAGTATGGACTGAGCAGTTTTGAGCAGAAGACACTAAAGGAAGAAGTAGACTTTGCCCTTTAACATGTTGCTTTGTGTCTGCTACATGGTACTTAGAGCTTTGTATGATATAAACTTTGCTTTTTCTATGTTATGAACTTTCACTTTGTATGGAGAACAGTTCCTAGAGTATGGGGCTGTTCATCAGGCTTATAATTTATGTGTAGAACAATAGGAAAGTCATTTTGCTGAATATATGTCTTCAGAGAGCTATCACACCATCATCAGCTTCAATTACAAGGCTTCAGAAATGATTAATATGCAAGATGCTTTTCTTTGTGGCTTCGCTTAAAAGAATGACAGAAATTTCAATGCATGTTCTTTCCCCAGTGTATTCTTTACCATTCAGTAAAAGCAGGAGTGGGAGAGGTAGCTCACAGAAGGTACAAATCAGGCAGGGAAAAGCATTTACATAAGTGAGAAAATATGCAAGTACCTAGTCTTAATTGATGTTACCATTTAGGGACCTTCTGTTGGGAGTCAGGACTCCCTGCTCTGTGGTTTCTCCTGCTGCATTGTCTTCTTTGTAACTCTTCAGTTATTGGTCTCTCCAAAGGACCTTTGAAGTATTTATTCTCTCTGGAGACACAGTTTTGTGTACTCTTGCTATTCTAGCAGCTCTTATTGATGCAGAACTGTAAGATAGTAAGACATCATTTGTGATCTGGAAGTGTGGGCTCTTATGTCACCAAAGCTTTTCTGAATTAAACGCTATTGAACAAGACCAGTGGCCTGTACACCATTGGAAGGTCCTAATATTGCATCTAGTTACCAAAGAAAGGTAACAAAAAAGAGAAAATATATTGTCAATTGTTAACAGCCTTAAAATATCTATAAGGAGGCCTGCATCTTCTCCTAAGATTTTTCATGACGCCACAAATTGAAAAAGTTTGAAGGCCACTGACAAAGAAGGCTTATTTTTTTGAGAATGTCCCAGTTGTGGAGAATCCACTTCACCTCATGGCATCTCATTCTAGTTGGCAGTATCCCTGCTATTTAAAAGCTGGCCTTTATTTCTGGATTTGGGTTGTTGGGCTGCCCTGCATCTCTTATACTTTTGAATGCTGGATTAAAAGAGTGTCTATTTTTTTGGAGATGGCAAGAGGCTGTGATCAAGCTGCTGCTTAACTCTTCATTTGATAAATGAAATGGATTGATCTCCTGAAATCTTTTACTTTATGTGGAGAGGTATCTCCATAAGAATGGACATGTGAGCAAACCCAGACTTGGCGGCGCCAGTAAGGATGGCTACAGGGAATACATAAACAAGGACACACAAGGACGGTTACAGGGAAGACATAAACAAGGACACACGGGGACAGCCACGTGTGGCACGTGACACAGGAGTGAAGCAGCAAGAAAATGGAGGCAGAAGGTGGAACCAAGGGAGGCGCCTTGAGAGCAGTACCTGGACAATCAAGAGATGTTGCTTAGTGCCTGGCAGAGTTTGTTACCAATTAGAGTTGTGCTTCCAGCGCACGGTTAGTGCTGGTGGGTATATAATGAGTGAGCTTCGGGCAATAAACGGCAATGCTTGGATTATATTAGTCCGTGTACGCATTGTCCATTGATCTCCCGCCGCAACTTTAAAGCATGCTTTCTAGACTTTTACTTATCTGACAGGTTGTGGGGATTTGATGCTTTGGAGATGAGACCCTGTTTATTGAGTTTGGAGTATAAGGGCCCTGCTTGTTGTGGGGTGTTTCAAGCCCTTCATGCATCCACCTCTCTACAAACCAGTTCTTTTTCTTGTTGTGTGTTTCAGGTTGTTCTGGGAGACTGTAAAATGTTAGATTTTAAATGATTGCCAGGCTTAAATCAATATAAGGGAAACAGAAGTGTTTCTTTGTTGGTCAATAAAATGCTATAACCTGTACCACCAAAAAATGCTGAAATCAGCTTTGAAGAAGAAAAAAATGCAACAGTAGCAGATGCAATTACAGTGATTTGCTGCTCTAAAACACCTCCTGTGTACAGGGGTAAAATGGAAGTTCAAATAACAGAAAAAAAAGGTGTTTGTGTTTCTCAAAACCTGGAGTTTAGGTTTGGGCTAAAAGATGTAATGTATGCTAACCAGAAGCTTATGTGACCTTTTAATAATGAAAAAATGGGATGAACATCAGATGCTTCATCACCAAAGTCAGTGACATTTCATGTTAATTGAATTAAAACAAAAATGTTTGTCCTAGATATTGCCAAGTAAAGTTTTCTTCTTGAGGGGTTTGTCCCAATCTTGATACAGGGAATTAAACTGAACTGAAAGTTTGGTTTTATTGTTATGTTTGTATAGAAACAGTGATCTAATTGCCTGAAAAACATTCCTTTTATTTCCCTGTGAACACACAAATACAGATTATGAAGCTTGTAACCAGTGAAGCTTCTGGGAGGGCATGACCTGAGCCACCATATGACTACAAAATAAGGAGGAAAATTAATTTACCTTCATTTTGGTTATCTACCACACCAGCTGGCATAAATGTTTCCAGTTTGCTTTGACAGAGATCGTACAAGTTTACCTTGTGGGATTTTTTTTTTTGTGTGTGTCTACCTGTCTGGGTATCAGAGAATTTGCATCAGTTTCAATGAACAATGAGGTTAGTGCAGCATTTGGAAAGACAGCTTGTGCACAGTAAAGCCTGCAATGCTGCTGGATGACACCGAAATTAACAAAAAACTTATCTGAGGTGAGGCTACTGCTGCAGCATCTCTGCAGAACTCTCAAGACAGACTTCTAACACGGCATGAGATGGCATCCTCTCATTCTATTCATTCATCATTTGGAAAATGTAAAATGTAGGTTAGTTTTCACAAGACTCTTGTGAACCTGTAAAATCTTTGTTTACAGGTACAGTGTAACTAAATCTGTGTTCCTAAGCTTCTGCCCATGCAGCAGTGGGTTTAAAAAGCGAGAGTTGAAGTTATTCTGACTCTTCCAGCTCCCAGGTTTTTCATCTTTATCACCACAACCTTTCAGAAAAGTCAGATGTGTGTAATAGAGCTGAATTTACCTCCTGGTACAAATAATGTATCAAGTGCTATAGATTCTTGGCAATTGATGCCTGTGACTGTTGTGTAAACAACATGCTTGAAGCAGTGAGATTATACAGGTTGCAACATTTCAAATAGAATTATTAATTTATAAAAAGACAAATGGTATTCCCCAGTATGGGGATTGTCTGGCTACAGAGGTGTGTACCTACCAACTGACAAGTTTCTTACCTTTGTTGGCATTCTCTTAAGACAAAACTGCCTATTTTCTACACTTAACTATCCAATTGCATGTGTTGGCTGGCACGGGAGCCTCAAGTGCTGTGTCCTAAAGTCCTACCACATTCCTGGGATGGGATTTCTACACCACTGGTTGGATAGTGCAAGGTCCCAAAAGTCTTGTGTGGTTTTGGTGAGACGTTGCTGTTTGTGGAGGGAGCAAAGCAATGCTAGAAACTTCTTAGGCCTTAACGCAGGCTTGGGGGATAAGGAAGCTGAAGCTGCTGATGGATATCAGCAGGGCTGATTACTTATAATCAAGGATTGTGTAAGCACTGTGGAAAGGACAAGTGTTAAGACAGGATTTAAGGAGCATGAAGGAGTACATGGTCCATTTCAGTAAGGAAACTATTGGCTGGAATAAATAACAAAAAAGAGTATTCAGCTTTTTGACTGAGCTCAAAATGTTGTGAATCACTGTGAAGAAGTTGTCATATGGTATTAGATTGTTGCTTTTTGCATGTCCTGTCATTAGCCTGCTGAAAAACATATATTCTTGGTTTTGCTCAATTCTCAAATTTCCTACTACTTTCTCCATTCTTTTTCAAAGCTAGATAATACAATTCTGCAGCTGTGATATGTATTGGAAGCATCTTGGTGATTTCAGGGGAACTGCTTGAATAAAGGAAGAATTTCCAAAATTCTAGTGTCAGAGATAGCTATCTTCTAAAATTTGTGTTGCTTATAGTGAAAACCAATTTTCCTATACATACAGAAATTCTCTGGGCAGGGTTTTGCTATCAGTTTTTAGATGAGCATGTAGGATTTGTTTTGAACTGCTCTTATTTTAGATATTAAGATATCTGATGCATTAAGTGGTCATGAACAAATAAACTCTTGAGGAGAAGTGCTGCTTCCTCTATTTGGAACAAAAGAGGTGAGGAGTGAGCAACCTAATGTTGGATTATTTTCTATCTCAGCAGCCCTCTGATGGTAAGGTTGAAGCAGGACATGATTCAGAGTAGTTCTGCAAACAAAGGGTACTTAAAGGTCAGAGAGAGGCACCAGTGGCCCTCAGCTGTGAGGTCCAGCAGGAACTGCTCATGTGTCCTTGTAGTGGGTCTGTCTGAGCTGATTTTCCCCATACAGCTCTCATGCTGCAGTACTAGGACCCAGAGAGTGTTGATAACACACACCTTTGTTATGACTATCAGTGCCCACACAGCACCAACGGTACGGGGGGGACAAGATCTGGGAGGGGATACAACCCGGACAGCCGACCCGAGCTGACCAATAGGATATTCCATACCATATGACGTCAGCTCAACTATAAAGGGAGGAGGGCGGGGGAGATTCGGGGAAGACATTTGTCCTCCGAGCAACCGGTACGTGTTCTGGAGCCCTGCTTCCCAGGACAGGCCCGACACCGCCTGCGGATGGGAAGTAGAGAGTAACGGCTTTGTTGCTTTTGCTTCGCGCGCACGCGGCCTTGCTTTCTCTGCTGTTTATTAAACTGCTTCTTATCATAACCCACGGGTTTTCCTTTTCCATCTTACTCTCTCCCCGCTTGCCTTGCTGATGAAAGTTTTGGTGTGGGGGGGAGTGATAGAGGGACTAGGGGTGGGCACCGGGCACCCAGACAAGGTAAACCCACCACAGTCCTCAAGTCTGGCTAGAGACCAAATGCAGATTTGTCCAACATCAGTGAAAACCTGCAGGAACTTTTTCTCATTCTCCATGGAAAATTTCGAATGGACAGATCATTAGTAACAGAGTACTAGAATTTGAATAACAGTTTAGCCTCTTAAATCTTCCCTGGATTCCCAAAACAGTTTCTTTTCTTCTTTCAGTTTCCTGTCAAATCTCTGCCCTGATCTTCTCCATGGCCTCTTCCCCAAACCCCTCACTGTGCTATTTGATGATCAGGTATCCCAATTAGCATCATCATCTGCATTCTGCAGAATTGGATTAATAAACTTTATCCACTTATAGGACAACAAATTGGCAATTATTTCATTCCACTCCAATTATTGCAGAATGCTGACAGGAGAACGTGTCATGGCCTATACCAAATAAATTCTACTAGATCTTTGCAAGTGAAAGACTTTATTTTAATTGTGGCTCTAATCTAAATTACAGCTGCTGTGGAAATACAGCAACATTTGTATTTTAATAGAGATGTGTAACAGTATGTTGCGGCATCAACAGGATTTTGTTCATCTGATGTGATGTCCTAATTATAATATCTTTCCAAGATTTATTATATACAATAAGATTTCCAAGTGTATATACTGATATTTTGTAGATGAAGATGATATTATCTTGTGTGAGAATTTGCATCGCCAAAGGTTTGTGTTTGTAAAAATTCACATTTGTAAGATTAATACTGATCAAAAGGACAAATCCTCATTATGAGGTCCTTATTATGCCATTAATAGAAAAGAGATAGATCTGGATTTCTTCTGAGCATACTGAAGCTTTTGGAAATATGAGCTGTGAATTTTGAGTGTGTAAGTACCCTTCAGTCACATATAGGGAGCAGACAAAGAGTGATACACACATAGGTTTGAGCTGGGAATGTAATTGTAGCATCCTATCTATCATTTACCTTATAGCCTAGTCTCTCAAAATATTTACTTTAATTTTTACTTTTTTATTAAAATAAATTGATTTTTGGCTTAGTGAAGTTTACATGGCATATGGTACGAAGGCGTCTAGACATCAATACATTTACAAGACTGAGAAAAGGTGCAGAGGTGATGGGACCAATATGTTTGAGCTGTATCAGGGATGTTAGGAAATCAGTGCTGATTATTTGGTGGAGGCTGTTGGGCAGAACAGAAGTAAAGCTTAAGTTGATTGAACAGGCTGCAGGAACATTTGGGAAGAAGTGATTGTACACAGAGTACTGATTATAATCTCTGAACAATTCTTGTAAGATGCAGTATAAAGTATAAGACGATGTAAAGCAAGAAAAATAATTAGCTTGACGACTTCATGCTTCAGTGTACGTGATAATAGGAGGGTACAAAGCCTATTAGAGAGGTGTGTGATAGCATTTGATTCTAAGCAAATTCTGTGTGCCTGAATGCTCTAGCAAGTACTTTCTATTCCTGAAGATATTCCTCAGTCTGTTGAGGATAGACGAGAGTCTTGTCTCACGCTCTTTATCTGGCTCAGCTTGATCAGCAATGAAAGCAGCTACTTGATGTCTCCAAAAATCATACCCATCCCTGGATATTTTAATGCGTTCTCTGTCGATTATAGTGTTCCTGCTTAATGCAGCTGCAGAGAGCCAAAGCAAAGACAGAGCCTTTAATTTTCTCCAGAAAAGACTGTATTTTGATGTATAAAGTAATGAAATAAAAATTTTCTTTTATGTTAATATTATGGCTGATATATATCTAGAAACCATATATGCCACTGTATGTTATGTGTAAATACCTATCTCGCCTGGGATGGGAGTTACTGAGGGTGCTGTCTAAATCATAGAATTGTTTAGGTTGGAAAGGACCTCTAGGATCATCAACTCCACCCTTTGTCCAACATCTCCCTGATCCCTAGACTGTCTTGAAGTGCCATGTCTACTTGTTTTTTGAACCTGAACCAAACGTGATCTGTTGTTACACACATTTGAAGCAGATCCAGAAGAGTCATGACATTCTTCTTTCTACTTTGCCTTTACTGGTTTTAATTTTTCTAGATAAGTAGCAAGAAGTAAGTGTTTTCATTGCAGTAAATCTCATTTTTCTTCCATATAGGTGCTGACTTCTTTTATGTCATCTATTCATCACTCAAAAGCACCTTTTTAATTGGAGAGCTCATTATTTCAAAATGCTGATTTGGAGCCACATGACCTGACCTTGCAGGGAGCTGCATTCTCTGGCTCACACGGACAGCAGAGCTGGTAAGATGATCTGTTCAGAGGATTTTTGGTGGATAGAAAGGGAAAGACGCTAAATGAAAACAACCAATGTTTCAAAGCACAGTATATGAGGTGATTAAAAGCCAATGCAAATGCTCAAGGTCTCACAGTATTAAATGAAGTACTGCATATTGCCACTCTGCTAAGACAATGCATCATGAAGTTAAACCAAAATGATTTAAAAGATTCTTCAGTGATATTATTAATACTAAGGTGCTCCTCTAGATGAGAAGGAGACAAGCAGAGAAAGAGTGAGCCTTTTACCTGGCAGAAGCATTCTTAGTCGTGGTGCCAATATCATAACAAGGCTGTGTGCACAGCTCATTTCTTCACGTGGCAAGCAACTCCTTGGGCTATCATTTCCAGACAGGTGTCTGGTTGGCTTGGGAGGCAAGATGTAATACTCACAAATATTTCTGTAATGACTTTTATTGCAGATGTATTTTTTTCCAAGTAATTTCCATTTATCATGTGTGCCTTAGCCTCTATAACTCTCTTAAGTCTTGACACTCTTCTTTATTCTCATAATGTGTGCTATGCTTGAAGATGTGTGGATGGTTTGAAAAAAAAGATAAAAATGAGTCCTTTACTGTTTAAGCTCTCAGAAGTGGGTCTTTTCAAGGACTGTTTCTTTAGATTGCGTGATCTCTCTGCTGTTCGGCCTACCTTGTTCTTTTCAACAGCTCTCTCTGTATTTTTTCATCTGAATGTATAAGCAATGAGGTTGTTGCCACTGTCATTGAACATCCTTTTCTGGTCTGGCCATGAAGTATAAAGACTTTTGTCCTTATCCTTGTCTGAGTTATTGTTCCAATCCTCACCTGTAAGCTGCTGTGGATAAACATCATATTTCAGTGCCAACTCTTACCTTTATTTTTATTCTTGAGTATAAAGCAGTAGAGGCTTATGACATTTTAAGTGGTGTAATTTCTTAGTGGAGGGTACTCTTGCCTCTGTAAATATTTTATAAGAGCTAAATACTGAACAGGACTGGGCAGCTACAGCTCGCTACTGAAATGAGGAGTAATAGAAGTTTAATTTTATAAAAAAGCACTGAAGTGGAGTCACTGAAAATGCTTCACACCTTAAAATGTTAGTATCTTAGAGAAGGCAGCCCTCCCTCAAAGCTTCAGCTACTTTCTCTTCCTGCCATATTGTATTTTATGTAGTGCTCTTATGGAATGTAGTTGGTCTTCACAGGGAGAAGGAGAAAGGTTTATCAAATGAGAACTATCTATTAAAAGGCCACCAAGAGACAAATCTATAAAAAGAGATGGATTTGAAATAATATGGCAACAAAATGTATTAGTGCTGCTGCACAAAAATTTTGAGTACAGGTGTGGTATGCTCCAAAATGGATCACCCTAGCACATGCTTCAGTCTTGTCAGCTTTTGTATTGATATGAACTGCAAGAGCGCGAGGAAAGTTCTCAGACGTGTCTCTCTTAGAGTCATAGAATCATAGAATGTTCTAGGCTGGAAGAGACCTCTAGAGGTCATCTTGTCCAACCTCCCTACACAAGTAGGGACATCTCTACCTAGGTCAGGCTGTTCAGCGCCCCATCAAGCCTGACCTTGAATGCTTCAAGGGATGGGGCCTCAACCACCTCCCTGAGCAGCCCATTCCAGTGATCTCCCACCCTCATGTTAAAGAGCTTTTTCTAATATCCAGTCTAAATCTATCCTTTCCTAGCTTAAAACCATTACTCCTTGTCCTATTGTTAAAAACCCTTTTGAATAGACCTTCCTATTTTTCCTATTCTTGGCGTTGTGCCTTTGAGAACTTGTGCTAACACTTCAGGACCTGGGCATGCTGCTCCACTGCTGTATTTATGCCATGCTCAGCAAGAATTTGCTCTATACTTTAAGGGCACGTGCACAAGGAAATGACTTGCAGAAGAGGACATGGGAAAATGATATGGGTTATTCCATAGTGAAACTTTTTTTTAGCCTTCTGGTTTCAGCTGGACTAAACTGTTGCAAACAGTGAATTTCAAGTTAAAATATATTAACTGGAGTTCACAGATACAACTCAGATTTAGCAGTTGCTATTTAATTCTCACTGAAAAAGCAAGTTCTCCCAAGGTGGTTCTCGTCAGAACTAGAATATAATTGTAATAAGTTAAAGAGTTGCTAAGTGGGACACCAGGGCTTTTCTTTCTTAACCATGGACTTATCTATCAGTTCACAAACAGTATTGTAGTGGGTCTGTC
>VYZX01000419.1:644-34715 GCA_013401335.1 Brachypteracias leptosomus
GTTATGTCCTCATGTATATGAGCTACGTGCTCTTACACCTGTATATGGGATCAGTGGTGAACACAAGTGCAAATAATACAAACATTTGAGCTGTCGCCCTCGTGTAAACAACTTTCCATTATTAAACAACTTTCCACCGCTACAAGGTGTCATCTGCAATGTCATCTTTCCCTTTTCAGGATCCTTTAACAACAGGACTCAGATTATAGCCCCATAATCATGTTTCAAACTGCCAACAAGAAGTAATTTTCAATTCACACCTCAGTAAGATACTATGCACTTACAGCAGTGAAGATAACACACTTCCAGAAAACAGGGAGAGTAGATGGGTTACAACCTTTGAGACTGTCTAGTTTTGGTGGGTAGCTCTGATTCCTAAAGGCACAGCAAGCTGCCATCAAGTCAAAGACTCTGGTTCTTGTTTAGCAAGCTAAATCTGAACTCCTAATTTACCACTAGCTATTTCTTAAGCTCCAGTTTCTTATCCCTGGGAAAGATAATCACAACAAAAGAATATGACTTTTAGATATACTCAGAACTGTTAAATCTTGGACAATCACCTTTCAGGAGAGATAAGAACATAAAAAAAGGCACAGTCACCAAGGTCAGGTCTGTTCACTGTTGATTACACTCTTTCAGCCACCTTTCCTGCAGCCAGCATAAGCTTATATTCACACTTCTGCAGGGTAACAGAAATGGAGATTGTTCTGGTCATCAGATGGGTGACAGTGCTTGCTCCAGTCTCTCAGGTCTCACTGAGCTCCATTTTTGCCACTACTCTTGTTCAACACAAGTGGTATTCAAGTATCTGAGGCTGGACCTCACGCTGTATATACTGTAATAAAGGTTAGAACAGCGTCGTTACTTAACTCATACTAACGTTAGTATATAGGGTTAGAAACTGGAAGCAAAAGTGAGTTTACTGACAAAGACATTCCAAGAATTCAAAAGCGTGGGAGTTTGCAAACAAAAAGCATTTTCTTCTTTTCTTGTTCAAGCAAGGATGCTGCTCTTACCACAGAGACAGTCAACATCCCAGAAATTGGCATTCGCATCCTGTATTATACTACATGTATTTTTTAATTTGCTCTTTGGGAATAAAACCAATTTGCAACACAGAAATACAACAAAGCATCCATAAAAATTCAAAATAAATTTGAACCTAAAAAAAAAAAAAAACCTACAAAAAAAAAAGTTGTACCTCGTGCAATCTAAAACACCTCCCAAAAAATTGACTGTAAAAGGGACCACAGGATATGGAACCTAGCAAGCTCTGCATAAAGACAGTTTCAATATATTGACAATATGAAGCAAATAAGCTTTTGCCAAGGTTTTAAAATTCAAAAAACTCAAGAAGTTATTAAATGTTTTTGTTACACTACCAGAGAAGAGGATAACAGAAGACACAATCTAAATTGGTTATTACTTAGGACAGAAAAGCTTTTTNACCACCACCTCTGTGTGGTCACAGTTGGCCAGTCAGTACACAACTACATCCAAAGCAGCCAAGACCATCTGCTTCCTCTTGTCCAGGCAAATTTCAAGGTCTTAGTCTCCTCTGATATTATAATGGCAGGTGGTGGGCTGGAGGTCTTTTTAAAATTTGGGGTTTTTTTTTCTAATTGAGAGGGGAGGGGTAGAAAAGGTATTGTAGAGCACAGACTAGTAGGAAATCAGACTTTACCAGATAGTTTCGCTCCACAGAATTTTCTTCTGTACTTTACAGGATACCCTCAGAGAATCAGCTAATCAGGTACCTGGTGTGGTACTTCCAGAACTTCGGTCTTCCCAGCCCAAGTGCTTTCTATCACCATGAATTATTGCTTCAAGTTATCATACAGAAATCTTTATCTTAAAATTAAATTATTAAAACAATCTGAACTTTTCCTTTGTCTTATATTTTAGCATTTTACAGCTTGTAATAAATTCCTAGCTCATACTTACTGAAAAGAATGTACATATTTCTATCACAATCTTTTAGAGACGTCTTCTGACTCAGTTCTGCTTCTACTTTTCAGTGTGATCTATATCCTGTCATATATTGATGACTGGCTAAAACAATAATGCAAGCTGAAGGCAGTATATTGTTGACAACGTATTACCAATTTACTCAGTGCACACATGTCAAAAAAAATTAAAACTGAGCAGGGAGGCTGCCATGGGAATCTTGCCTCTAGAACTCTGAAGTAAGCATGAAGGTGTCTTACTGCAGAGGGCATTCTCACAACATCCAGTCAGCCCCCAGCCTGGCATTCTGGTAAAAGCCCTACTGTTGAGTCTGGACAGGGACACAACAGAACAACTGATAAATAAAATGCAAATAGCTTGAATCAAAAAAATACCTAGGCAGAGACTGCAGCAGCACTGGAGAGGTAGGTTTGAAAGCAGAGGACCGACCATCCATCGACTTTGCCTGAACAATTCGGGAAAGCTGATTTTTACATGATGCTATGTTCCACTCTTACTTTTTTGAAAGTTAACAACACTATTTTGAATCCTGACACATGGGCTAGCAAAACAGCTTTAAGATTCAGCCTGAGGCAGTAACAAAAACAAAGTGTTTGTATTTTGGCTTAACATTTGCTATCTACAGCTCTCAATGATTACTTCATATCTTGGTAGGCTATCAAAATACAGTATAAAGTCATCTGAAGTGCAAGAAATCAAAAGCCTCTTTTAAAAATCAAAAAGACCTCTGAAGCTTTGAAAGCCTGGGTCACAAGACAACAGGTAAGAGATGTGCTGTCCAAGCTCGCTGTACTTTCTTCTGCATTTTGAATTCCAATTTGGGTTCTTGTCTATGAATGCAGTAGAGGAGAGAAAACATACAAGGTTGCTGCACTTCACTTATGAAGTTACCTCCCATTTGGGATCCACATTTCTATACGAGGTTTTTAGTAAAAGCATTTAAAGAATAGGAAAGATCAAAAGACAATCAGATGATCACAGGACAAAGTGCACTTTAATCTCTTCACTGCTGTTCAGGGGAAGTCCGTGATTGAGATACATATGCCAGTCCCATGTGGAGGAAGTCGATCAACACTGTATTTTTTTGTAGCTTCTGGCTTTGTTTACAAAGGAAAAGTTCTATCTACCACAGAAGAAAAACATCCAGATCAAATATTCTGGGAAACGCCACGATAATCATAATATTTCAAGTTAAAAGTAGTTTCCTTTTACAAAATTGTTTAATATATGTTCTGAAGAGAGACCTAACAAAACCAGACTATATCTGCATTCCGAGCACCCTGTTTTTACGGAAAGCTATTTCTATCAGTCCAGATTTCCTCCACTTTGTGTTCTACAGCAAGCCTAATGCTTCCTTTACTTTTGTTGGACAACATAGAAGTCATTGGTTCACACCTTACACCTGGTAATGTCAATCATATACCCAAAAAAGAAGTAATTTACTATGTTTCTCACTTATGCCTGCTATAACCAGGAAACAGTAAATTCGAACTGTGACAAATCCTAACAACGATCAGGAAGGGTTAAAGCAGACAACACGACCAGATCATTCTGGCAAAAGAGGTCTCATCCTCTAGTGACTGAAAAAAAGCCCTCTTTTCCTCCCAAGGTGTGCCTTCAAGAAAAATCTGCTCCATGGTTTATTTGAAACAACCTGCTTTTAAATTATATCAACTTAAGACAACAAAGTCTCTTCATCTCAGAAATCACCAAGTCGGAATGAAAAATCTTGCTATCTTCTAAAGTTCCTGCCAGTCTTTTTCTTTTAAACCAAGTTCTATCAATGGATGCTTTTCTTTTTCACTCTGTTAATCAAGGAGATCCTCAGTTTAAAAATCTAATAAAATTTCAAAAGTCTAGCAGAATAGCAACAGGTATTCTTCAAATCACGGTCTGTCTACTCTGCTGACTGGTAAGTGCATGAAGAATACTTCCTCCACTGCCAATTTCTAGCAGACTGCATCTGTGCTGACCCTTAATGAATCCAGCCTTGAAATCTAAGTAGAGGTACTACCCAACTCATAACTCGTTACCTCATCTTCGGCAATTATTAGAAGAAAGTATCTGAAGGCAAAGACCAGCAAATAAAAAGAAACCCAAAGCACTTCAAGAGGCTTATTACAAATAATTGCAGGAAAACTGTCTTCTCATGAATCCCCCAAATATTAATCTAATTTTAAAATGCAGCTCATCTTTAACAAAATAATCTTCCCAGAAAATTCTGAACACAGCAGAGTATAGAGGAAGCTGGTAAATTAAATGGAATGCAATTTCAACTATAGCTCTGCACTCTTTGAATTCAATGTTGAAATGAAGTACTGTGGAACTAGAAATGGCTACCCCAGAAAACTGAGGTCTCAGTACCTCACTTCCACAAGAAATTCTTTCCCCTCTAACCAAAGGAAGTTTTCTAAACCTATATCCAAAGTTAAAAAGAATTGGTCTATCCTGTCTTCTATGGAAACTAACTCACTCACATGAAACACTTCCTGCTCTTCTATTTTATCCTGTTGACCACAGCATTCTACAAACACAGATAAGAAAGCATTACTTTTACACGCTGCCCTAAATACTAATCAAATTCTAGAAACTAACAGCAGCAAGTGACACGATCAGAATATTTTATTTAACATTAAACTGCCTGGAAGACATTCATTCTTGCACAGTTCTCAATCTCTTACTAATCTTAAGTGGATTTTTTCACCATTCTAGATGACATCTTCAACTTTGACTAAAATCATTGCTTCTTACACAGAAAGAAAAAGGAAAAAGGGCATAAGGGCAACTCTCTCATCGTTTGCCTATAAGCATTGTCCACTTGTTTAAAGAAGCAATATCAGGTTTAACTTCAGCAATTTCAGCATTTCTACTATAGGCTTCGTTGTTTTTATTTTATTTTCTATGACCAACATCTTGAAATCTGGGAAAAGTGTAGAGGGGACGATGTTGTTAAGATTTTTCTATTAGAGAAAAAACAAACAAACAATTGAAACATCTGTAAATGGAATCTGGAAGAAAAAAAACCCCACTCGTGGAAAAAAATAATTTAAAAAAAAAAAAAAAAATCAAACCACCAAAACACTTGTGACAGTATTTCTAGTTATATTAAAGTGCATTCCAGTTCCTATATCTCTAGTTGAAATGTATTATTGAAGTTGAGTTTTCAGGAGGAAAAAGGAAGGTTTGGAAAATGTCATAGAACCTTAAATCAGACTTGTCAAGATTATTCAGAATGAGAACTTCACATTCACTGCTATCTAAAGCATTTTTTACCTCTTAAAGGTATTAATGAAAGAAGTTGGGGGTTTTGTAACTGAAGACTTAGCTTCACAAAACATGTTTCTCAGCAACGTAAGAAAGGAAGGAACTTTGTGCTTCCTCTTGAAGCAAGCGTAGGCTTTGGGATTATTCTACTGAAAGCCAAGTCTATATAAGACAAATTCCTTCTGGTGTGTGACAGTATTTGTTCTTCCAGCTGCAAAGTCTCATTAAAGGATTCTTCTACCTGGAATCTGCACGCAATTTCCTAGTTCCTCTCTCAGATTGTGATTACCTTCCCATATATCAAGCTGGTTTTTTACTTTGCATTGCCAACCTTAAGTCTTTTGTTTGCCACCTGCAGGTTTGTATCTACTGCTATTTTGGAGGTTTCAGATCAATAGATAATGTTGACATCTTGAGAACAAGACATCTCTACAGCACCAGTTCAGACAGGATACTACTAGGAACAACAACAAAAAAACCCAGGTCCCTTTGAATCTTTCTCTCTTGTGCTGGATTTTGAGAATTAACAAATATCAATGAGGATGTTGTCCTTCTATAATGTACTTAATGTGAAGATTGTAAGAATTTTTTTCTGACTACTACCAAAAGCAAATGTTTATCAGTGTTAGATAAAGTTTAACACAAGAGATAGCAACCTTTCAAAGAAACTACTGGCAGGACTGCACAGTACTGCTGCTGCTTAAGAGACATTAAAAACTGGTCCTTGCCACACCATCCTCAAGGCCTTCGAAGGATTTCTGTCTTCAGATTTGGAACATGAAGTTGTCAGTTTTAGTTGAAAATTCTTTTGGCGTGCTTAAAGCCAGAGGGCTCCTCTAGTTAATATTAATGGAATCGTGTTCATTTCTACCAAATAAATACTGAATAGAGCAATCTTGTTTAGTGTATTAATGGCAACCTAACATTTCAACGTGCATTTTTGTTTTTGAAAATTCGAGCCTGAAAGCCTCCAGGTGTTGCACTAGAAACTAAATGAGAATACTCAGAGATTCCTTAGATAATTTATGCTGATAAAGACTTTCTGCTTGCATTATAAAGATCCATGTAGGCAGTCCAGATATGCAGAATGCAAAAAATAACTTCCAATTGGAGCAAAGGCCAGATTTAAAAGTATGCAGAGGACACTCACTGTTAGAGCAAGGGGCTTAAGTCCTAAGATTAGAGTTTAAAGGATGTTGCACCAGTAATGACTATTCAGAGGACAGACAGTGCTGATTCCCCACTTTTTGCAAATAGCTTGTATCTAGGCAATGAAGCTTCCAATATTACAGCAGTGGTTTGGCATTTTTTCCCAACAATTCTACTGAATGGCTACATGATTTTAAGACTTTTATCACTTTGTTTCCCTCTGAACTGCCAAACAAGCACAATATTACTTATCATTTAGAACATCCCTGGCCTAAAGTGTCCTACATCAGTAGGAAGTATTATTTTTAGACTCTTCTAGTGAGATTTGTCACCAGTCTAAATCCTCCTCCAAGTCTGGATAAGAAGAAATCACCTGCCTGCCCTTCTTAGTCTCATAAGAGATTTTTTTTTCGTAATGCTTTCCAACTAAACTGCAGCCCACTGCTTTACGATCTATATGAAGCAGCTTCAGAATCTGGAAACACTAGGTATAATATTATAAACAAGCAGCTAGAGAGGTCATGGTCCCCTTGTCTATACATAAGGAGAACTACCATCTTAACACTGTGAATGCTTCTGTGAAGAATCCTTTCTACTAACTGCTTCACATTGTTCTGGAAGTTCTTGTACTGCTGCCTTTTGAAAATCCCCAAAAAGTGTCAAATTGAATCCAATTAAGAAAATATATAAACACACTTCCTACAACATATCATCAAGTCTCAAAATACATCCAAAATGCCATAATATACATCTATGAAGCCAGGCACAATCCAGTTCCTGGGACTCTTTTCCAGCATTAAACAGCCTCTACAGCACACTAGTGACAGGCTCATAGCCTACAGCACAGACAGATATCCTGTCATAATTTCATTCAAGCCTAGGACTATTTGCTTTCAGTAGATACAGCGGAAAGTTTGAGCAACACACAGTAAATAAAAAAGCTCTAGAACTCCTTTTAAGCATGATTCCTTTTTCCTCTGTACCTCTGCTAACTCTAGAAGCAATTATTTTGAGGCCAAGAGCAGAAAATTCCTAGTGTTATCTCAAATCAGTGAGTTGGGTAGTTTAATCATAGTGTCAAAAATTGGTTTTTTCTTGGGTTTTTGGTTGGATTTTTTTTTTGTTGGTGTTTTTGTTTGTTTGTTTTAATCTTCCACTTTTCCAGACAGTTATTCAGGGAGGAAAAACAAATTATTAAATTAGACACACAAAAACTCCGACTGTATTTTTTTCTTTATATGGTTTTAGTAATTTATTCTCCTGAGTATTGACTGCACCAGAGTTCTGCTAATCGCAGCTATCACCAGCACAGCTGTCGGCAAATAAGTGAAGGTTATCCCATTTTGGAACAAGGATACAATTTGTTATCAATCCAAACAGCTTCTGTGTCTCACTGAAGTAAGGGATTTCATAAGTGCACTTGCAGAGGGCCAACAACAGCTGTAATTAATGCAAATCCACAGTATCTTAAGTTCAGTTGCATTAGGACAATCAATTTTCTCTCTTCCCACATGAAAATTTTAGATCTTTAACAATATGTCATCATCCAATTTTTTAAAATCATCTCCCAATACGTATTTTTTTTTTAAGTGGCCTAAGCTGAATATGCAAGTATTATTAGAAACTTTTTGTATTCAGATACTATCCTTTACATGCCTCCCCCCTCCCTCTTCTTTTAAATCTGCTGATTTTTGACCAGTCATTTCAATCAAACCCCCCCCCAACCATATTCAAGTTTTACACCTTGAAGCACAGCATAAAAATCAACAACAGATTTCTACAATATATATTGCTGGCATTTATAACTTCATCCTAGCAGCAGTGCAATGGAAACCAAGCACTGAATATGAAAATTCAGACCAAAGTCATGAAAATAAATGTTCTTCCTGACAAAAAGCTGTATTGCATTTTTGACATAAGGAAGAAATGTGTACGACCAGGCGCTGAATTAAAAACAAAGCAAAAAGATTTCCAGCAAAGTTTGAGATGGCAAGCAAGTAGAAAAATATTTCCTGAGTCCTAACCACCTACTTCAATGCAGCAAAAAGATTGCTCCCACATGACATCCTGGTCTCTACAAGACATGGATTTGATGCATGGACCACTTGGTGCGTAAGAAAGTTGCAGTCAACAGCTCAATATCCAAACAGAGACCACAAGTGGTGTTCCTCAGGGATCAGTACTGGGACGAGTACTGTTTAAGATCTTCCAGTGACATGGACAGTGGGATGGAGCGAACCCTCAGCAAGTCTGTGGATGACACCAAACTGTGGTTCTGTCAACACGCTGAAGGGAAGGGATGCCATCCAGACAGACTTTCACAGGCTTGAGAGGTGGGCCCGTGACAACCTCATGAAATTCAACAAGGCCAAGTGCAAGGTCCTGCACCTGGGCTGGGGCAATCTCAAGCACAATTACAGGCTGGGCAATAAGTGGATTGAGAGCAGCCCTGTGGAGAAAGACTTGGGAGTGCTCGTTGATGAAAAGTTCAACATGACCAGCAATGTGCCAGTGCAGCCCAGAAAGCCAACCCTATCCTGCGTTGCATCAGAAGAAGCACGGTCAGCAGGTCGAGGGAGGTGATCCTCCCCATCTACTCTGCTCTTGTGAGAACACATGTGCAGTACTGCATCCAGCTCTGGAGCCCCCGGCACAAGAATCTCCTGGAGTGGGTACAGAGGAGGGCCAAGAAGAGGATCTAAGTGCTAGAACATCTCTCCTAGGAAGACAGGCTGAGAGCTGGGGTTGTTCAGCCTGGACAAGAGAAGGCTCTGAGGAGACCTCACTGTAGCCTTCCAGTATCTGAAGGGGACCTATAAGTAAGTTGGGGAGGGACTGTTTACAAGGGCATGTAGTGATAGGATGAGGGGTAAAGGGCCCAAACTGGAAGAGGGTAGATTTAGATTAAAAAAAGGAAGAAGTTCTTCACTCTGAGGGTGGTGAGACACTGGCACAAGTTGCCCAGGGAAGTTGTGGATGCTCCATCCCTAGATGTGTTCCAAGACCAGGTCGGACAGGGCCTTGTGCAACCTGGTCTAGTGAGAGGTGTCCCTGCCCATGGCAGAGGGGTTGGAACTAAGTGCTCTTTAAGGTCCTTTCCAACCGAAACCATTCTATGGTTCTATGAAATCCATGATAGCTTGTCTTTCTTCCAGGCCAACCTTTGTTCTTTCTTACTGCCTCTTCTAACCTCTTTCCTAGCTATCTGCTACCAGGTAAACTATCAGTCTGGAAATTACATGCTCCATCTTACATAACAATTCTCCTTGACAGGCAACTGAAGAGACTACAATATCAAAAGGGGAATTGTGGAATTATTAGTTTAAAAAAAGCTCTTGATTTCTGAAGTTCATGCAACAGTTTTCTTGATCAAATCCATATACTTCTTTTCTTCTCACACTAACACCCATCCCTTCCTCCAAATTTGGAAGGCCCTTTGATTGCTTACATTTCCTTCGTTTTATCTGAATCTCATTTGATCTGCAGCTTGAGGAGAAAGGAGAATAGGCTTTCTCAAGGCTCTGTTTGGCTCTTGCCAGTAAGGGGAGCTTTGCTATGGTCTGCCCAGCTTCCTTCTTTGCCCTAAAGAAAGAAAAGTTTAAGTTACATTACCTTCATTCAAAAACCCTGTAACAGGCTTCTCAGCACCTGCAAAGTTAGTCTAATGAAACTGAGGAAGTATTAATCATATTTTTATCATAAATTTTAAAAAATAAAGAATATTATAGGTAATGTACCAACATGATTTTTAAACTATTGTTTTCCTCTCCTCCACTACTGTTCACAAAGGACTCTCAACAGAAAGATATGCACAAAGTAAAAATCAACACTAGTTTTTCCTGCCTTCACACACACAAAACACATTACATGTCATTACAGATTTTACTAAATCTTCAGAGCAGTGCCATTTTCTTGGTAACAGTCTGTTAAATTCCATTTGGGAACATGTTCCCGATTCTGGGAAAGCAACTAATTGTTCTGCAGAGTATTTCTTAGAAAAAAAACCCAACACCCTATGACAATATTCAAACAGATCATTAGAAGAAAGCAACCCTAGTTTGGGGAACCTTATTTGATCCTGGAATTTGTACAAGCACATAGAAAAACAGGGAAATAAACCAAAAGCATATTTAATACAAATCATCAATCCCTAGCTACATGCATTCCTAAATGTCAACAGGAAGGTTTAGATGCAACCAATGCTACAACGCCCAGGCCACGAGTACACGAAATCTGAATCTCACTCATATTTAAACTTCAAGGACAACATTTTGTGACCACATCGCAGTAATCTCACCTAACCAACCATTCACTATATATATATATATATATATATAGGCAAACCACATTTTTACAAGAATTTTAGTTTCTCAACTCTTGCCAATGAAGTTTGCATCCACCTACCCCAGAGTCCCCAGTGCCAGTGAGCTCTGACCAATCTGAGCAGCTATTCCGTAGCACCAGAGCAGCGATGTTCCCAGATGACACTAAGCAGAGCAGCACCAAGGGCCCACCTCGGTAGCGTGTCCCCAGCTGTCATCCTGCACAGAATGGACGCTGTGAAGATGGATCACCCTCAGCAGTTACACATGGCTGGTCATAGAAGTTGAGGCAGTCACACAATTGCATACGTGCCACCAAATGTGCTGGGCTCTCATTCCCATTATCATGCCTAAAATAAGTGACTTTGTAACATGAGACCAAGATTGCATTTATCTAGTCAGGAAAAATGCCACAAACTTCCACAGCTATAGATGAGTCTTTTTTGTGGCTTTCTAATTTTTTGATCTTTGTCATGTGCTACATTTAACCTTTGGTCCTCAAGAGGTGGAAAGGAAAGGCTACTACTACTAACAAAGTAGCAGCCACACTACTTTGCACCAAAATTATATCAAGTAAGAGGCTAACCAGTAGTTACAGACTCTGGCAAAAGAAACACACTGGCCAAGGAAAGCCCAATCTGGCTCATTCCAGAAACAGTCACTGGAAAAATAGCCCAGCACTGAGATTTATAGAAAACTACAAGAATAAACTCTAAGCCATATGAAAAGGAGATCTGCAACTGTACACCACTTCCCACACCAAAACAGTATATAAATTGCAAATCAGCCCATAATTCTTACAGATGTCATGAACGAAGTACAAATTTCTGTACTAATATATATAGTAACTCAGCAAAAAATTTAAGTTCTAAAGCTCTTTTAAGCTCCCATCCCAAATTTGGACACTGATGATGTCTGCGCTGGTCACTGTCCATTCATATTCTTAGCTATAAAGCTGACTCTAGTGCAGGGAGTTCTGCACTTCCAGCCTCTCCTTTCTCTCCCAACACACCCATCAACCCCTTTCAATTCACAGAGAATTCAGGTGCCTGCATGGTTTCATTCCTACTGAACAAGTGCACTCCACAGCTGAACAGCAGCATTATGACAGTGCTATATCCTTAAAATCCTGGCATTGAAAAAAGCAAAGACATGGATAAGACATAGAAAGGGTTGGAGTTTTAGCTCTTAAGATTAATATAAAAAGAGGAACACTGTTCTTGACAACAATTCCTTATTATATCTGATAACCAAAGTGAAAACTGAATCCAAAAAAATATTTCAATACACATGAAGTACAAATAACTGTCAATTTTACTATACTAGATAATCCAGGGAATTTACTACAATGAATTTCAATGAGTTACAAGTAATAAAACAGGTAATCAAAGCTTTTACTGAGAGAACGCAGTTATTGTTGCATGCCACAACATGCAGAAATTACTTCTATTATCCTTTATATACAAAAAGTACCTTACCTTATTCTCCACCGTCTGAGCACAGAGAATTAAAAACAAAGTATTAGGCAGAAACTGCAAGTGTTCCAGATCGAGAAAAACCCAAACCACTGCATCAATAAACTTAATGGCTGTCCGGCATGCCATGCACACACCAGGGACACTTAATGAAAATTTATCCACATCCTTTATTTGCAAGCAGTCAGATCTCCAAATTGGAAACCTGAAGGCAGCCGTTCATCACCTCCCACTCCAAAATGCAGATCTCAGCAACAACATTGCAAAAGGAGCCACCAGAGCTTGATTTTTCCCTCTTAGTAATTCCCTCCTTGCCAGTTACTGCACTGCAGTCCTCCTGAGGGCTATGCAAAATGCAAACAGGGGAGGACTAAAAGAGCCCAGATAAGAAACACAGCTGCAGAAAAGTTCATTCAAATCATCTCATGTCTTATTAGTTGCAGGCTGAAAGGAACAAGCTGTAGAGTTTGGTGGGAACTCAGGATTATCTCTGCTGCTCCTCCTCATGTTCATGCCTTTCTCTTCCTGCATTCTTCATGGAATAATTTTGGGAACTAAAACTAGAGGCAACTAGCAAAAAAAATGATAAACAATTTTTAAACTTTTTATGTTGTTTCTTGTACGTAGTGACTTGTTAATAAGTTATAGTAAACCTACTTTTTATTCTCATAACTACTAATATTTTAAGGAATTAAAAAATTAAAGGGGTAAAAAAAAGTCTTAATGTTTGGGATGCTTGGGGGCTTTCTGGGTTTGGACGAGTGGTTCTGGTGAGGTTGGTTTTTTTGCTTTCACTGCTTAAATCAGGGAATTTAGTCAATTAACTATTTTAACACTTGGATGCTTTCCTTATACAATTAAAACTCCTGAGATTACACAGCAGTGGCATTAGTGAGACAAATGCTAGCAGGGGCATTTGTTAATTATCTCCCAAGTGTTCCACAACAGCAGCTAAAGAATACATCCAAATATTAAAGAAGCTTTTACAGAAGGGTTGAGGTTGGAAGAGACATCTGGGGACTATTTAGTCCAACCCTACTGCTCAGGCAGGGTCAGCTAGAGCCAGATGCCCAGAAAGGTGGTCCATTGAGGTCTGAGATTCTGCACAGAGAAGGACTCGACTCTGGGCAACCTGTTGCAGCGTTTGAGCACCCTCACAGTCAAATGTTCTTCTTTTCTTCAGATGAAATTTTATGGTTGGTTGTTTTTTTTAATTTATGCTCATTGCCTCTTTGGACACTAGAAGTCTAATTTATACTTGGGTATAAAGTAGCTTCTCCCCCTTTCCTCATTTTCCATAGCTGCATTTAAGAGCAAAGGGAGCAACAGTGCGGGCTCAGAGCCAGTCAGCCGGTTGTTGTCTCATCTGCAACAATAGGCTCATCACTGCTTCTCCCCCTCCTTCCCTCTGCATCCTGCAGAGCAAGGCTCAAGGCCAGATCTTCTAGCCCACAGCAGACCAGCTGCCTACCATCAGCAACCTATTATAACTGGAGATCCATGTTGTCCTTGGGGAAGGATCCTGCCCAGCCTTTTCTGGTTTGGCCTCACTGGCACTTCAGGCAGGGCTGAACACATGCTGACAGTGACACAGGGAGCTCAGAAACCCTCAGCAGCTCTTCAGCACCTTCTGCTGCAGTCCCCCAGGAGAAGGGGTGGTAGCCAGCATTCAGAGTGTGTTATACGGGGATAAAGAAAAAGGAAACAGGAGAATCTGGAGGTAGATGTATCCTTTTGGGTTTTGTCTCACAGCAGTGAAAAGGTTGGTTGCTTTTAGTGGCATGTTTCAATAAAGTTTGTTGGCCTTTAAAGAAAAGATAATGGGCAACGTAGGTGCAGGCTCACAGATACAATGAGCACACCTACTACACACTCCCTCACCCACAGATGGGAGAAAGATTAAATTTTTCACACTCAGGTCCTTGGTTTACTCTTCACACAGGCTCCCGAGTTTCCATGCACTAAACCAGCAGTTTTACAATATTGGGGGTTTTTTTCCTAACATAGCTTAGTTAAAATTTAAATTCCTGTAGTGGACAACATATACTCAGTTTAGGCTCCCAGTGTTTTAGTTAGTTCTATTCTAAGCTTGTCTCTATCAAAAATTATTTATTTAACACTAACGGTGATCTTCAGTTCCAAAACTCTTCCCTGGTTTGTAGACCAAATATCACATACCACATTTTAAAAATATGATAATGCATTTGAAAAAGGGAAAAGGCCTGTTGGTTTTGAAACATTAAAAAAGAAAAAATCAGAAGACCTTTCAAAGACCTTCGGTGTTTACTTAGAGCACTTCTGTACATTTCTACCTTCCTTCGTTGAGAAACAAATATAATGTCTTCTTTCTCTGATCTTACCTGGGCACCTAACAAGTTACCATCTCTTCACATACTTGTATATGTATTACCTTGTATAACAGGACTTCAGTCTTAAGCTGGGAACTGACAAGAGTAAAAAAATAACTAGAAATAAGGAACATAAAACTGTAATTCTATCTTTATGAAGTTGGGGGAAGGAGGACCAAAAATATCCCCCTTTCCCTAAAAACAAAACATAAAGGGTGAAATAAGATTTTTAAATATTTTTTGGTTTCTGGAGTTAGTCTAAAACTAGCACCTTAATGACACTTTTAAACCTGTTTTCCTTCAGGACACTGAGAATGACTTGAAGACAGACACATGTAGCCTAGTTTCTTTCTGGATGGGATTCAGACACCATCAAGGATGCACACAGCATTCTTAATGAAAAAAAAAATAAAATATGTAGCAGTAACTTAGAAGGATGGGGCCAAGGAAGAAAGCCTTACAGAAAGACAGCAAGGTTGCTTCATAAATTTTTGAAGGTCCTATGTTTTCTTTGTAGGAGGGTAGGACAGAAAGAAAAAAGGCCAAGATATTATCCAATCATTCTGACAGACTATTTCCTCCTCCTCCTCCTGCATCTTTCAGGTGCTATATCTAGATCACAACCTAGAAAGGACTTGTTATACTGTTAAATGAACCTACAAAATGAACTTATTTTGACAAGAACATTATCTTGCATGTATAAACAGCACCATTAATTCACATATTTTAATAGTTAATATTTTAAGCACTATGACTAAGAACTTTTTTTAATATTTTTTATATTTAAAAAGTGCTTAAAATATTTAAAAAGAGTTATTGTAGCAAAAAGTTTATTTTCATGCCTTTTCCATACAAAATTCTGAAAGAGCCTTCCTACCTTGCAGCTTTACAAAGCTGTACCTGCTCTGAGGAACAGGCCATAGAGCAGTCCCAGAGCTCACCTGCTGCTACTCTCCAAATACACAACCCCCATCACTCCCCTGAAGGAAGATGGAATTTCCTATGTGTATGTCAAGAAGCTGTAAGGAGCATGTTTCACTTTTTTATCCATTCCTAATTTACAGCTTAAACCGAAGGCAAACAGGACTAGTAACTTTTTTGTAGAAGCATCCTTTCTTTTCAAACACCAGAAAAAGCAGAGTGGAACAAGGAAGGAAAGCACAACCTCAAATATATTTAATGTACTGTTCTAAAAGATTAAGGATGCTTTCTCCTCTTGCAACTAAGGTATAATAGAGTTTCTCAAATTTGGCTGTGGCTGACTGAGGAAGGTAGCTATCACCTAGGAGTTCTAATCATATTTAAGCTATTTGAATTAGCAAATTTAAAAAAAAAAAATAAAAAAATCTTTCCCTCATATTTTTAATGAAATGGAGATAATTTGCTTACCTTCCTTGCAAATACAAGGAAGCTAATGAAACAAACCCCAAAAAAAAATGTGTAAGTAAACAAGCCTTCCTATACTATCAGGCAATGAGTCTAGTAGAACTAGCTAAATAGTCCAGTCTAATTGTGTGGAAGACAGAATGAAAGAGCAAGGCTGTAAGAGGGTTTACTTACAGAAATAAGAATGAAACTTGTCTGACTTTTGAGGTATCACTCTCATTCATAACTAAAGCAAGTCCAGGCACTGAAGATGATTTGTAAAATTAATACCACCAAATTAGAGATGTGAAAACACAAAGGAGAACAAGGTACTTTACAGTTTCATGCAATGATACAAACACTACTTCTACCAAAAAACAAACAAACAAAACCCAAACCACAAACCAACAAAAAAACCCAACTCACAAAACTGTCATGAGGTTTCTATCACAAAAATATATACAGCAGAAGAATTGTTGCTACCTACCTGTTATCATGAAAAAAATTCACAACACAAACCACAGTGACACACAAGACTGCAGTCTATGCTTCCAATGGATTAATATATTGTTTCCCACTGCTGAGAGCTGGTCTTGATTCAGTTAAAGCCTAAGCACTCAGGCTTTCCTGCTGGGAAACAAACAAGTCAAGTCGGTTTCAAGAGTCTCTTATTAATATACAGAAACATTCCTACAAGCCTGAAGATAGAAAAGAGAAATAGTAGGTTAAGGTTGCACAAAATCATAACAAACTATAGCAAATAAAAAAACCTGCACAGAGATTTATTCATTCACTAGAAAATTCATTGCAAGTCTATTTAATTCATGGAGGAAGTCACCACTGCCACCACTTAGTGAGTCAAGCTAATCTGCAAGAATGTTTTACATAATGGGAAAATTTTTACTGGCCAGAGGTTCACAGTGTTCTTGAATTTCCAGAAACTGCAGATGTAAAGATACTTCTGTTAACCTAAACCAAAACCAAGAAAAGAAACTATCTGAGATGCATGCTCCATTTCACCATACAGGTCTAATTTTACTAGCCACTGTACTTCAACCTGTTCAGCATAGGAAAGATTTACACTCTGATATCAAAAGAAGGAAATATGAACATTAAAAACACAGGTAGTTTTAGTTCCACCACCAAATGGTAACAAAACATACTGGCTAGCACATTGTTTCTGAACTGTGATACTGAGAACTGAAATAGTTTAAGCTTCCAGCTTTATTCTTGTAGAAAATTAGTACTAGTGAAACGGTCAGAATGGATTTACAAGAAAGCACGATACCATCTTATTTCTTCCATTTCCACTTTACTGTGAAATAAAAGCTAACAAGAGAGCCAAGAATCCCTACAGACAGCCAGTAACAAACTGAAAGGTGTCTATTTCTTTTAGCAATGAAAATATGCTGCAACATAACTATAGCATAAAATCCAGTTCACTCAACATAGCTTGAATAAAAGAATCTCTTCTCAGTTTTCATACAGCTAATAACAGCTTAAAGATTATATTTAAAAATTAAAGAGTAAATTCAAAACATTTCACAGCTCAAATATTATTCCTCTTATTCTGCTAAAAATTATCAATTTAAAAATACAGATTGTTCAGATTATATTTTAGTTGCCACTTTAAAATATTTTTAATGATACTTAAGAGTAAGTATTTTTTTAATTACACAACTTCTTCAGAGTTGGAAATTTAACAAATATTTTGAATTAATGTTGTGGATCATAAATGCACAAGTATTATGATTTGAGCTCTAAAACAGACTTTAAATTACAAAACTGGTCATAAACTAAACCCTACTATGTAAAGTCTCAAAAGTGCAAAGACTGCATCTGTTTTAGTACTGTCAAAGTACAACTCTGTTACCATGCCAGTGTGATACAACTTTCCTAACAGGCCACAAAGTATTGAGTGGGGGTGAGTTTAGAAGTCCAAATTCAGGGATTTACATTATCATCTTATGCCAACTCGTGGTGTTAGGACTTCATAATGCAATACATGAAGAACTGTTTCTGTAGTTCTTATTTTTTTATTTCACTTTTGGTGATGCAAATCCTTTACAAAGAGGAGGTTCTGTCCTACTGAAACTTTCTTTCTACCTCACAGTACATTAAGACATCCTATCTCACTTTTCTTCTCATACACAATTTACTCATGTATTTGCCAGCAAAAGCCACATTTGTGATATGCGAATTTTATCTCAGTTGATGATAACTCCAATAACTATATACTTCTTTTTAAACGAAACCCTAGCTAAGTGGGCTCCACTGCATGAAGGAACCAACTTGTAATCATGGAAAAGGCAAAAAACCCCCAAAACATGCAAAACAGAAAACCAAAAGCATGTTTCTGTTATGTGGTGATACATTCATTCATTTGAAGGCCTAAATTCTACCCCTGGAGCATGTAGATGAAGACCAACAATACAGCTGCATTGGTCATGTAAAAATCAGCATCTCCATATAGCACTGACCCAAACAATCTCTGAGAATCACCCTAAGGACCCAAAAGTGTCCACCAGCTCACACAGAAAGCTGACAGTAGCACAGCTTTTTAAGTTCCCCAGTATAGCTAAAGACTTTTCCTCACCTACAACTAGACCTTTCTTTTCAGTCTTGATAGCACTGTACTTACATGGACTTTATCACCTTTATCCACATTCTGAATACCACTCCTCACCTTCCATGAACTGGCAGGCCACACTCCCCATATGCCTTATCAAAAAACCACAGCCAGAACAATATTGGCTTTGTGGTCTGCCTTAGGTTTTCCACCTAAGGCAACTGCTACACTTCAAATCACAAAAGTAAGCACAGCTCTCCCTAGAGCGTTAGACATCTGGAAATCACACTGGAGTAAGTTTAATCTGCTATTTTGCAAGATGGCCCTACAGAGATCTGAACCCTTGGAGCTACTGTCATAAGCTACCACGGTCACACCATGAAAACTATTTCCTCAATTCAGACAGGAATATAACACTACAGAGGCCTTCAGTAGTTCTTGTCTAACATTTGTATCTCCATGTGGTTCAGGGAAGAATCTCAGTACAGTAATCCAAAACACACAGAGTAAATGTAAAAGAGGCAAAAACAAAACCGAAGAAAACTAGACCAAAGGCAAAGGTTGGATTAAAAAAAAATAAATCCTTGCAGCAGTAACAAAGAGTTGTGTTCTAGCCTACAGTCCAGCCCCTGATCTAGTCCTCTGGTGAGTGGCAAAGAGGAGAGGATGAAGGCAGGCGGAACAACCTGCACACCTGAAAGTCTTTTTCCTGTAATGAAGACTTCTGTCCTCCTACAGTGCTCTCTGCCTGTGGACATCAGAAGATAAAGCCCCCTGCATCACTGTCTAAGAACACTTCAGAGTTCTCTGCTGACACTGACTTCCCAGACTTTATACCTCCAGTCCAACTATCCACAAGCTGGAGTATGGACTGGAGACAACCCCAAAGCCTTTTGTGTTTAGACAATCACAAGAATCAATTACAGTTGGTCAAATTGTAAGCAATGGTATTACCAATTTAAAATGTGTAACCTTCCAAGATCCATTTCCCCTGTGTATCTTTGCCTCCATCAGTACTTGTAGCAGGCCAGTTTTATCAGTTAACATAATCCTGAGAAGTCATCAGCCTGACACCAATTCTCATCCCACCTGCTTTTCCAAAGTTAATTTATTTGGATAGTGAGAGCTGCCAGTGTCACAAAGAGGACTGGCCACTTTGAGTATCTGCAGAAAGAATGACCCAGTCACCCCTTAGTCTTACCCTAGTTATCAAAAGCAGATTAATATCCTACATTAGCTTAGAGCAATGGAAGCTGAACTCTTCTGTGTGAATTTACAGCCATTATGTGCCGGCCTCTTTATTCTTGCAGTGAACATCTGGATATGTAGGGTGGTTTCATCAGAGGCTGTAAGGAAACAGCATCTCAGAAGTCACTTGTATGCAAACATTAAAGATTTCTTAAAAACATTTCTATTCACAGGAAAATAAGTAGAGACCAGAAGAACAGAGACAACAGCAGTTTAAGGAGAGTATCATATGGGCTCAGGGAGCTCTAACAGGGAATAAGGCCATACAGAAACATATATTATTAATATATTCTCTAAATGCTCATTTCTAATTTACTTATTGCACATAATGCTTGGCAACAGGCTCTGATGCTTGAGCCCTGGTGACTAACTACAACCATTAAGATACTGGTACATCTTTATTTGGCCTTCCTGCCTCTTTCTTGGAATCTACTATGTCTGTGGTATTAAAAAAATCTGAACAAAAAATCCAATACAAACACCACTCACTTCACAATGCCTTACCACATAAAACTTGCATTCACTGGTAGTTTAAAGACTACCCAGGTATAAAGTGAGTTCCAGCACACTGCAGCTCTGAATCTACTCCAGGAGTGGGGAAATGCACAATTTCATTTCAGTGTAACAGCATCAAGCATGAACACAATACATCTTGTCTTAACATTAGATTAAGGCACTTAACATTTAAGATAATATAGGAGGCTGTAGGCCAAGTACTTTGAAGCTCAATGGCATCCTGAATTGAATTCAATATTTGAAATCAGGAGAACAAGAAAAACTACAGCTGTAGCCTTGATTGCAAGAAAAATGTAAGCCAGATGAAAACTGAAGAGCAGTTACCTATCCAACGCCACTGACCCCATCATGGCCTGTTGATTCTGAACTGGAGTTCTGTTCTCCAGAATACTTACAGGGCTTCCCAGTTTGGTATCTAAATGTACTATAATTGTTCTCTATTATTTAGTCCTTAAAGTCACTGTTGGAAAATTTTAACTGTATCAGGAGCCAAAAACAGATGTTTAGGCAATATTGCCAAAGATGATGACAGTTAGTTGCTTCTTCCTGCTCACTTTTCCAACCCATTGCATGCTACCTTTGCAGCAGCTTTAAACCTGACTGTTTCTCCTCAGTCCCCTAGATCCTTAATCAGGACACTGAAAGTATTGTCATAAAATACCATGAAGAAATTTCTAATGACCCTTACCATCATTCTGTTACCTTGCAGATGTTCATAAACAACATCTTTATTCTAATTTTTTAAAATAAATTACTTAGTTTCACATCACTTGTATCACAGAAAACAATAAGAAGATCAAATATAAAAACCCTTTTGAATTGAATTTAACCTCAATCAATTATCCCAAACAGAAGTGAAAAATAACAGCCAATTGGGTTATGCATTATATCAGTTGGTTCTTCTAAAAAAGCTAGAAGAATTACTTCATTCCTCTTGGCATCAACTTTTGTCACTTTTCCCCCCATATTGGCTGCTGGAACAATACCCTCTTACAGCTCAAGATGGTATGAAAAATATTTTCTCATTATCCTTTTATCTCCCGTGTTAGTTTGATATTGTTTTACGGCCCAAACACTCCAATCTTTTCCCTACACACTTGAGCCATTCTTTCTTATTCATCTTTAATACTATCACCTAAATTCATACAATTTCTTCTCAAATTTCAGATCACTAGCAATGTACTGATTTAGCCAAATCAGTCTGTTGCTATGTGTCAGTGCAAAAAAAAGTAAAAATTACTAATTGGCACTTGTTCCCTAAAAAGAAGGTAATTTACTTAATTCCTCTTAGATTCTAACATGCTTCCTATGGCACCTTACCTACAAATCTTCTGAATTCTTGTTACTGTCTTTATTTTGCTGTTCTTCCTCCTTCACTTCCTAGAATTTTATCAATTCAAGTTAATCTTTCACAAGCTGCCTCCTTTTTCCACCTTCTTAACCAACTCCTTCCTCTCTTGGTCAACATCAAGACAAGCATCCCTGTTTACCATCAAGAGCTTTCCTGTACATCAGTAAATTCTTGCACAAGTGCACATCCTACATGCCTTACTCAAAAGATACCCGTGCAAATAAAATCCTTCATTTACACCAAATCTCACATTTGATCATTTGTTCATTTACTATTTTTTTAAAACAGTAACAAGTTTTATCACCCAATTGATTTTCGGTGGGTCTATCACAATACTACTCTTAGCACTCCCTAGATATCCTCTCATTACCTTCTCCACCTAAAAATAAACATACACATCCTTAATACACTACAACACATTGCCACTTCTTCAATGACTGTCCTTGCTATGCTCTCCCTGATCAACATTCCTGTGGTATATGCTGTTGGTGCCATTATGGCCATAGGAATGATAGTTATTCCTGGATCTGGAATCTAAGCACAACAAAATACAATGACAAATCCTGTTAGTTGCCAAGTCTCAGCCTGTAAACCCAAAGGTAGTCTTCTAACCTGTTGAAAGTCAAGGTAGGAGAGAAGACAGAAGGCTAGGTTTTGCTAATATTTAAGTATCTACTAGTAGAATGGATAGAATATTATCACTACCCTATGGCAATATTAGAATCAAGACTTTCTATTCAAGGTGACCAAGCACAACGGACTTTTTGCCTGATTTGTTTCCACCTTTGGTTTTGGCCTCACTTAGCAAGCCAACCACATAACTCATATTATGAAGTTCATATTTGAAGTCGGATGGCTGGAAGGTATCATAACCACTATCTTTTAATATATTATTATTAGCAAGCTGTAAGTTATTATTAACATAAAATACTAATGGCCAAGTTCTCTCACACAACAGCTCTATTTCAAAGCGGATTATTAAGACCAAAGAGAACCATCCCTCTGCCTATTACTTCAACCTTCTAGATTTTGGGGAACTAACAGCACCTGGCAATCACATATTTTAATCCTATCCAAGGTTAGAAATTCAAAGATTTTTGCAAACTTGTCCATTTTTTTAAATTTTTTTTTTTTTTTCAACAAACAAACAAAAAATATCACATGTGAAGTCCACTGGCTTTAAACAGATTTCTTGGTGAAGTTGACACCACTTCAACAGCTGTTAACCTCAGGTCCGGTCTGTTAAGCTAGGCTTCCCGCTGCTGGATCTGAAATTATTTAAACTTTTCAACCTCAAGAAGTGGATTTTTGCTAAGCAGCTACTTCTTCAAAAATAAAATAAAAATAAATAAAAGAAATTCTCAGTTTCTGATTAAAGATTTTGTCTCTTACATTTCTTGCTCAGTGCTATTTAATGCTACTAAAATTTTTTGCTAGCTGGTCACAATTACCTTGATTCTTTAAATCACACTAAGAATACTTCTATCTGTAATGAGAAGGGCTGTGGCTTCATGAACTCAACCTAACTTCTACAGCTCTTGACCAACACTATTTCTAAAACTGAGGGGTTTTTTTTCTACTTACAGCTCTACAGTGTGGGAGAATTCAAAGATCTTAGCAATCGTTGAAGGAGTCCTAACATCAAGGAGTATTTAACAAATACAGTTGCTAATGCACTTTTTAAAAAATCTAATACCTATCTCAACTCTAACTATTGCAGAGTGAGTCCAGTGTCATGGACACCCAATCACGGATATTGAGTACTATTTTAGATGTCCTAAAATATTCAAGGTATGTGCAAGACTGGCAGGTAAGAGCTTTGGCCATATAGAAGACTGCACACTTTTGGAGCACCAACTTCAGGCCATCTTGGATCACCTACAGCATTTAAGATGGTCCTCAGCATCTCTGTGTGTAGGCACCACTTCTGTTCCCGTAAGTTCTTCTAAAATCACTAGCCAGACAGGGCTCAGGCAAAAGAATATCATCATTATGTGTTTAAGTTAAACACTGCTCTTTAAAAAGAAATGCTAGTGCACAGGGGTCAACAAGAAGACAGGAACTCAAATACCAGATTCATGAAAGTTACTGCTGTAATGGTCAGTCTAATTAATTTCTGGATTTTTAAATTAAGTATTTCTTGACACTGAATTTCTTTCATACTGCAGTAACCCCATCTACATGATGGCAGGGCATGAACGTAACAGAGTCAACCCTTAGAGATGAGAGCTACAACAGAGGCAGCTGCTGAAATCTAAATCACCCATGCAAAAAGAGTATGATTTATTTCTTCCTTACCTTCTTCCCATGCAGACAGCCTCTCTTTTCAATATCTTATGTATTCACTTCAAATCAAAAAAAAAAAAAAAAAAAAATTGTAAAAAACAAACCCCACAAAAACCCCATCTTACCAAGTATACCTGCCTTTGGAAAGTATTTTAATGAAGAGAAGTTCTTAAACAAAAAAAAAAGCCCTGAAAATAGTTCTTAGGCAAAAGCCTGCTTTCATTAGCTATATAAATATTTCAGTCCCTGCAGCACCATCTAATGGAGAGCTCACCAATTTTTTCCCCTTCTTTAACATGGCATTTTATTTTGGAGGTGTTAACAACTGATACTTTAACACATGGCCTATTTAATACTCTATAAAAACTGATTAGCTACAAGAGAAGCCAAATCATTTCCCCACAGACAAAAATCAGATAGTCCTTTTCTCCCTACAGACATTACATTCACACACAGATTTATTAAGTACAACTGGGAGTTTAACCATGAGATAAGGTTTTAGTTAAAAACACCTTAAAAAAACCCCAACCAAACAGTAACTGTGAGGCAGCAATGCTAGCTTAAAAATACAGCTACCTCAAGTATGTTTAAACTTTTCCTCTGAAAGCAAAATAAGAGATGTCAGTAGCTCTAAAGTGTAAGGACTATGGACAAACCTGGACTTTAACCACAGCAACAGAAGTCACTACCTACACTTGCTTAAGATGAAGCTAAGTACTCCAAGGTATCTTCAGGTTGCGCTTCTGCTAAAACAGATACTCTGGGAGATGGTTAGCAAATTATCATAAGCATCAATAAAGCATGTAGCACGATGACTGTTGTCAAATGCCACTATCTATCTGATGAGCATTTTCTCATGCAAACAAACACAGCAGAACTTATATACCAAATGCATCTAGAAGAAGTAGTATTTTTTCCCTCACTGCATTTTGTCCTCCTTGTTCTTTATATAAATCACGACATTGCAAGTTAAGGGTTCAACTACTTTGAATTTTTCCAATTAACCTGGCATATGGACACTCTTGTCCTGGAATAACTGCCTTTTTATGGATAGCTCAAAGGACTTCAAAGTCTGTCTACCCTATCTCATCTCAGAACAGTCCACTAATACATTGAGAATTCATATTTAAAAAACCAAACACCAAAATTCTTAGTAAATAATTCTGGAAAATACAGCATCATACTCTGGCTATACATACCAACAGTTTTATTTACACAAACAGGACAAGTCAAAGCTTTTTCCTCATTTATTTTGAGAGACTATCCTCTACAAAAATATACAGAATGCAGTGGGTGGTTATTTATTTGCTCATCCTAAATCTTTCTTTAAAGAAAATACACACAAAAACCACCACACTAAAAACAAAGCAAATTTTAAAAAAATCCCCAAAACCCACACACAACCAACCAACTGAGTAAATCCCCCAAAATTCCCTCAAAATCTTACTGACCAAACTACTGCAAGTTGCATGTCTAAATAATCCTTTTCAAAATGAAAGTGAAGTTTTCAGGAATTTGTAAGAAGGAAAGGGGAATAGGGGAAATTTACGGTCCTAGGTATTAAAAAATAGCTGATCAAGTACAACATACAAATAAAAATAATCTTGTTTTATCTTCCTAGAGATTGCCAAGAGCATTCTTCTGCACATGCTCCAAAAAAGTGCCAAAATACCTTGCTATAACATGGCTACAAAAAATTCTGCCAAACAGTATAAGCAACACAACAGCAGCATCTACTAGCTGAACTACCTCCTAGGATCCATTGGTATTTCCATTACAGGCTGACACCACAGGTGAGCAGTAAGATGGATTTGCTATTCTGAAATCCAGCATGTTCAGATTCTGTACACAGAAACATGATCCAGCTCCTGATGGAAGACAGAGAAGATACTGCTGACCTCAACTGATACTACCTATTACTAACTTCATTTGAAGTTAGCTCACTTTCTTTTCCCCACCTCCCCAAAATGTTGAGTTTTAGAAGGCAATGGAAATACTACTGCATCAAAGGGTTCCAAAACTGCTAGAGATGTGCATATGCAAACCAGCAGCCTTCATTTATTTAAGTATCCAATTTCCTTCTACTCAAACTGTCAACCAAATGGTAGCATTTTGAGAACATGTCATTTACAACAACAAGCACTTTACCTTTGGCACCTACTGAACGTAGAACTGGTATCCTAATCAGGTTCAACCACCACAGTCATAACAATAAAAACACTCCCAGGCAAAAGCACAATGCTCCTCTCTCAATGTTGTTGTACTGAACAGAAAAGACGACAGTGAAAAGGATGGAATGAGAGAGCAAGTGTAGTTTTAAAGATGTGTACTTCAGACAATAGTAGGGTACAGTGTAGACCATCTTCAGTGACCTGGAAGAGAAGTGCCTGTTAATTCACCTGGAGTGGGAGGCTGGGTGGAGAGGGAATCAAAGAAACAGGTAGCTACAGACAGGTCAAAGAAAAGTGCATTTGCAGACAAGGATTATTAGCCAGAAGTGTGAAAGTAAGTACAAGCTGGAAACAAGTATTCCAGGATAAAAGTGATGTAAATGGAAGTAAAGAAGAAAATGCAGTCAATTTGCTCAAGTATAAGGATGAAACCACCTTGGAATAAAAGTCAACCCTTAACAACTCTAAAATTACAAGAGATCTGACTAAAAGCAGTTCAAAATAGGCCACTTCTAAGAATCATAGAAACCAGCTTGAGAAACTAAAGAGCATTTATACTGTTTGGTCAAACAACTCAAGATGGAAGAGAAACACAGCATAGGCAAGAGCATTCCATTAGTAGCTTAAGAGCATAAAATGCAGAAAGAGGAGTCTTTTGGGATGGTTTGAAGGAGACTAAAACAATAACAAGTTGAATGAAAATTGTAAGGCTATACTTCCTATGCAAAATCAAGACTTACATCCACAAGTCATTAAGTTAGAAGCCATAACACTCAAGGCAACCTACTCTCAGAAAGTTCCTCTCTGTGGAAAGACAGAGAGAGGGCATAGTAAAACTGGTACAGTACACAAGATCTCCATCATAAAAAACTTTAATAATTATTCCAATTATCTCCCTCTCTCAAGTATATGGATGAGCTTACAAAACAAAATCCATGCACTTTGCCAAAATTCGGTTTATGAGCTGGGCTTTGCTGTTATAAAGTTATTTTAGGCGCATGTACTTTGTAAGCTGGTTCCATAGAATAAGAAAAAAATGTTACTTTTCCAGAACATCCAATGCAGAGAGTTGGGAACCAATACAAGCACCAGAACAGCTGCCACTGACATCTGTCATGTACACTCAGCTTCATATAGCGCTGCATGTTCACTGGATGCAACACTGGAAGAGTGTGAAGCAAAGACCGTTTCCTGTCCCACGATGCTGACAGTGCAGAACGGTGCAGAGCAGGGCAGGACGCCTCTACACAGCACTTGCAGTTCATTTCATTTATCAACAGATGACGCTTGTACTGACCTGCTGGGTCTCAGCACCTCACCATTTTTATGTCCTCAGATTGTAGGAAAGCGCTGATATTTCCGTTTTATTACAGACCAGGAAAATGGTCTGCATATGAGCCTGAAGCCAGACACACGTAAGCCACTACCTGCAAAGTTACTCTCAGAACTCCCAGTCAGACACCACCTAGCCCAAGTGGCACCCAAGTATCAGTACCGTTTTCTTCTCCAGCAGATCTTTTATGCTCAAGGAGACATCTGTCTTGACAAGGCTGATCACCTCAGCCAGCATCTCAACATTAAGTTCAAATGCACCAGAAAACAAACAAAGCAGCAGTAGAAGAAGCATCAGCAGACTATGTCGTTCTTTCTCCTGGTAACTGTCCTAACCACTTGACTGAGACATCATGCTTCCTCTTGCTCTGTTTCTCAGGCACACTGAGTTTTCATTATTCCTGGCATAGCAGAAGAGTTTCAAGAGAAGGAAGTGACACCACTCTTAACTGGCCTGCGGTCTGATGATGTGAGTACTCCCCAGGGAAGCAGGAAACTTGGATTGGCATTCCCCTTCTGCCCCTGGGACTCAGGCGTGATGTCACATCACTTCACACTGCAACACCAAAGCCCTGTGTCAGTTTGGCCCTAAATGAATGACTTACGGTAAACATATCTACAGGAACAACAACAAAAAAATACAGCCTCCGGGTCTCCTAAATTTTACACTAGTATCTTCAATGGACCATCTTCACTTCCTTGACAGATGACAAAGCCTGCAGGAATGAAGTGGCAGTCCAGAAGGCACTTCTGATCTTACACTAGCACCTGCAACATGCTTTTCAAGACAGACCGAATCAAAATAACTCTTTTTGCTAGACACCTAAAAGCTGTAAAGCCTCATAGCATTTTGAGCTTGCCTTGAGTAGGCATATCTTACGTGGTTTTCACATTAATGCAGAAACCACAAAATCAGACAAAAGTTCAGTGTTACTCCAAATGCTCAATTTTTCTAATTATGAGCTTCCATACAGTCATCAAAGAATGTAAAATACAAGTTTCATGACTTCTTTCACTGATATTTTTGTCAGAAGCACGTCCTAAGTATACTGTATGTGAAACAATATATTCACTTCAGAGAATTTATACTACAGAATTATTAGCAAATTTTATCATTGTAAATAACCTACAGAATGTTTCCTCTATAGATCGGAGAAATCTATTTCATAAATGATCATTTTATGATACTACATAAAATAATAAACAGAACTATGAAACACTCCAATTTAAAGCATTCCTGCCATGCCCGTTGCAGTTCTAATGCCTGCAGTCTGCAAAAATTCCATCTTAATGTCAAAGTACACAACACTCCAATTTTCAGTACAAGGCAGGAGCCAGGCATGGAGACTGTCACACATGTCCAATACTGAACTTCTGCATCCATGAACACGTTGAGACTTCACTTCCCACGCTGCCCTTGACTACATGAACTGCAGGACTTGGAATTCTACGAAAATCATGCTTTATGCATGGAGAGTAAAGCAGCAGAGAAGAACAACAGGATGGAAATCAAGGGCTTAACATTTTTGGGGGGTGGAGAGGATTAGTGACCTACAGTTGTTGTATATAATTTTAGAGACACTCACGCTATTAACCTAGCTACACAGCCAACAGTCAGTAGCAATTGAAGTCAGAGTTGCAACGATATTTTGATGTCAGTGCTCCAGTAAAGAAAGATCTCCAGTAAAAAAAAAAAACACATTCTCAAAGACTATATAAATATACATATCTCACACACAATTCCCAATACCAAATACTCTTTTGCCTTATTTTCTCCCCAGGTTATAAGATCTTTGTACTGTATACTTTCCTTACTGATTTTCTAGGAGCTTTTATGTCATTATTTCCTTTTCTCTTCTTTCTCATTAGAAGAAGAGAGCACCTCTTCCTACTTTGCAGGCATCTAATGATCTTTCATTGTAAGTTGACTTTTCCTCCCAATTCTCTGGCCCTTTCTCATTCTACTTTAAAAAAATAGACATAGAAAAAATGAAATGTGTTCATGATTTGTCAAAATAAACATACAGTGACTTTAAATCATCCATTTATGAGGGTATGGGCTTCCAGCAGGCAGAGTTGGGAGACCAGTTACATTCTCTCCACCAGTCTTTCACTGCTGTAGTTTATCACCACAGGTTAAAAAGTATAAGATAAAACCTAGTGCAACTACAGCACTACCTCTTGGGCTACAATCACATCTTTATTCTGTTGCACAACAATATACAACCCTCCCTCTCTTGGCTTCTCTTCCCCATGCCACATCTTGGAATCTCCAATTTCACCCACAACTTTCAGTGTTCCTGAGCCATTCGCCAAAAATGCCAGGAGGTTTCAAATACAAGCATCATATTCAGAAAGTACCCACCCACAGGCATTAAAAAAAAAAAAAAAAATTAAGCCTTGGCAATTCTTTAAAGGAACTATGCACAAGAGCACAGACATCTGAAACCAGTGTGTAATGAGCAGTCTTCAGACATCATAAGATTCAGCACCTTCAATTAAGAAACACTATTATAATAAAAAAACCTAATGAAATCCAGTTATTGCATCATCTAAGATATCAGAGATAAAAACATGTTATTTTTGCAATATCTATTCATACAAAGCCAGTTTAGGATACTGGAGAAGATTTAAGTCATTCCTATTTTTAAACTGCCTTTTCATCTGCAGAAGAACTGTGATAGTCCACTTATCAATGTGTTTATGTTCCAGTGGTTTAACAACAAAAGTTAAAATTTCTGGCTTTTCATATTTTCAGCATTGCCATAGCTACTAATAGAACAGCTGGACTCCAGTATTGAAAAACATGTTCCTCTTCTCTCACTTAAAACTTTTCACTATGGACAAGAACAACGCAAAGATCTGAGATCCAACAAGATCATGAAATCATTTAGACGACAAACTGTGTTAGCGTGGACTGGTAAGACTTAATAAAGAATTTTTTGTTACTGATGCTAACTACTGCCATCTTAGAGTTTTCCCAAGGTGCCAACAGTAAATATGCTTACATGATGATCAAGTTCTCTAAATCAATACATGAATGACTTCTCAAAATTGGTATCATCAAAGTTAATTGCAGAAGGACTTGAGGAAAGCCTAAAGACTGGGTCCTTTAGCACCCTCTTTTGATTAGAATTAATCTGCTTTGCTACTGAATGCACTTTACATTTCTATATTCTAAGTCCAGCTATTATTGGAAGCATCTCATCAAGTCATATTTCAGTAAAACACCTACCATCTTCACATTGGAACAAAGCAACTTTTATAACCTCATCATGCCGTCTGCTTGCAATGCCCAAACTCACGATACATCGTTTCCGTTATCAAGCTTTATGACAAGGGGTTTCCCAGTTCAGACACAAAAAATTCTGATTCAGCCCAAATATTTATAGTCTTCAAACAAAAACCCTCTCCCTAATCACAACAAATAACATTTACATGTATGCTAATCCATATGCAGTGTGTATGGATTGACATTTATAGACACTTTCAGTCAAACGGCTCATTTTAAAGGACAATACATAGTAGATGCTATGATCTCTTCCATTCTAACTAATGATCAGTGTAGCCTTTCAATCCAGGCTTCAATGCAAGTCAGAAGCTATTTTAAATACAGATCTTTAATAACTATTTTGAGTTATGCTATTTCATTTGTTGAAGCTAAACACTGCTAGTACACCTTCACATCATACACAAACTCCTCCTTGGTCTATGGACGCAAGTTCTGATTAGTGCACAATAATGCTACCCGCATTCTACAGGACAGGAAAAATAAGAGTTCTCTTGAAAAAATAAAAACGCACACATATTATAATATACAAGGCTCAGTTAGATCTCAAAAGCTAGAGAAGCCACCGACCCAACAAGACTGCACATTTCAAATTGTATCATTGGAACTTCCCACATTTTACTACTACAGAAACAGTAAAAAGCTGAAAAATGTCCTAATGCATGGTAAAGAAGCACAGAGGTGCACATACAAGCTTTCACATCACACACAAGCTCAGATCGGCAGAATGTGAGATGATGCCCCTTAGCGTTAATGCCATTTCTCTCGCTTTTCGGCAGGTAATTCAGATCTCAGACACTTGAAGATCCAAATAAAAATCAAGATGTAAATGCCTTACCTTCCGATTTTACAAGCCACTGCAGTTCTCAGATTATGAGTCAGTCATAGGTTCATCTGCAGAGGAATGACTCAGTATAAACTTTTAAACACTCGTTATTTTTCCTGACCTACAACACGGCAATTAATTTAACACGTTAAAAAACGCCGTGCTGCGAATCAGCGCCTCAAATGAATGGCGTGAAAACAAAACACTTTTCTTTCCGCTCACGCCAGGCAGACGGGCTCACGGCGCAGGGCCGTGGGAGGCAGGCAGACCTGACACAAACACAACCCCTTCTTCCGCACCGAGCAGCGGCAGCTCCGCACCAGCGGCACGGAGGAGCGGCCGCCGCGGTGCCCGCCGCCCGGGAGCCGCCGCAGCGGGCAGGGGCAGCGGCCGCGGGAGGCGCGAAGTCGCGGGGCTCCGGGCGCGGCGGCTGCCGGCAGTGCCCCTTTAAAGGCCGTCGGCCCGCCCCCAGCACTGCATATGGAGGGAGCCAGGAGCGGAGCGAGGCTTCTGCATTCAAACGACACATCAAACGCCGCAAGCGCCGCACGGCTCCGCTCCGGCCTGCCGGCCGGCCGCCCCTCGCCGCTCCTGCCCGTCCGCCCTCCCCGGCACACATCTCGGGGCGGAGGGGGAAGAGGGCAGGAGGAGAGCAGGCAGGGAGAAGGGGAGGCAGGAGTAAGTGAGTGAAAAGGGGGCACCTGCAAAACCCTGGAGTGTAAACGCGTCCCGGCAGGCAGAGTCCACGCCGCCCTCGCCGAAGGAGGGCTGATCGATCCCCGGGCACCAGCCGCCGCCGCCAAGGTCCTGGCAACAGGCTACGGGTGAAGCGCGCTCGGCCCCTGCCTGGTAGCAGATGCCTCGTATCAGCGCCGCGTCGCCGCCGTGCCCCCCGCCGCCGGATCACCCCCCGGCTCTCGCCGCCCGCCCAGCCCCATCCCACTGCCCGGGGAGCCCGAGCGCGGGCAGGCGAGCCCGGCCGGTGCCGGAGACCCGAGCGGGAGCCGCCGCCACGGCGGTGAAGCGCGCCTTCCCCCCCGTTCTGTCTCTTCCCCCCGCTTCTCCGCCGCACTGCTCCACTCCCCGGGGCGCGCCGAGCCCCACGTTCACCCTACCTGCAAGCGTGTGAGGGGAGCGGGGCGGCGGGCGGCAGCTGGAGCCCGACGAAGGCGACCGCCAGCCCGACGGAAAGTCCCTGCCGCTCTGCGCCGTCTCCCCCCACCCCGCACTTCCTCTCCCGCCCGCTCAGGCTGGAAATCCCCGGCGAAGCCCGCTGCGCTCCCGGCTCCTCCTCACACACCGAGGGGCGGGCCCGGCCGAGCCCCTCAGCGCGCAGGCGGCAGCCGGAGGCCGGGCCTGCCCTGCCTGCCTCCCGCGGCTGCACCTGATGCCGCCGTTACCCGCCCCCCCCCCCGCCCCCNCCCCCCGTGCCGCGGGCACAACTGGGACTGGCGGGGCCCCGCGCTCCCCGCCCGGCAGACGGAGCCCGTCCCCGCCGGCCTTCGGCAAGCGGCGAAGGGGGCGCGGGGTGGGCTGTGCAGAGGCACCAGGGAAGGGGCCCGGCCTGCGGGCGGGCGTTGCTGCGCCGGTCCGACCGTTGGGGCACTGGGGGAAGGGCGTGTGGGGTGGCGGCTGGACGAGGGGTGCCGGGAGGGCTGCCTGCCTCCCTTCTCCCCCCCTGAGGGAGGTGCGAACAGCCCTGCACGAAGGGTCTCGAACACAATAGCCTTTATTTAATTAAAAAAAAAAAAGAAAAATGCCACTGGGAAAAAAAGGGGAGGGAGGAAAAACGGGGGGGGGAAGGGGGGGAGGGGAGGGGGAGAAGAGTCTGGAAAAGATCAGAAAAGAGCAGCGAGCCAGAGCCGCTTGCCCCCCGGAGAGGCCAGTCGCTCGGGGGTGCCCGGGCCGACTGCATGTGGGGAGCAGCAGACCGTAGGTGGCAACCCCGAGCCACCGGCCGGCGGGGTTGGGGGTGTGTTCCCTTTCCCGGCGTCCCGGCGGTGCGAGAGGCACCCGTCCCCCTTCCCCGGGCGGCTCTCCCGGCGGCGGGGGAAGAGGGGCGAGGCCGGTAGAACCCGTCGCTCCGGGCAGCCNGAACACGGAGAAATGTGTGGTGTTTGGCTAATTTCAGTGGGATGAGGTCACCATCCTTTTTGGACGTTGTTTGTCGAGGGATCACTAGGGAGGAACAGTTGGATGCGTGATCCTGAACGGACAAGCTTTGCGTCATAGTTGCCGCTTACAGCATCTCCCCGCGTCCCGAAATCCATCCTGACCCTTTTCGGTCCTCATCCCCCCGATCTCTGTAACGCCCACGCCAACCTGCGCTGCAAACCAGCATCTCCCGCTCCGGCAGCGTCCTCAGCAGCCCCTCAAACACGAAGCGTGGCTCGCACTGCTAATTCCCTCCTTGTGTGCTGGGGGATTTTTTCTCATCCCATTTCTCTGCTTTTTCCCTCTCCTCTCTCTCTCCCGCCTTTTGCTGCTGTCCTCAGAAAGAGGCCGGCTTAGCTGTCAAGATAACTGCGGTGAACCTGCGATCAGAAAGGCAATCGAAGACCAATGTCTTAAATGTTCCCGTCTCCTACTCAA
>VYZX01000419.1:35031-119861 GCA_013401335.1 Brachypteracias leptosomus
CCCGTCCCCCTTCCCCGGGCGGCTCTCCCGGCGGCGGGGGAAGAGGGGCGAGGCCGGTAGAACCCGTCGCTCCGGGCAGCCGGATAAATAAATGCCTGTGTCGGGCTCCGCTTGTATCGCGGCGTGTCGTTATCACCGAGATTCCCGGGTGGCACCGGCGGCCTCGCTTTTAGGCAGAGCAGCGTCGTGCGGCTCGGCATGTCCCCGGCGGACTGCGGGGAGGGGAAGGGAGGGGAGGGGGAGCGGCGGCCCTGGCGCAAAGCGCTGGGGGCTCAGCCCGAGCCGGGAGGGGGGCTCNACCTGCGATCAGAAAGGCAATCGAAGACCAATGTCTTAAATGTTCCCGTCTCCTACTCAAGATTGTTTAGCTCTGGACCGGTGGATAGGACTGTGCACCGAGCCTGGATTTCTCCAGCAGTGGGGCTGCAAATAAGTTTTTATCAGAGATAAACCTGCAGTTTCCTTCTTTGCCACTCTTTTTGCTGTTGTATAGATGTCCTCTTGTTTTGCCCTAAAAAAAACCCAAAAAAAACCCCACCCCCATAATAGGATTGCAGGTCTGTAGCTCTAGCACCTCTATTAATGTATTCTTCCCCCAAAAGAGAAAACGAGAAAACATTCTTATACCATCTAAAAGATGTCAGAAGCTTTTCCACATTTAAAAATGTCTGCAGCTGAAGTGATAAAATGTTGATCTAATACAGTATCTACTGTTTCAGGTGCTTTGGTTTTTTTTTCTTTTTCCATATCACGAACAACATTTAAGATTTCTAATGCAGTTATTACAGTGGGATATGTCACCAACATCTATCTTTAACTGTTCTGGAATTTCATGTTAGAAGCAACATTTTCACTGGGGCCTGAAATGCTGTGTCTCAATTCTGCTGCTACACACTTGGCAGGAATGTTTAGAATATAGAGGGATGGCTACTTAGAAAAACAAATAATGATAAAGACTGCAGAGTAACTCTATATTTTAGTAATGGTGTGAAGGAATAAAATAATAGGACATTACATTGGAAAATTACATGAGCGCAAAGAATTTAAAGAAAAAAAATCCACCGAGAGAAGGATGGTAATCCATTACAAACTTGGGCAGTGATAGTTACCTCCAAAAACTATGGGGAAGGCATAGAATAGTGAATATCATGTGATTATGGGTAGCTGTAATTTCTCAGATAGAGACTGGAAAATACCACTGGGAAATGGTAGGACTTAAATGTTCTCAAGTGTCACAGAAATTCAATTTCTCAAGCAAACAGGGAGTGAGCCCATGAAAGAGGATGCTATTTTAGGCCTTGTACTAATAAGCGGCAAGGACCTTGTAGAAGGCCATACATTGAAACTAATATTGAACTGAGTGATCATAGACTAATCCAGCTTATGTTGGAACTGCAAGAGGCACAAATGCAGTTCTTTGTCTAAGAACAGCAAACTAGGAGAAACTGAGGAAATTCATGAGGTTGACAGGATAGAGGAACCCAGAGATGAGTTTTATACAGAGAGATTGAAAGAAGCTGGCAAAAGAAATTACAATTGACAAAGTGAGGATTTGTTCAAGGTTAGAAGTAGCACCCTGTGCCTAAAATCACTCTGTAGTGAAAGGAGGAAGGTGGTGATGCTGGAAGCCCTGGGCCTACTCATCTGACCTTACTATGTGGGTGAATTCCTCCATGAGAAAATGACTGAGATGCCAGCGGGAATAACTGTGGAAAAGGCTTATGTGAGTCTATGATACACAAAGCAGGGTATTTATAGTAAAGAGAGGGAAGTATTAATATGACTTTACTACGGACCCTTGTTTGGAAAATTATATCCACTTCCAATGACTTACAATCAGAGAAGATTGATTCAGGTCGCCACAGGTGCAGAAGAGGAATACTGAGGTGGCAAGGGAGCTGCAATCTTGGCTTCCTTAACTAGCCAAACGAAGCCAAAACACCCTGATGATTCACTGTAAATACCTTCAAACAGTAACGATCAAAGAAAGAGAAATATTTAAATTCAAGAATTATGCTAGTACGAGGGTGTATGGTTATAAATTGATCATGAGGACACTTAGACTGGAAAACTTTCTAACCATTCCAGGAGCAAAAAACCAGTGCTCTAGGCACAAGCACCTAAATTATTTGAAATCGGGAGATGATACTTTGGTGTGTCCAAGGGAGATTTAAAGGGGACTGAGCTGCTGACCTTTAGCCTTGTACTTTGACCATTCCCAAGCCTCAGGGCTTCTTCTGGTCCTCTACTCCATCTGCATGTGACTTGTGAGGGTTTTTTCAACTGCCTCTGAAGCACTGGAAATTAGTCAGAGACAGGATGTAGAAAGGACACCGATGACATTAAATCATCAGGTGGTTTGTGGTGCATCTTGCTCACAGGCATACAGTTGAATTGATTGCCAGATTTGGGTCACAACAAAACCTCATCCCTCAGGTGAACCTGGCAAAGGATTGTTTTGCCTTTTCAGCCCCTGCCACTTTCTCAGAATCTTCTGGGAGATTTATTTGTTAAATACCTTATTGCAGGGGTACTGGTTATAGTCGTCTGTGATATTGAGCTTGAGAGGTTTGGCCTTTTATTGCAGCTATTAAGTTTATTACCTGATGCTGAAAAGTGTTCTGTGACCCTCGATGAGTGGGGGCTACAGGAAAAGTACCCTGTGAGACCTCCTAAACAAAACAGCCATTGTATAATTGTACAGAGGGAACATTTCCAGCCCTGTCTTTCCAGAAGTGGCATCAACAGGTTATTTTTAATGCTGGAAGTAAACCTGAAAGAGGGGAAGAGAGAGAGGGCAGCAAACCATTGTTTCTTGTATGAATTGGCTTACTGCAATTAACGGTCATTCAGCTGAACATTTGTAATTGGTAATGATACAGTACATCCATATTAGTTCTGCTGTCTCTGGAGCAGTTTGGCACTGCTGCTGTACATAATGCTGACTGTAAGGGTTGTGATTCGTGCTCACTGTGTCTGCCCTCTCCACAGTTTCTGAGAAGGTGGTTATGTTTCATTCCTAATCAATACCTATTATGGATCTGAACAAGACTTAGTAGGACCCCATTTCTGGCACTGAGGCAATTTCTTGACTTGCACCTTCCTCATCTTATGCTTCAAAGATGCTTATTAACAGAATAATAACGTAATTAAAATTATATTCCTTTTTATTGCTGAAGCACAGACCAAGAGGACCTGTACCATGGGAATACACATTCATTTATTGCATCCTATACATGAGGAAAAGATTCCCAGGGGTTTATTTCAACTGCTCCTAAACAATAATGTCTAATGTGAAAGAAAGACTTCCCCTGCCCAGGCGGTCATTTTGTACTTTTAAGTTCCTAGAGAGTGATGACTTTCTAAATGACAAGCATTTGAGGTGAAACATTCCCCATGTCTTCCAGAAGTTAGTTATATGTGACTTTATGAGTATGTTATGTGACATTTTTCCTTTCTTTCAAGCTAATTGTAATTCCCAAGTCAGTTTATAGATCTGCTTCACAATTGACAAGAAATATTAGTATGGCATATTGCAACTGCATCTCAGTAATCTCAGGGCCTTCTTACTTTCTTTTTGAGAATATTAAAAGTACATTGAGGTCCCCAGGCTCCCCCACCATCAAGAGTGCCGTTGTGCCCATGCCAAATTGACTCTGGAGTCAAATGAAAATTTTGAGTGTATGTCAGTGGATTCCCAAAGAGGCCTGCAAAGTGGTTCACGTGAGCTCTAAGCTGTACCTGGAAAATGAGACAAGATACAGTTCCACAGCAGGGAATTACTAGAGCACAGCAATGCTTCAGCTGTACGTCTGTCTCTCAGTATGGCTCCAAAATCAGAGCTGTGAAGGCAAGAGCGCAAACTCAGCAAGACCCACTCTCCACCATATGGAGATTTCCCTGTGACAGCTGAGTCTGAGTATAACCGGTAAAAGCATCTTAAAGGCTGCTTTGTGCCTTTTGAGCAGTACAAAGCAGCTTTATCAGGAACAAGGATTTGGTCCAAAAGTTTTCCCCAGACATAAAATGTCAGTTATTGTACTAGTTTGTAACTAACAACTGCAAGGATTCTGTTGAATACCTAGCAAAGTGAAAGGCTGCCATGAATATAGCAGCTGTATTGATTTATCTAGACGTCCTGATTTTCTGGATGATACATCTATTTCTGAAAATATCCTTAGGATCTTTTCTCCATCAAGAATCTCAGTATCTAATCATATAAGGGGAAAAAGCCTTACCTAGTATTGACAGAAAGACCAGATGAGTATACTTCCAATGCTGAGAATTGTTCATTACTGTAGAAATTATTATTGGCTTGTCATAGTAATCAATAATAGCTGTTTCTTAGGGTGACCTAACTACTTTTACTTTCACCTTTTCTGCGTGTAGTCATGGGAACATGAACTAACCTGTGAGAATCAGGCTTAGGAACAATTTGAGGTGACTGGGAGGTGGTCATTGAGTCTCATCACTTTCCTGGCTTCCAGCTTAGCTCTGTGCCTTACCTCCAGTGCCATCAGAGCATCAGAACAGATTTGTTTCCAGTTGTTCCAGCTGAGAGGCTTTTTTTCCCCCTCCATTTATTGACACTGCTCTAGCAAGTTCTAAAGGGAGATTTCAGAGTATTCTTGAAGGTTGTTTAGGCCTCTGGGTGTTCTTTTGTTACAAATAAAATGTCAGCAAAAGATGCATTTCCAAACCCTGAAATACTCAGTCCTCACACCACACACAGTCCAACCCAGACAGACCCACCAGGCTTCAGTTGCTGTGAGATAGAACCTCTGTGTTGGCTACGCAGTAATGCCAGCAGATTCCTGGAGAGAATCCAGCCAGAAGCAATCATCGTCTAAAGAATCGTTGCTCTAGAAGCCTAGAGGAAAACAACACTTCTCTTGTCAACACGGTTCCCTTGGGAGCTATAGCTGATGGAGCTAACCCTGATTCTCTTTGTTAAAGTGCGTGGATCTTACCCACTGTGTATGACAGAGATACTGTTGTGATACTGAAGGAGGTAAAATCCCAGATCTAGTTCTTGCAGATACAGTTTTGGGACTTCCTTCATGGCATTAACAATTCCCCACCAGCCTTTGTCTAACATACATTCAGCCCTCTAGTGGATTCGCAAGTGTTGAATCCAAGGCATTTATACACACCTATATGACAGTATAATGTCCCGTCTCTCTGGCTTTTGTCATAAAGCTTGTAGCACCTTGTTGGTCTGCCTCTTGTTACTTAACAGGTTTTTTCCACTGTTCTTAGCAATTTTCTCCCTTTGTATAGTGAATGGTAACTCAGATTTACAGTTTCCCGGGTACCATTTATTCTGCCTCATGATAGTATGCATACAATGTGGTAACGGTAGAGAAAAAAATAATTACCCATCTGTTTGTCTGAAGATATCTCTTAGCTGGATTCTACTTATCCACCTGAGTCTTCAGAGTTAGGAGTGGAAAGAAGATCAGCACATTCGTTGACTGATATTTAGAATAATTTTGCTTTTGCCTATATTTTTTTATCACACAATTTGGGGAAGTTTCTGCTCACTTTCTATGAAGAAAGTGATGAAAAGTGTTCCAAGTGGTATCAGGATGAGAGTGGCTGTCTTGGGGTGCAAACAATTGACTGTCTTAGAACCCCCGACATATTGCATAGGTGAGACCCAAGAAGAGGTATCTAGTTTAAATGGATCTTCAGGGAAGCATGACAATATTCAAATATTTTCCTTCCTGAGTTTCAGTATTCTCTGTACCAAATGTATTCAGTTTTCAAGTAAAAAAATAAAACCTAAATGCTCTCAGAACAATTTCATCTTAGCCCTTAAGAATCCCCTTCTCCCCTGTCACCAGTTATGATGAATGCTCTGCAAGCCACATTACACCCTAATCAGCATTTGCATAATCTTTACTATCTCTGTGATTACAGTATGAGGGGGTTATATATAAGCTAGACAGTAATTAAAGAAAGATAGAAAGAACCCAGCTCCAGTGATTAGCATAAGGGAGTAATGACTCAGGAGCACATAGACTCGGGAGAAAAGCTGAGAAGGAAAAAGGTGAGTTGCCTATCCAGGGTAAGGCTTTCAATGAACCTGAGGGATGTAGGATGGCAGAACTGCTAATGCAGGGACCAGGAAGGAGGAGACCTACCAATCTGAGGAAGGCCGGTTTCCCAGGAATAGCAAAAATTTCTACAGGTATATTAATGGTAAAAAGACGACTAGGGAAGATGTGGGTCCCCTCAGAAAGGAAACAGGAGAACTGCTGACAAGTGATATGGAGAAGGTTGAGGTTCTCAATGACTTCTTTACCTCAGTTTTCACTGGCAAGGGCTCCAGCCATGCTCCCAGAGTCAGAAGATAATGGCAGGGGCTGGAAGTGAAAATCAGGTTCATGACCATCTGATGAACCTGAAAGTGCACAAGTCCATGGGACCCAACGGGATACACACACAGGTGCTGAGGGAACTGGCGGATGAGGTTGCTAAACAGCTCTCTATTACATTCCAAAAGTCCTGGCAGTCTGGTGAAGTCCCCACTGACTGGAAAATGGGAAACATAACCCCCATTTTCAAAAAAGGAAAGAAGGAAGATCCTCCTGGAGGCACTGCTGAGGCAGAAGAATAACGAAGAGGTGATTGGGAACAATCAACACGGCTTCACCAAGGGCAAATCATGCCTGACAAACCTGGTGGCCTTCTATGAGAAGGTCACAACATCAATAGAAAAGGGTAGAGCAACTGACGTCATTTACCTGGACCTGAGCAAAGCCTTTGACACTGTCCCACATGACATCCTGGTCTCCAAGCTGGTAAAATATAGGTTCGATGGATGGACCACTTAGTGGATAAAGAACTGGCTTGNTTTCCAGTATCTTAAGAGGGCCTACAAGAAAGCTGGGGAGGGATTTTTTAGGATGTCGGGTAGTGGTAGGACTAGGGGGAATGGGTCAAAAGTAGTGGTGGGTAGATTCAGATTAGATGTTAGGAAGAAGTTCTTCACCATGAGGGTGGTGAGACACTGGAACAGGTTGCCCAGAGAGGTGATGGAAGCCCCATCCCTGGAAGATTTAAGGCCAGGCTGGATGGGGCTCTGAGCAACCTGGTCTAGTGGGAGGTGTCCCTGCCCATGGCAGGGGGGTTGGAACTAGATGATCTTTAAGGTCCTTTCCAACCTTGACAATTCTATGATTCTGTGATTCTAAGGCCAGTGCCAGTCAGCTGCCAGATAGATAGTTGTAATGAGCTGTGGACCTTTCATGTACAGCATTTGGAAGAGAGCTACCCTGGTAGGGTAACTACCTTGAGTTTCTTAATCATGCAGGACTACTCGGACTTCTGGTGCAGACCCACACCAAGGCCTGAAGAAGCCAAACACTCATTGTACATTGGGTCTTCAACTACTGGATATAGTCTTAAGCTCTTCCACTGTAGAGGCTGCTGTTTTGATTTTGGGGGGATAACAGACAAGAGCCATGCCCATTGGAGAAGAAGCTCCTCCTGCTTTTCCAGATGCTGAAAGACCTGTTGTGGAAGCGGTGAAATATTAGCTCAGACCCTGCAACAGTCTGAGCTAGAAGTATTTAAAAAATTCCTTTGGAGCCTTCAGGTAATTAGAAAGGAGTGTGCCTGATGAAACTGGCTTGAAGATTTTCCACAACAAATGACAGAGCTACTCCTGTCAGTGGTGGTCATCTGCTGTAGCCATGGGATGATGTATCAGTCACTGGCATCTCCCTGGAGAAAAATGGACAAAGGGTGATAACACATTGCTGTAGCTGCCCTCATGACAAAAAAAGGAGCTCCCTTGAAACTCAGGAGAGATACTTAGACTGCAACTCCATAAAGAACTCTTGGAGCAGCAGAAGATATACGGAGAGATCGTCTGGTCAGACTACAGGACACACCCTGTAATCTGCTGCCAGTGTGGAAAACAAGGACTCTTTGCAAAGCAAAAAGAGATTTGTATGTATTTGTTAATAAGACCAGATAATAATAGAACAGAACCTGTTGTCAAACTGCAGGCAGGCCCAGACACTCTTGTAATTTTAGCAGATGTAGCCAAAGCAGCTCCAGAATATTCTGAGTGCAACCCTCTCACTTTAGTAATAGCAGAACAATGTCATCACTGGATTTGAGGACAAGGCACTGCCATGTCCAGCCTCAAATGGAATAGCTGAATTCTCAGGATCCCTAGGGAGATGGGACAAAGGGACCTCACCATTCACTAGGTCACACCACAGCATTTCCCAGGTTCTTCACTTTTTCATTCTTCCTAGATTATATCCCAGAGGGATAAAAGTCCATATCTGATCCTGCACCACTCTCCTGAGTTCAGCTTTCAGCGTCTGCTCTAGCCATTGAGAAAAATTCTTACACGTCCTGAATTAAATGTTCTCCTGTTGCAGACAGATGTGAGTTAAAATGCACAAAATCTTCTGTCATCTTTGTACTGAACTAAAAGCTGCAAAACCCTAAATTTTTCTTTGGCCTGAGCTATGCTAATTTGTCTTTGTGCAATTGCTGTAGAATTAAACAAACATAATCCAGAGCAGGAGGCCCCAGACCTCTCCTGGGCTATTTGAGATAATATATAGTCATAAAACCAAAACCCAGTATCCCTTCCCCCTCCAATTTCCCTAAGGTATCAGGAAACATTCTGATCTTATATCCAAAGTGGATAGCTGTGGTATTTGCACTAACTTTCCTGGAGTTATTCCCAATCCATACTGTGGTAACAGATTGTCGACTCAGCTGAGATCAGAATTTGTTTCTTTAGTTGGGCCTCCCATTTCAGTGGTTGTGGAGAGAAGGTGGCGATCTGTGTCTTTCCCTGGAGAAGGAGAAGTTATTTCTAATAGTATTGCCACTAAAGTATAGCTTTGCATCTTTTACATACTTCAGGAAGTTCTTTATTTGTAAGAAGGGCATATCTAAAAGTCAGACACCTTTGAGAAGCTACAAATTGCCAATTCTCACAATTTTTATCATAAGTTTTGTGATATTTGAGGCTTTTTCTTTAGAGTACCAGCTCTTGGAGTGGTGTGATTATGTGAGACACTCTCATTTTTCTTTCATTTAAACAAGAAGGCAGTAATTTTCTTGCTCTCATGGTCATAGATAGAAAGCTTAAAAATATAACCTGAGCACAACGCAAAGGCTCAGGAATCAGAAGGTGAAACAAAATGAGTTGAACATATATTCCCTCCTAAACATTATAATTAGAAGTCCAAGTCATAATATTTTTTGTTAAAGATCTGACTCATAATTTTTAAATGATTCAGTTTGGCAATACCATATAGATTCACTATGCTCTTGGATAAAATTCTTTGTCACACTAAAGGCTAAATTGAGCCAAGAGTAAGTTCACTATAAACAATTACATATATTGTCTATTCTTAGCTTTTTAGAAACATCATCTACTCTTTAGAAAAACTCTTTAACACAATGAAGAATAAAGCTTTCATCCAGACAAGCCCCAATGTATGAAACAGAAGCTAATAAAATTTTAAATAGGTGAGATTTATTTCTTTAAAGTATAACTTTTCCCATACCCAGTGGACCACAGTCTGTTCTGGGTTACACTAGGGTAAACCCAGAGTAAATCCAGTGAAATAATCTGACTTTATTGGTCACAACTAATATATTTTGCAGTGAATTGATACAAGTTCTGCTAAGTGTATTTGTCATTCCTTTTCTAGTTCCAGCGTTTATATCAAAATCTAGTAAGAACAATGTGACGAGGGAATTGAGGAAGCACTAGAATTAAGCCTGGTGCAACTTCATTTTGACTGATATCCCGTCTGCCCTGATTCTGAATATTAATTCTGAAGCCTTTAATGATGTGATCATATTTTTTCCACAGGATTCACTACCTTTACAAGAATGGATCACCCCATGGGGGTTTAAATGTGAAGCATGCAGCCACAGAGACTCCTGCCTTCCAGATCTCTATTTCCTTTTAACCTTAAAAAGATATTTGGAGCGACACAAACCAAGTCCTATGGAAAGTAGGTGAAAGTGGGGTACTTGCACACTCAGCTGGTACTGAATCCAAGACTGCAAAGAGAGTTAACCATGCTGTGCTTCAAACACCTTGATTGAGAAGGGAAAAGCATGTGGCAAAAAAAAACCAATCCAGGAATCATACTTGCAGTCTTCTGATCTATAATCGGATGGTGTTCCCCACTGTGCTACTAGCATGCTGTTGGCAAGGTCTTTGCTTGAACAGATGCACCCTATAATCAAAGTTGAGTGACAGATAATGAAATTGATTTCTAAAGCCCCACCTAACTTTTCCTCAAAATAACAGAGCAAAATGAAACGCTCACCAGCCTGATATGAAGATGAATTGAATGTTTGTGAAGCCTCCAAGAACAGCAGTGATGAGCACTAGAGAATAGTTTAGGACTTGAGCTACTATATCACTGACAAAAATTAAGAAGAGTAGAGGTTTTACACAGTAACTTTCAAATCCTCCAAAGCCAAGAGCACCTATCCCTCGAACTCTCTTTTAAAATCCTGTTTACTGCTAAAAGAATCATCCAGATGGGATTCAAAGGGCAGAAAAGAAGGATGTACCAGAGAAAAACAAATATATGGCATCCTTACTTGGGAGGAAACAGATGGCTTTTAAAACAAGTCTGAATAACACGTAATAAAATATGTAGAAGACCACACAATAAATACTGCAGATAAAATAAAATGAGTAAAGAATCCTCTGTCCATCTTGTGTGCCAAAGAAAATCAAGTCCTCTTGAAAGAATACTATCCCACTAAGGACTGCATCATCATGCAGTCTTTATGTCTTTATTCTGTGCTTTTTCTGGTTCATCTGAATTTCTGAATCACCTGGAATTCAACCTTATTGTCACTTGTACATGTAGACTTCTAGTTTGGGCTGCAGGAAAGGACAGTGAAGACTTTCTGGTTTTAATGTATCATCTGAAATTATTCATAATCTTATGCTCAGAAAGAGGCAACTCTTCAGATACACTTCAGAGACTTCTCTGCTTGACCTAATGGAATATCTGCTCATGGTTCTACAATGCTATGTACTCTGGAGGGGAAAGGACCTGTCCTGCCATCACAGCTTCACTGCTATTCATTGACAGCAGAATAGGGTGGCGCAGCAGCCTGCTCGCCTTTCCACACACTGACAGGGGGTATCACGCATCTTGATGGGCATTCCCCTAAAATGTACCTTTCTGCCTCTCAGTCTTTCCTACTTCCCTGCTTCCCCTCTTGCTCTTCACTTTTCCCCTTGTTTTGACTTCACTCTCCTTTGCTCAGGGATCTCATTCTCATCCCAGTCTCTCTGATGGCCTCACTATAACCTTCATCCAAGTACTGTTCTTTCTACACTGTCAATGCCTTCACACCAGGGACCAGCCATCTTTTAATCACATTAATTCCTGTTTCTCCTCTTCATTGCTTATACAATTTCCATTTCCCTTTCTCTCGCTCTCACCTCCAGGCCTGTGCCCCACACCAGGGTACCATTGTGAAACCTTTGCCAAAAAAAACCCCAAAGGCAGATTATTGAAGTCTGCCATGCTGCAATCTGAGCTCTTGTTGGTGCTTGAACACTAGAATGGCCACATAGCACAGAGTACCATGAAAACACCATAAAAATACATGCAGAAGTAAGGGTCAGTATGTTTGTCTGTAATTCAAGTTTACAGTTTCAGTAGTCTGTCACATAGTACAATTCACAGAATGTGCGCATTTTAAAATAGTTACAGGAGGTCTCAGGAAGCCTGAAAGCTGTCTAGAATTGCAGAGTCCAAGAATCACAGAATCACGGAATGTTAGGGATTGGAAGGGACCTCGAAAGATCATCTAGTCCAATCCCCCTGCCAGAGCAGGATCACCTAGACCAAGTTGCCCAGGAACATGTCCAGGTGGGCTTTAAACGTCTCCAGAGAAGGAGACTCCGCAACCTCCCTGGGCTCTGTCACCCTCACCGTGAAGAAGTTTCTTCTCATATCATCAAATCAAGAATTTTAACATGTGCTCCAACCTGCTTAAGAGATTGAAGGAAGGGGGCTAAATAGTCTGGACACCCTCTTTCCTGCAATGCTAGACTTGATTTTACAACCCAAATGGAATGGGAGGAGTAGTCTGGTGAGGATATTTATCGAATGTGAAGTAAATCCAGAGACTCAGTCCATCCTACAGCCTTAAAAAATTAGGCCAAAAAATCACAAAATCCCTGAATTTCTCATGGCAAAGTCAAAGGTCTTTCATCATTGAAGAAGGTCAAGGAAAACAGGTTTGGAAATCTAAAATTTGACTAATTTCTGAAGAGAGAGAAAAGACCCCACAGATGATTTTACCATAAAGCAGTAAGAAGAGAACACTTGCAAGTAAAAGGGTCAGAGTAAATACAACATATCCCGAAGCCTTCAGTAATAGCAATAACATACCTAATATACCAGTGTCAAATTTTTATGTCCTTGGTGTATTCCAGTAATAACTGGAATAAGACTGTTTTTTGTCTCTAAGCTTATTAAGTCTCTTTTCCCACTGTTCAGAGAAACCCTGCTGTCTAGAATAAAGTTTTGAGGGGAGAAAGACAGAACAAGACTAGGCATGACTAGATGAATTATTAGGGATGGCCTGGGATGCTGAAACTCACAGATAGGTGCTGTAATATCTTGAACAGAGTTATTCTCCCCCTTTCTCATCCCTCATGAATCTCTAATTATTTCATGCAGCAGAGAAAAGCTTCAAAAGGTCTGCAGGGTCTTCTCTTCCAGCACAGTTCCAGCTACACCTGGATGCTCTGCTGATAGACAGGAGGTGAATGGATCTCTTTGTCAAGTGCTCTAACCCCTGCCTCTTGTGTCATCTCCAGCAGCTGACACAGAAACAACAAAAACAACAACAAACGGACTAACACAACAAAGCAAAGTTTCAGGCATCTAGCTCCAGTTTGCATTCTGAAAGGAGAAAGGCACTGCCTGGTGGTGTGCAGTGAGATGTCTGTGTCATGGGAAAGGATGGGTTTAAAGCTTTGGTCATATGGTCTCTTGCAAATAACTGTGGCAGTGTAAGGAGCTAGCTCCTTGTCCTTCAGCTACAAGTCCTGGGCTGAAAGCCGTCACTTTCCCTTAGCAGGTCTGGCTTGTGGTATAACTCATCTGCTTCAGTGCAAGAACCAACTGGTCAGACATTGCACTAGAGTGGGTGAGGAGCACTCAGGTGAACCGTTCTGCTGTGACAGTGGTAACCTCAGGCGGAGATGTGACAAACTCAAACAGCTGAAAGGATGACCATGTCTTATATTCCTGCAGCCTTTTCTGAAGTAGTAACGTATAGTCAAGGACGTCTCTTCTTCTCAGTGCCTCCTTTGGACTATTTTCAATAACTGGCACTTCAGCATAGTGGCTTTTGTGGATCTCCTTCTGATGTTACCCTACCATCTCCATGCACTGGGGAACCAAGGGGTCTACCATAGATCTGCATATCCTGCTGTGGCTGGGGACTAGCTGTGTTCTGGTTACCCCATCAGCAGGGCAATCCTCCTTGCACAGTGAATAAATGCACTAACAATTCAAAGGCACTACTAAAAGACAGGAAGGAGACCACAAGGAATTTTTTCCCATATCAATCCTACCATAATGTTAGTCAAGCTTAGCCAAGAGTTACCTGATTCAAAAGAGAATACACTTTAGCCAAAACATTGTTGTCACCATTACACGACAGTCTAAATAATAAGTTTAAATGTACCTTTAGCAAAATAAAACCAATAGCAGCAGAAAGGCATGGAGATGCCAGCTGATAGCTGGCCAGTCTTAAAGATACTCAGACACACACAAAGCCAGTAGGCTGCCTTTTGAACCTGGAATGTTTTTACTATCGACTGGCTTTGGTTTTGCCCTGCCTCCTGCCTCCCTCCCTCATCATCACTATGGTGACTACTGTATCACAACCTGTCTCCTAGCCTTCGAAACTGTCTCTCTCGCTCCCTTATTCATCCTTTCTCCTTTAGCATCCCTTTTCCTTTTGACCCAATCCTGCCCTTTAAATGATAGGATCAGCTCTGGACTGTAGCTGAAGTCATCCCAGCTGTCCAGCCTGTCCCTGCTGCGTGCTTGTCTTATTGCTCATCAATCATCTCCTGAACTACCTCGGTTTGCCAAGCAACGTTTTAAGGCAAACTGAAATAAGCAACAGTTCACCTTGAAACACATGCTCCCAACTGTGGCAGCCAAAGAGCTGACTGACAAGCAGCTGTGCAACAAAAGGGAAGGGAACAAGTGCCCTGAGGTAAACTTTCCCTTCTCTAAAAACAGTCTCCTCGATAAATACAGGTAATGAATGCTCATCCATCTTCCTCTTATTGATTTAATCTTATGTCAAACCTACCTTTTCACATATTCTGGAAGAGATCCTGGTTTGCTCCATGTGTCACCTAGCATCACCTAGCACAGCGACTGACAGGAGCAGAGTTCAGGGGTGATAACGAGCTGTGTTGTTTCTGATGCAAGACACAGCCCCAGAGGCTCGGAGCTGCTAACTCAACTTCAACTTGGTAAATGCAGTCCGAGGCTTCAGACAGAGCATCTCAGCCCTGCATAACCTCCTTAACATATTGAAAAGGAGAGAAAATATCAAAAGCATCAGATATGCAAAAGATCAAGTAAGGTAGTTGCTTTTAACATTCCTTATTCCCTTTCCCATTAGCTTTTACCGTATTTTCTATAGGAATAAGGCTTATGAGATCAACTGGGCAATGCACGTCTCTTCCTCCCCCATCTTCTTTCCCCTATTAGCCAATCTCACTGGAATTTAGTTCAGAAAGTAGAGTTCTTCAGAGTTAAATTCTTATGGGATTTATAAAACCCAGTGGTTAGGAAGCATAGAGCATAATTTAGATGTCCCCACGTTGACTTCAGAAGATTTTGCTCCTGTCACCCAACTTCTAGAATATCACTTGGCTTTAAAACACTCGGGGTGGGGGGAATGTTGTAAAGGAAAAGAAAAGGGAAGAGTAGTGCTTTGGTGAGCACACACAGTGCCTCCAGCTCATTCTCTACGCAGCAGGCACTGAGGTGCCATTAGGGTAAAGGCCACACACAGGAGCCCTCCTGGCCGCACTCGGATAGCATGCCAAGGGCAGGCAGGAAAGGGAAGAGGACAGGCTAATGCAATGCCAAAAAAAGCGTGAAAAAAACAGGAACCCTCGTGTACCTGTGTAACTGCAGCCACATCGCTGGGACCAACAAGCTTCTCCAGAGCAGCACAACTTATAGCCCAGACAAGGACTAACCAAATCCTAGCCTAAAGGTCTGAAATCTGACTTAACGTGAGCCGTAAAAGGATATTGGGCATTAGGGATATGTCATCCGGGAAATGTCTAAATATAGCTTTGCATGAAATGAACATGGGGTGCTGACAATGACTGCCACAAATGTGTGACCTTAGGATAAGGATGAAAAATTAACCAATTAAAAATGTATAATAGGAGACAGCAGCCACCAAGGAAGAGCACTGCACAATGCAAAGGGCTGATCGAGTACCAGGGAGGAGTAGCTGTAGCTCAGTTTTTCTGCCTTCAGCTGCTGTGCCACATGGGCCCTGGTACTGGCGTTAGAGCTACTGTCTCACCCCCATAGTGAGAGCTGGGACAAGCCCTGTGCTGCCTAGAGCTTTGTGAAAGAGCTGTGATCCCTGCAGTGCAATGGCGGACAGCAGGGAAAAGAGACTCCCTAGCTGGATTATAGCCAGTGGATAAATGGTCAATAGCAGAGGAGAACTGTTGATTGGTCTCATCTCTGGAGAACTGCTAGTTCTGGGGGACTGGGGAGAGGTATCACCCTGCTTCCCTTGGTGCTCCCTGTGTACTGGGGCTGTTCCTGCTTGACCACAAACCTTCGGTTACTTACAGTTACAACGGCAGCTTGCACAGTCCTGCAAGGAGAGGAACAGTAACGTCAGGAGAAAGGATGGGTTAAAAAGGAGGAGGAAATTACAAGACAATCTCAAGAGAAACCTGGAGCGGCAGAAAAACACGCCTGTAACGTGCAGGGAAAATGGAAAGGAGGAGGAAAGCCAGCCAGCTAAAGGCAGCAGGACAGCCGTGGGGAGGCAAGGGAGGCAGAGTGGCTGAAGAACACTGAAGCCACAGAGCACAATGTCATTTATGCTTTATGCAGAGATAACAGTAGATTTGAGTATAATTAACTTAAAAGTCAATACTGCCCTTTAAATGATAGGAACATAGATCTGCAGAGAAACAGGCTTCATTATTTTTCCTTCTTACAGAATAACCAACTGTCAGGGAAAGCCACCCTTTGGCTGCCTCTTGTAAGGCACTGGAGGTGACAATAACTGTCCATTTTGACAAAAAAAGAGAAAATGTTATTTTAAATGGGTCTGAGCAGATGTTGTTTTCTTTTGTTCCACCAGAGGAAAAAAAAGACAAGAGCACACAAATGGAGAGAGAGAGGGAAGAGCCGCGGAGACAGAAAACACAGTGGCTGTTGTGGTGCTGACTCTTCCTCTGCATCTCATTGTGAAAGAAAGGGCACAGCGCACACTCTCATCATTTCCTTGAGATGATTTGTACCAGCATTCAACTGTTCAGGGCACTGCTCAGCCTTTCTGAGCACCCTCACAGTGCTCTAACAAAAATGCAATCTTAGCTACCTAATCCAGACTTTGAAATAGGGGCACAAGCAGAGAGGGGAGAGAAGAGAAAACAGGGAGAGGGAAGAAAGAAAATAAGAAGTAGAAACTCAACCAGGTGGAAATTAAGATTTCAGCCGGATCCTATCCTTCAATTTCCCTGACTACGTAATTTTTCTGATATCAAGTAAAAGCCATCCATCTTAGTAACTTAGTGGTTTCTGGGTTCTAGAAAAGCCTGGGCAGGGCAGCCTCGGTAGTTAACAACTTCCTCAGAAATCTGTCCTGCTCACCATGCACCCACTGCAGACCCCAGATGGGCAAAAACCTCAGTTTAGTTGCCAGGTGAATTTAACAGAATCCTGAGCTTGTGATAATAGGCCTTTTGCTCCAATCAATTCCATGTCTTTTTAATACTTTTTAAAAAAACCTCATGTGAAGGACTGTGTTCAACTCTGCGTAACCCCAGATAACTTAAATATGTTGATTTTCGTTCTGCTTCGTTAAACCAAAACCAGTTCTGCCTTGATTTAATGTAGTGGACTGTCCCAACTGCTGCAGTTCAGGAGCTCCTGCACATCCTCAGCTCCCGTCCCTGCTGTAGGGATGCTGGGGAGGGTGGGCACAGCACTGCTGGGAAGCTGATTCAGTCATCACAGTCTAATCTGCTGCAGCATGCAAGCTCCCAGAGAGTGGTCACCTCTTGTAGGACAAGCTCTCCTTGTGCCGAGCTGGGCTGTGTCAGAGCCCCCATGGCCAGTGCTGGGCGGGCAGCAAGTGCTGAATCGATCCTGCTTCTATGCAGAGGCTCGGGCAGGGAGCCCTCAGAGCTAGTGCTCTGAGTGGAGAGATGAGCACCGTGCTCAGTGCCTGAGCAAACATTTACCCCTGGAATGCCGGGGAAGGGATTGCAGGGCCTCAGAAAGAAAAAAGCCTCTCAGAAAGTGGGCAGGAGACCCTCCCTCTGCCAGCATGGCAGCAGCCGCCCCTCTGCAGCACAGCTCTCCTCTGTGTCCTACAGCACAGTGGTCCAGGCATTCATGCAGGGGAGAAACCAGCTCTGCCTCTCCCAGCCCCTGGAGAGCCATGAGGCTGCTCACAAGGCTATTGTGGCTATGCTGGAGCAGAGCCTTGGCCCAGCACATGGCAGGACAGGAGACGTGTTACAGAGCGAGGGGTTCCCTCACCTCGTCTTGCAAGAGAGCTCAGCTGCTGCTATTTTGAAAATGGGCTGGATCTTGTCATTTGCCATCCCTGTGGGGAGATGCATGGACAGGGTGTTAGCACCACACTTTTGGCTTTAGGGCTGGAGTGCCTACTACACACACATACAAAAAAAACCCTTCAGGGGTCCAGTGAATTTTCATTTCAAAAGACAAGGTGATTCTTTGGGTTAGGTTTTAGCTACAGTGGGGTTTTCAGGATAGTGGTTTTCCACTTACTCGTGCACAGATCAGCTCCTTGCTGCCCATGGGCTCTCCCTGCACAGTGGGTGTGGCAGCACCCAAGAAGGCTCCCACCACCCATGCCTGGTGCATATGTTTGTGGCATTTTGTTCACTCTGTTGCAGTGTGATAGGCTGAAGGTCCCAGTTACTAATTCCTCTCTCCCTGCATTTGAATGGGGCCCATTCCACCTGAGCCATGCCAGCAGAAATACTTACTGTAAAAGTACAAATGCAAGGAAAAATAGTTGTTAAAATATTGACCCTGAGGTACAGAGTGAAGTAAAGAGTCTCCTGAGAAAGCCTCCTCTGCTGCGTTTTATTAAACAAAAATAACTTGGAGATGCGGGAGAGTCAACTATTTGCCCACACCCCAATGAAGAGATTTGATTTTTATTCTTCTTTTGCTGCTGCTCCTTCTACTTCCTTGTGAAGGAAGGATGACAAAAACTCCTCCCTGGGTTGGCAGGAAGGTTCTGTTCAGATCTCAACTCGGGGTCCAGGGGAGGGAGCTGACAGCTGAGGGTGCTGCTGGAGGAGAAGGAACAGACACAAAGGAAGCCAGACAGGCTTCCACCTACATGAAGTCACCTGAAAGACTGACATCTTAAACTTCAGAACATTTTATGCATCTTAATATTACGCCAACAAAACGGAAACAGAGCTAAACAGATATTTGCCCCCACTCTCTGTAAACTTTCCTAAGGTGAATAGGTTTGGTCTTTGCTTTTCCTTTGCATCATTTTTTTTAATAACCCAGGCGTTGCTTCAAGAGAAACCTCAGGAGCCAAAGGACTGTTAAAGGTGAGGAACACAGATAGCCAAAGAGCACACTGGCCCAAGAATGAAACCAGTAGTCCTTGACAAAAATAAATCATTACTACATAGAACCTAAACTTAATAGATTTTTAAACATAATTTTTTTAAGGTATAAAGCCCAAGAATTAATGAGTGTTATCTAGAGGCTAAAGCATACCTGTCTCTCTAGATTCTCCCCAAGTCCCCAGAGATCACATGTGTGATACTCTGAGTTTAAATGCAAACACTCACAGAAGGACATCAATATATTTTAGTTCTCAGGCTCATTTCTTGCCCTTTCATGGAAATACCCATTTTAAGTCTCTCTGGTTCTGACCCCTCAGGCAGCTCTTAGTCCCATTCACAGTACTTGAAGGATGTCTCTGAGGCATGTGATGACAGGTGTCTTGAGAGGTCATCTAATCCATCTGGTTATCCAGTCCATTCAGGAGATTCAGCCCTGCCTTACAGAGGGAAAAACCTTAGGACTCTCCCAGACCACAAGACATTTAGTTGCTAAGCTAGGGTGAGAGGATTGGAAAGGCTTCCTGGAAGATGACTCCAGCAGAGAAAAATCTGTACCTCAAAGAGAGCTGCTAGAGGTCTTTCTGTAGAAAGAATAAGGAGCAGAAACACAGTGAGGCATCCTGTCATTTCTCTGCCATTGCAACACTTGTTGAGGATACAGCACCCATGCAAGTTCAGGCAGCTTTCCAGAGTTGCTGCATCCATGCTGCATACTGAATGAACCCTCAGGATCTCAGTTGTAAGCTTCTCACCTTGCACCAGCATTTCTACCAACAGACCAACAAATGGGGACAGACAGCAGCACAGTGGCTCCTCAAGACCCAATAGATGAGCATGAAATGTGGGCAACAGGGCAACCCGTATCAAAGCTTCCAACCCTGCTCAGAAATCCATCTGTCAGCCCAAAGAGAACACTGACACAAAGGAGAACTCATCTGCAGCTTAACTTTGGAAGGTTACTTTGGAGAAATTATTTAATACTGTGCTGTATTTGGGATGTTCAGGATGTTGAAGTGAAGCTTGGTCCATTCCTTTATTAAATAAAGGGTTATTGATATGTTTTCAAACTACACAAACATCAACATGACAGAAGTGGGAGGTTGGTCTTTCTTTTTTCACACATCAGCCAGCCAAACCAAGCCCTCAACTGCAGTTACCTAGGTGGAAAGTGTGGCAGTTACCTACTTCTTATTCACCAGCTCAAAATAACAATTTCAAGGCAAAGCCCAGGCATGATTTTCACTGCTGCTTTTCAAACTGAACAGCTGCTTCTAGATCAGTAAAAGCACTCCTTCTCTATCTAAATTACTTCTCTCCTAGGTTCTTACCAAATCTTTTTAGCCCCCATATGCAAGAATTGCAAGAGTGATTCTTATTTAGGTGACAGAATGAATATCCTCAGGAGACCCCATGCTCCTACCACCACAGGCACACAGGTTGCCATGGGCCAGTGTTGCCCGAGACTTTGTGAACAACGTCTGGAGAAGATGAGACACAAACTCCAAAGGAGCAGCTTTCCTCCTGGACGTGTAGTATTTCCAAGAAAAGGACATTCTGGTCTCTGCCACCTCTAAAAAAAAACCTGATTCTGTCATGTCCATGTTTGTTTTGCTACATCTGATATTTTTAAATTGTTTATTAAATATAGTGGTGAATGTTTGTAACACTCAAGAGATCTGTGCCATTGGCTCGAGCCAAGAGCCAGAAGGCATGCAGGAAAACTTCCCCCGTCCCACTGCTGCTGCCAGGCCTCCATGGCTTGCAGAAAATCCCTCTCCCATCACCCAGTACTAAACCTCCATAATGTCAGTGCCCCACCACCAGCAACTGGGATGCAACTGCTGCGAGAAGTTGTGCAGAGCCTGAACTCACACACAAAGGACCTCTCTTTAATTTCAGTGTAATTGTAAAAAATGGTTTACCAAATCCTATTGTAACCACAATACAGAAAAAGTTTGTGTAAAAATATTCTCTCCTCACTGCATTTACCAAAATCACAGGACTCATGCTGCAGTACTATTGCACTGGAAACTATTATAAGGAAACCTCATTAAATTTCATTGCAGAAGTGACCAAACATGAAATATATACAGCAAAACAATTACAAGGGAAAATCTTTAAAGGTCCCACTTCAGGAAAATGAAAATGCACAGGTTTCTGTCTTGAAACCAAATGGAAGACTGTGCTTATGTAGTTACAGTGGTAAAATATATACCAGAATATAAGGAAATCAGCTTTGTCATAATGAAATAAAGTCATTGAAAATTAAGTGACTGCTTACAAAAAGCACACTAAACAAAAACAATGTTAAAATTACATTAGGACTTAAATCCACAAAAGAGGAATTCTAAACTAAATCAACTCTTTGCTTAATGCAATTCTTATTAAAATGACACTTTTCCAGACAGATGCCTTATTCCCAGCATATTTTTTTCTGTGTCCCAGACCATGGCATAAGAATAAGTAAATGATTATTTTCACAGTTTAAGTAATGCTCCATATCTCACATTCACAGAAGAATGTGTGGGACTCAAGGCATCTAGGACTGCATTTCACCATGGCCATCTCTCTTCCCATCACCCACCACAGTACAAATTCACTTCTGCAGGGAAATCAGTGACATTTATGCACCCACCACATGCTTTCTCCAAAATCAAAAGCAAGTGACAAGCAATGGAAACCATGTCACCTTTCCCTCCACTGCTGCCCTTCCACGTGAGAAGACAGGAGGCTGCCTTACCCTGGGGTGCAGCTGGGTTCGTCTCTCAGTGTCCTCTCCCAGGTGCTCCTCATTGCCCACCCACAGCAAGTCACATGGATACTGGTCTCTCTGTGAGGCTTGAGACCAGCCAGGGGAGATGCACCATGGGTGGAGTGCCAAGGAAGACCTTGAAGAGAGAAACAAGTAAGAAGGGGTAAGCCAAGGACCCCAAACACCATGGTTTCACTGAAACAGAGTTGAAGAGCCTTGATGGGTGACATCTCACCCCTGTTGAGGGCTGAGCACTGGCATGAGCTGCCAGCATTAGAAATCCTCAGCTACCACTGTAAAGCTGTGCCTGGCCCTTGATGGAGCAGTGCCTGGCTGGGAGGTGAGGGAGACCAACCTGAGCCAGAAAGGGAGCCAAACCACCAATGACAAAGGAGCCGATCTCCAGGAGGCCTGAGCATCAAAGCGATGGCAGAGAGGATGGGCAGCAAAATGGGGACAGAAGTGACAGGGAATGTATGCACCAGGTGCCACAGGATCAAAATAGGAGGTCATTGGGAGAAATGTGTGATAGATAAAAGGATGGAAAAGACAAAAATTGAGGAAAGGAAGGGGAAACAAAGAAAAGTACATACTCCCCTTCAGGAGGAGGCACTGGCCCCTGGAGGACTCCCAGTTAGACAAAGCCCTCTGTTTCCAAATTCCCCATACAGAAATGCGAACAAGAAAAATTTTCCTCTTGCTCCTGATGAAACAAAGTGGGACACGCTCTATAACAAAAGCTACTGAAGCAAAGTCACCCTTGGCACAAGAACAAATAGTTCCGAACTGTCCACGAATGCGTTTAAGGTGGCGGCAAGAAGCGTGGTTCTGGGGCAGGAGCTTAATTCAGCATGAAACGGAGCTTGATGCGTTTGTTCAAGGGATTACATAGTGCGATCACTTGTGAAGACAGGAGACTTGTTTCAATGGTCCCAAAGATCCTTCACCTGTTCCCGAATCCCACTATGTTTCTGCTCCTCACTTTTGCCAACCTCTCGTGCTTTGGTGGGCCCAGCAACACCACGCTGCATAAATACAGGACAAAGACACAAAACAAATTTGGAAGCTATTAATGCAGTGCCATACATATTTATACTCTTACCCGGATAAGACCAACATTTTCACTTAGGAATACAGGGCCAATCAAGGGCTGCAAGAGCACATACAGATCCATCCCAAAATAATGCTTTCTGTATATTTCAGGAATGAGCCTTAACTATACTTAGGATAAGGAATTTGTCTTCATATGATGAGCCTGACCTCATCATCTACAAAGGGAGAGGTTGTGAGCAAGCAGACACTCCTCTCATCTGCAAGGTCCAAATCACCAGTATATTTCATATATTTAAAGGACTGATCTGGGACCCATTGCCATAGTGTCTGGGTGCCTCGTAGTCTGCCTAAAAATAAACAAATATCAGTTACCCAAGTGGGTGACTCATACATGAGCCCCTTCCAGTGTGAGCGAGCTGGCTGGTTAATTAACTGGAAGTCTGACTAACAGATGATCCTAATACTATCCTCAAACTACCATCAAACCACTTCAATTAGTATCTGTAGAACAGCCAAAGTGGACAAATCTAGTAAACTAGTCTCCCCTTTCTTCTTACATTATGTGCTGGAAAAAATTCCCTGTTCTCACACCAGAATTCATCCTTGTTGACAAGAAACATTCATAGGACTCTTTCTGTCCCACATTCAAAATATGGGCAGAGGGGCAGGTTTTCATCATAGCACCAGTGAAAATCTTTTACCAAACCATGACCCTAGCATAAAATTCAATCCACTCTTAAGACACTTGCCATGATGCTCATGTAGCCTGTTGTTGGTATTTCTGATAACTTAACCTTGCCCTCCATCTCCTCTGCACTCCTAAAAAACACACAATCTATTGAGAAAATACTTCTGAATCTTGACCTCATGGGAAATATTTTTTAAATAACAAATATTTCAAAATAAAAATATTTTTGAATGAGAGGAGCCCTTTGGAATCTGATAAGTGGTTTATTTCCTTGAGTTTTGTTTTTTGTTTTTAAAAACTCCTGTTTACATATAGGTATATACACACACACGAGAATATATCATCTATATCTACACCATCTATATCTATATCCACACACATGCATATAAATGTATGAGACCATATAGAACTCTTTTGCCAAGCCAGACTCAGCCCAAGGGCAGCTTTGCTGGCAAGCACAAGAACCTTTGCTGTCCTTTGACTCAGTAGCAGCCTTCTCACCGCCAGCAACAATAGTTTAGTTATCTTTTAAAAATGTAGAAAAAAAATCTGGTCTTAATTTCCTTAAAAAGCCACCATGCCCAATTGTTCCAAGAAAAATACAGTTCACCTTTTGTTAAAAAAAACCAACAAAAACAAATAAAATCAAAAAAGAACAGACCTTATGACATTTCTCTATGGAGTGTTACAAGTAGACACCTTTAAAAGACACATGAAGTTTACACCCATGTCGTACTCCACACACTGGTTTGTTTTCCAGTCCAAGCGACTCCTCTGGGCTGGAGAGGGAAGGAAGGGGGATCCTGACAGACACTCCTCATCTATAATCAGCAGCTATAATTGCACTTTCCTTAAGCTGGCTCCAGCATTTTCCAGGCTAAACCCACTGTTCTCATGCAGGGAAAACTCTTTGGAAGCCAATACAGAACTGTCGCTCCGAAGTCAATGAGAATTGACTTTTTCAGCCTATCTGCAGGTGCCGGCCATGGTCGCTTCTTGACATCCCTGCATTACACTGGCTTTGTGTGTACAACTGAGTGAAGTTGCTCCCTGATGACTGACTTGAAAAGGTTTATTACTACTGACTGCTGCAGGAACTCTCTTTTTGCTGAAAAGATGAAAATGCGTGTTGTGGAGCCAAAGAACCAGACAGTCAGAGTAAAACACACTGAAGTTGATGAGAAAACTCCTACCAACTTCAGTGGGACCAGGAACTCACCCCTTCTGCTGATGACTAATGAGGATGTGCTGTTGTATCTCTTGGCTTTGTGGCTTCTTTACAACTTGCACCCCCAGAGTCTGCAGCCCTGCAGCACACACACGCAGCAACATCAGCTGTAAGATCAGAGCCCACATCACAAAGAGGTCTCGTATCCATATCAACTCCAACAGTTTTCTGTACAGAAATATATTCCAGCCAGTGCCATCCAATGAATGAGGAAAACATCTGCTCTCATAACCACTGCTGTGGGCTCCACAGACCTGAGCTGAGATGGCTCCTTACTGCTAAATGCACACATACAATACTTCTCATGGTGTTGCTACTTCAGTTTTCTATCAGTATTCGAAAATGCGTGAAAACAAAGATAATTCACGTTTTCACCTTACTTTATTGACTATTTCAAAGCAATGTTCACCAGTGCCTAAATAATTATCTAAGTGAGATAATACAATAAACACCTTTCAAGCCACAGGACTGCATCAGTGGATGAGCAGTGCATATTACTTGTACCGTGAAAAATACTGTTACAGTAAGTAGGGCTTTGTTCTATCACCCTTCAAAAGTTTTTTTTTAATGCAAGAGTTATGAAAGTACATGAAAACAAATGGAAAAATGTGCTGCAGAGGCAAACACAATGCTCACCACAAAAGCCAGCCCAAAGAAAACAAAAATTCCCAACATTGTTTTGTAGGGGTTTTGTTTCAGGGAAAATAATTAGCATGAATAGTGCAAATAGGCAGTTCTGTGACCTGACTGGAGTCTGAACAAAGGCTGGAAAATCTTCAGGTTGTGGGTTTTTTCTCCCATGTGAAAGATGCTTATGAATTTCATGGGATATTTTCAGCCTGATGTTGGGGAAGTGTTAGAAAATACAGAAAATTTCACGTGCTACACCTGACCCTTTTCTCTCCACTGAATGCTTTTCTGGATTCAGTTTCCTTTTGAGCTTCTTCCTTACTCTAGAAAAGAGCCACCCAGAGCTACAAGGGAAAAAAATAGCTGAGTTAACATGAAAGCAGCAGTAAAACTGATTATACAGAGCATATCCTCAAATTTATCCAGTAAACACACTAGAAAGATAGAGACATTTTAATTATTTTGAGTAAAAGTAGTGCGATGCGGAAATTGGTAACATCCTTTCAGCATTAGCAAAGGCTGCCAGTTTGCACTGGGGGTTGGAGCATTCTTTATCTGTATAGAATGGGGTTTTCTCATTTAATGAAGGCACGTACACTCTGCCATCGAGCTGGGTTTTTTTCTACTTCTCTTAAGAGAAGCAGGAGATGACATAAAAAATGAGAAAACCCCTGGCACAAAAACAAAGGATGACTTTTAAAAGACATTCAAATTACAAGTTTAATTTCTGTCTAAAATGTGTCATTTGTGCCAATGTACTGTGTGCTTGACATTACGCTGCACTAATGTGAATTCTGTCATGAATGTTACTAAGGGAAATTAGTTTCTATTTTAGCTCCCACCTTGGGGCTTGTGTCTGGATTTGATTTTTGAATTGAAGGGGGTTTTTTTACTTTAAGGTTTCTAGGTAAAAAATACCTTTTGGGGTTTTTGTGTCTTTTTTTCTTAATTTCAGCATCTAAAAAAGGAATTCATCCCTTTTTGCCTGGGTGAAGCCCTGCAGTGGGGTAAGATCCCATGCCTGGGTGACTCCCCATACCAGCATCCTCAGAGAGAGCCTTTCCCTTTGGTTTCAAGATGATCGAGGAATTGCTCCCCCCTTCTCTCTGTTACCAGGATCTCAGAAGTGGTGCTCCCATGTGAGTACCTCATCTGTCGCTTGTCTGCCAAGCAATTCCTACAGGATCCAGAGGACATGGACATGGCCCCTCTCTCCTTTGTCTATATCCTGAAGCAAGGAGAGAAATGAATTATATCTTGAGAGCCTGCAGAAGTGTGTTCAGGCAGATACGGTTACGCTCTACCATGTAACGCACACATGCTCTGGGCTGTTTCAGCTCATGGACATCAGACTTTGCTCCAAGCAGAAGCCCTTAGCAGGTGTTACACATTGATGGCTGAACCCGATCAGAAATAGGATCTAAAGTCCATAGAGAGCTATGAGTCCAGAGAGTTTGGCACACTTTTTTTCATTATACCAGTAACAAAGAGGCTTGGAACATTCCGTAATCATCTAGACACAGAGAAAGGACTGTCCTACACCGCTGCTGCTAGTGATAGCACCCTTGGTGTTACTGATGGCAGGTGGATGGGTTTCAAAAATCCCTTCCTAGCCATGGTCCCTGTGATTCAGTAACCAGCTGATCCTGCAACAGCCGTGCCAGCCCTATAAGCCTCAGAGGCATGTCTGCTTCATGCCAGAAGCACATGTGTCTGTGTGAGGCTCTGAGTTCATGCTGCCCTGTCTCACTCTCATATCACAGCCCCGAAATACCTGCTGAGCACCATCAGCACCAGTGAAGCTGCTTCAGTGCCGAAACTTGATTGCAGAAGCAGCACAAACTCAGGCTTTGAGCACAATCCTGAGGTATCTCAGCACCTTGACATGAACCCTATCTCAAGCTCTCACACCCATACTCCTTCTGAGTTGCAAGAATGAAAGTACGGTATGTCATCAACCCCATCTCTGTCAACCTGTCACCGTCCAAGTTCGACTTCACTAGGGTCCTTCCCCGGGTATATCCAGGTTGTTGTTGCCTTTTTGCTCAGTGGACTTACCTGCCAAGCAAACTGGCAGGGATAGGTCCAGATCCAGTTCCAGGCAGTGGCCTTTCTGAAACTCACTGCACTGGGTTTTGACATAAGCAGCTATACTGACCCTGATGAGTGCCAGGGACATCTTGGCCTTTATCATTTGACTATTTATGCTGGAGGCCAATAGCACTGGTCAGCATCTTCAGGCTATGCAAGGGGCTCTCTTGAAAGACTTTTTTCATAGGGAACATCTGGAGAGCAGCTGCTCCACTGTTCATCTCCCACCTACTAATGCTGTGCCATAATGAGGTCCAGCACGGACATGAGAGGCTGTCCTGAGCAAACCCCGAGTCTCAGCATTATGAAAGCCCTACTTGGGGTCTTCATACAGTAAAACAGAAAAGTGCAATCAACTGTGCAGAGCAAAATAAATTGTTTTGTTTTCTATAAACAACACCTTAAAGGTGAGGCTGAATTCTTCCCAGAGAAAGATGAGTTGCTGCCTTTTCCCTGCCCTAGGAGCAATAACAGGCTTACATATTCATGGAACAGAGGGAGATTGATATTTTTGAGGTTCTCCCAATTTTTTTTTAATTTGGTCAAATGAGTTCAAAATCAGAGAACAGAGTGATAATATGAGCACATAATCTTTATAGTGACCATTTATCCCAAGTCACGCTCCTCTTTCCTGCAGCTCCCCATCCCTCTGCAGGAACTGAGGGCAGGACAGCACAATATGTGCTGCCTAGATCTTCTTACCACAGGAAGTTCTCAACTCCTGCATGCTGAACAAGAGTGCAGCACAGCAAAATGTGTGTCACACATTCTCTCAAACATCTCTAAGTGGGTATGTAATCGGCGCAGTTTTTTCCCTGCTGACCCACTAATACCACGAGACTGTTCACAACTGAGACAGGGGCTTGTATTCACTGCTACACAAGCAGCAATGTCCAGCAAAGGCTGTGGTGGTCAGATAGAGACAATCAGGCTTCAAACTGCCACCACAGGACTTCCTGGAGCTCCTCTGACAAAGCCCTTGGTCTCTGTGTCTTAGCTGTTCTCATGAAGATAAATCCACCACTCTCTCCTGCTTGTGCTTGTCTGGCTCCTACAGTAACTGCAGAGGTTCAAAAAGCATGCAGGGAAGCATCTCAAAAACCTGGGGTTTGTTTCTCCTGGTTTTTTTGGTAGCAGAAATGCATATAGATTTGGAAGTGGTTAATTCATGTTTTTAAAATGGTATCTTTTCCTTCCTGAGCATCCCCACCTTCCCCAGCTATGGGTCACATCTCCCAGCAAACATCCTTACAGAAATGCAGCTTATTGCAGCGTCCTTCAGCTGGAATATCTCAGATTGGCTCTTGAGAGAGAACAAATAATGCCAGCGAAGTCCTTTTCAAGTGATACAACTGCATCAGCACTGGGACATTTGCCAGCACAACTATATTTTTGGCAAGAGAAGGGTAAAAAGCCACTGCTCCAACCAACATAATGAAGCTGGCAAAACAGAAGCACGGGCCATTGTATCTCTGATAGCATCTGTCTCCTCTGTCCCCTTTCTCCAGCCCCACTTTCTCCACCACCACTTACACACACAGTTTTGGTTCTGTCCGGGAAGAGAAGGGATGTACTGCTATCTCCTCACACAGATAAAGCCAAAATGCTTCATGTAAACAAATCCAAAGGACCTGTGGGAGATGCAGACCATATGCTGCAAGTCAATTCATTCAGTCAGTCGCTCATCACCTCATTGAGCCCGTTACCTGACAGTACCTCATCAGATCTCCTCGCTAACTACAAAGCCTTTGTTTCAAAGGAAAACGCTTTGAATGATCTTTGTGCAAAAAAAGATAGGGTGCTGGCGCTGAGAGCTGCAGTGCTACTACTCGGTCTGTGGGGCACTGCTGAAAGGAGCTAACGGCCGAGAGCGGAGCTGCAGCCTGGCTACTGTCATGAGCAGTGAACTTCACGGGGCAGCAGGGACCGTGTCGTCAATAATGTTATTAAGCAAAGCTCATTTGCTCTCCCACCTTCCGCCTGTGAATAGAGAGAAGTTCAATACTGAACTCAGTGCTAAGACAACTGCATAATTACAGTTTAAAAAAAGAGCTCAAAAAGGGGAAGCTGCAGGGCTGTCTTCACTGTGACCATAGTCCAGCCTTGCTGCAATGACACCAGGTGGGTTTCTCTGGACAAGGGCACACTGACAGCATTTCAGCTTTGATCACGATGCTTCAGCACGGCAGAGAGTGTAGCTAGACTTGGCACAGCCCAAATGCAACTTCCAGTGTCTCTGCAGGCTCTCACCTTAGCAAAGAGTGCGTGGTGCAGGCTGGCAGTGCCTGGAAGAGACTGTGCCGCAGCTGCACATGCATGCCGGCAAGCTGAGCAACAGAGAGGAAAAACAAAGTATATGCAGCACATCTCTGCTGACATGCAGGTAAATCCCAATGACAGACTCTAATCCCTCGTGTTAACCTATTTAAATTTCATCCTACGGTTTAGCAAGTTGATGCTATTTGGGCAAAATACCACAATCAACATATAAGTTGGCAGGCATGGCAAATTGAAAAGGCTTTGAATAATGTTGATCCAATTCCTAGCTTGAAAGCTTATAGCTTACAAACAACATAACATGTAGCAATACTGTGTATTGATTTCATTAAATAATAGCATTGGGTGGGGAGAAATTGCTCTGAATAGTGGCTTTTAGGAAAATCACTTTATAGTCCTTAGTAGCTGATAAAAGCCTAGTGCTGGCAATTGAGACCAAGGGGAGAAAGAGCTGAATCAGAGGCCCTCAGGATGCAGCGCCAGTCTCTGCTGCAAGGGTGTGGGAATCCTGCAGCAAATTTTACTAATTCTCCTCCAGCCTTGCAGCAGCAGCAGCAGCAGCAGCAGCATGTGACCGCGGTCCCCCAGCCCAGGCTGCCAGCCCCGCATCCCCAGGACCTGCTGCTGAAATCCTGCACAGCAACACACAGCGTCAACCACTCAGACACCTGGTCAGAATGTGCCCCAGAAGAAAAGGCTGCTGCGGCAGCCAGGAACACTTTGGGTAGGGGCTGGAGCTCTTCTGGTGGGTTTTTACCAGGATAACTAGACAAGGCTGTCCCCAGGCACCCGGTCTGGGTGTAGGTCATCTGCAAAAGTGGATTTCTGCCAGATCAATGCACCCAACCTCTCCTTTGCTCCCCTTAACCCCAAACAAGCCCTACTAGGGAAAAAGCTGCTCAGGGTGTATGCAAGAGGCTTTTTCTGACACAATTCCCCCAAGTACCTCCTGCATCTCATCACCCCTCCAGCTGGCACAGCTCTGAGGCGAGACCAAAGCCCAGAAGCCCAGCCCCTGTGATGCCAGGGAAAAGCCTCAGATTTGTCAAATCAGCTCCTGCTCAGAGTGGCACAGACCACATTAGAAGATGATGGGGCAGCCGTTTAACCTCACTGTTAAGCTTCCATCAGGCAACACCAGTGCCCCTGCCAGCGTGGAGCCCAGTTAATTGGGCTTGTGACCATCCTGTTCCCCGGCTCTATCATTCAGAGGAGGCTCGTAAAAGCGCAGCCGTTGCCAGCCAGAAGCACGCTATTAGTAGTAATAGTAGCGGCACTGTTATTATTAGCTAGTCTTTTATTTATTTTTTAGGAAGTTGTACTGCTGGACTGCAGACCTGCTTCTAATGCTTTTCTAATGCGGGGGGTTGGGGAGGGCAGACTCCCCGGCACCAAACCCATCATTAATCTATTTTGAAAACAAGATCGTGTTTTCCAAATATCACTGCATGACTCGCTCCTATTCTGCCAACACATTTTTATGGTGGTTTGGGATTTTTAGGGGGTTTCTTGCTGGAGGAGGAGGTTAATGACTGATAAGCATACTAGCCTGCTTCAAAAAGAGCCAGGAGAGGAGTCTGTGCCCTAGCCCCAGGCGTGCTAGGCGAGTAAGGCCCTTCTGCACCAGGTGGGGATTAGGTCCCTGGGAAGCCCTCTCCATGTGTGCTGGCTGTAAGCCATTCCAGTCAGAAGACGTGCCCATTTCAATATGCAGCAATATCTGGAGGCAACAGTGTCATTGGCCATGCATGCAAGAGGTTTGCTCAGGCACATGCCCCAGGAGCATGGTTAACCCCCCCAAAATCTAGTGTGACTGCAGCCCAGTGAAATGTAGGGCTAGTTTCTCTACTGATGTTCTGCAAAGCTGAGATTTAACTACGCTGTCCTGGCTGGAAGAGCTGCAGTACAGCACCCCTGCCCACCCTGCACGCCTGACCCCCAGGCAAGGGTCGATTTTCCTGCGGGCCCTGTCTGTTGTTTGCCAAGTGCAAAGGTCCCGTCTCTGTCACTGCTGAGATTAAAGATGAAGCTCAGCTACAGGCTCCATGTCAGAGCCAGTGCTTGAGAGTGGATGGGTGCTCCAAATCCAAACAGATTTGCCCTGCTCTTCAATGAAGACTAGCTCAGGATTGGAAGCTGGTTCAGTCTCTACCTGCTGCGATTGAAGGGGGATGAGCACTGTCCCGGTAGGAAGAAATGAGCCGGCTGCTGGCAGCTGGGACAGGCAAGGACCAGCAGCCTTGCCGTGAAGACAGTCTGGAAAGGGAAACACTAGCGTTTTAGCTCATAGCTTTGGACCCCGTTTGGGGAATTCCCAGCATGCAAGACGCTGTTTGCTTTCTCCCCTCAGGAGCTTTTGGGCAATTACAAATGCATGTGGCGAAGCGCAAAACCTGACTTCTCCCTGGGATGGACAAGGCAGCCTGGTCCTGCACCAAGGGCTTTCAGCAGCCTGGAGGAGATGAGCTCATCGAGAGCTTCTGCATCTCCCCTGCCTCCAACCTGGCACTAACGTGGGTAAAAGGTGCTCAGCAAGAAGTGACAGAGGCAAGAGCACTGACCTACAGCTGAGGAAACTCTGTCTCTACTTCCAGCACCACCTTCACCTCCCAATGATCCTATATAAGATCACTTGCTCTGTGCGTTTCCCTCTCTGTAAAATGTTTTAGCAGCCACCTCTCTGGTAAGCTCTCTGGCACATACTGAGAGACACTGTGAATGCAATCACACTGCTCTGCCCTGGGGAGAGGGCAGGTAGATGGGCCAGCTGTGCAGCAAGAACAGCAGAAAGGGCCTCAGCTTTTTTGCAATTTAGAAAACAGGAATCCTGGGCAAAGGAAAAATTAATAAGTCAGGTGAGAAGCCAGGTGGCTGGAGAAGTCACACAGATGGAGAAACTGAGGCAGAGACAAGCTTCGGTTGGCAATCAATTTGTGGACACTGAAAAGCCTCTTCAGCAGAGGGTCTTGTCTGAATATTGCAGGAAGTCCTCGCTGCTGCAGGGAAAGGAGCCCTGCCCCTAGGACAGAGCCAGGCCAGCTCAGGAGAACATGAGTGTGCTGCAAAACAAATCTCACAGAGAGGTTACTGGGTGCTTTGCTCATTTAAAATGGCATTGTGATTATTCATCTTTGTGCAATGTCCCCTGTGATTGCATGTGGCTGCATGCAATACTAGAGAAGTTAGGAGAAATTCAATTATATTGATTTACAGAAGAAAGAGACAATAACAAATGTAATGGGTAGTTGCTGCTCCATATTTTATCATGAGCCATTAAGACTTCTGTTTCTAATATCATCTACCTTGAGCGTGAGAATGAAATTAAAACAATCATTTTCAGGATGAGGCGCTTCTCCACGCAAAGCCTGGAGCTGCCAGCTAGCCAAGTGCCGACACATAAATCAAGAACCTCCTCAAATATGGGTGCATTCAAATACTTGCTGGAAATCAATTGAAGAAGGTTCCTCTCAGAAAAGGTGCTTCTCGTTATAAAATATGCTAAGCAGGCATCCCAATTATTGTGCAAATCTCGTTGTAGACTGGATAAATATACAGTAGGAAACTGAATCTGAGGAGGTTTCTATTTAATGTCCATGATTTGAAGATCCACCTTCGAATTACTAGGTAAGGGACCACAGTCTATGGCAAAATATTAAGCTAAAGTAAGCAGAGAATTGTACTGGTTTGCAGCATGTTCCAGGTATCAATGGTCAAAACCTGACTGATTTAGGGGAGACAAGAAAAAAAGACAGATCTTTGAGAGGGGTAACAAAATCAGCCATCCAGACTTGAGGTTACCAGTTAAGAAATCCCTGGCATCTCCCACTGCTGGATACACATATCACTAGTGACAGCTTAATGTGCTGCTGTTCTGCTGCCAGGTGTATAGCTCCACTTCCACAAGGAAAAAAGCCCTGAGCCTCTCCTAGCTGGGCTCTCCTCCTCTGGCTCATCTTTCATTAAGGGTTGCAGTGCCACAATAGCCCAGATGGAAAACAAAGAGCAACTGATTATCCAGATCTCTTCCTTTCTGCAAATAAAATCTGAAACCACCTCATTTATAGGTATGCTGCTAGTGGAGGAGTTTCCCTTCCCAGTATTCAGATTATGCTGGGGACACACAACCAGGCAGACGCTCTTTTTAGCGCTGCCTGAGAACGTCTGCTCTTTATTATAGACGAGGGCTAAAAAGCTGCTGAGGCACATTTCAGCATTATGGTATTGCTCTGAATAGAAAAACAATAGGATATAACTCTGGATTCTTGAGTATTTTTATGTTAATTGTGGTTTAGGAGCCCTGCTCAGTAGTTGAATGAATCACCATTTGTTTGCAGCATCTTATGCTACCACCGCGTGCAGTTTATGGCAATTTTACAGAGTATTTATAGCTGAGGTTAATAATTTCCCTCCAGTTTTTCTTAGCTCCTTGCTATCATTTGACACCTTGAATGGCTCCTCCCCACCCACTGCCTGGACCAAGCAGTGACCTGCTGCCAGAACACCAGCAGCGCATCCTTCAGCATGTCCTGCCTCACCCAAGCAATGGCAGCAACTTCTACCTAGCTAAAAGCATGGCTCCCAGTTCCCAGAAATCAGTCTCAGAGTTGTACATCTCTCCCCCTGACCCCATCAATGCTGAGCACCACCACCACCACCTCTGAGACATGAGGACAGCTGGCATCCCCTCTGCACAGAGGCTGGTGGGACACCAGCGTGGCTCTCACAGGACGTGAGGAAGATTGCCAACCCACCCAGCCTTTCTCTGGTGAGCACACTGGAGCTCTGCTTTGGCTCACAGCTGTCTGGCACTTCTCCAGGTGATGCTTGCTTGCTTTTTAAAAGCAAACCACCCACAACCCTCTCCCTGGCGAGGTGTGACGTGCAGCAGTGTCTGCTGAGCCTCTGCTGAAGGTGGTCTCCCAGCCCTTGCTTTCTGCACAAAGTCTGGAGGCTCCAAAAGCACTGGTGGGCAGAAAGCAGCTACCAGAGCCCTGAGTATGGACCCTCTCCAGATCATCAACCCTGCAGGAGGCCTCCAAAGGGCTCATGGTTTCTGCTAGGAAACTCTTTTCCCTGGAGTGGGAAGAGCCCAGGGAGCAGCTCCCTCCATCAGGTTCTTCCTTCTGTCCCAGAGCACAGGTTTCGCCCTCATTTAGGTGGATGGATGGATGGATGGNGGAAGCAGCAGCTGCACACCTTCCCTGGGGAGCAGAGAGATGAGAGACTAGTTTCAGTGCCAGTTTCAAAGGCACATGCTTCTCTCTATTAACCCTCTGACCTCTCAGCACACCCTGGGCCAGCCTGTTGTCACTCTCCTGGTGTTTCATGGGCTCACAGCATCCTCTTCAAGGTTTACAACAGGGCTGCAATGCACTAACTGTGTCTCCAAGAAGGAGGAGGGAGCAAGAGGAACAATGGGACTGAGGGATTTGTGGTCTTGGGAAGGCTGAGGCTGGCAGGGACCTCTGGACACTGCGTGTCTACCTCCTGTCCAGGACAGGTTAGTCAGAGCAGGTTGCTCATTCAGGCTTTGTATATCTCCATGGGTAGAGATGCTATAACCTCTCTGGGTGATCTGTTCCTATGTTTGACCACTGGCAACATCCAGGCAGGTTGGGATTTAATCTCAGTCAACATCTGAAAGTGTCATCAAAGCTTGGGCAGAACTGGTCACCTTCACACTTACCCCACCTCTCCTCCTTTTCTGTGTAAAACTGGTACCCTTTCCAGGACCCTCAGTCCAGCTCTGCTCCTTGGGAGCCTTCAGCACCTCAGAGCTATGATCACATCAGCACAGGAGACTCGATCTCCACCAGCCCCCCAGAAGCTCACCATCCATGTATTTGATAATTCACGGATTCAAATATTCTACCTTTTGCCATTTAACCTTTGTCAGCAAAGTTAATNCCTCAGTGCCTCCACCTCCTCAAGGATGCACAGCTTCTACGGGGCAGGACACTGCAGACCTGCTCTACCTCAGCCTGAGCCCAAAGCTCGGCCCACAGGTCCCTCCAGCACTTTTGGACCATCGTTAGGGAGGGAGGGCCTGAGGTTTGGGNGGTCTTGGGAAGGCTGAGGCTGGCAGGGACCTCTGGACACTGCGTGTCTACCTCCTGTCCAGGACAGGTTAGTCAGAGCAGGTTGCTCATTCAGGCTTTGTATATCTCCATGGGTAGAGATGCTATAACCTCTCTGGGTGATCTGTTCCTATGTTTGACCACTGGCAACATCCAGGCAGGTTGGGATTTAATCTCAGTCAACATCTGAAAGTGTCATCAAAGCTTGGGCAGAACTGGTCACCTTCACACTTACCCCACCTCTCCTCCTTTTCTGTGTAAAACTGGTACCCTTTCCAGGACCCTCAGTCCAGCTCTGCTCCTTGGGAGCCTTCAGCACCTCAGAGCTATGATCACATCAGCACAGGAGACTCGATCTCCACCAGCCCCCCAGAAGCTCACCATCCATGTATTTGATAATTCACGGATTCAAATATTCTACCTTTTGCCATTTAACCTTTGTCAGCAAAGTTAATTTGCAGAGGCAGATTGTGAGCTCTGTGGGACAGAAACCACATTTTTCTACTGTGTTGTACATAGTAACAGTTTCTATGTAATATTCCATAGAAATAAGAGTCTTTATAGGATGGGCTAAATATAACATCTCTAATGAAGTTACCTCTGGTATTAAACACAACACACTGCCTCCCAGCCTGCGGGGCTTCAACACATGCATTGTTCACCTTCAGCAAAAACAGGGGAGTGGGATGGCTGTTCTTCTGTCCTCAGGCAGTTTTACTTGCTTCTTTTTTGGCCTGGGAGCCTCTTCAATACATCCTTCACTTTCTAAATATCACTCAGTGACCCCTAGGAAATGTTACAGCCCTCTTTTACCACCTCCTCCTGCCCAGGCCACATCCCAGCTCTGTGCCACCACTCTGTGGCCCCCTCGACCTCACCTCTGCCATTGCAAGAGCCCTCTACCCCACCTTTCTTGGCATCTCCAATCCTCACCAATTCCCAGCACTACCTACACCTCAGATGAAAACAGGTCTGCCATCTCTTGCTACACTCATTTTTTATTTCCCACTACTATCACTAAAAATGAGGAGATGAAGTTTACATGAAAGAAAACAAAATCATCCCCCAACCTCAGGATGAACAAAACTGAGCATTGGCTGGTTAGGTAGAGCGGAATTGAAATTTCCCTCTAAAAGTTCACCACATAGAGGCTTCAAAACGAAGGAAATTTTAATGACCTCAGCTAATCATGCCTATGGATTAGGCTGCTCAGGTGGATTCCTACTTGTGGGTTACATGGCATCACACACAGTGCACCACATGGCCATCCAGGTTAGAACTGTGCACCATCGCTCACAGGGCTGCAGGCAGAAATGGCAGACAAGGGATTCCTGCCTGGCATGAAGAGCGAGTGCCTTAGATCACTGCACCCTAACGAGTAGAGTTATTAAATGCATTTATTGAGACCGTGCACTCCCAGAGCTGCAGCATTAGGTGGGGGAAGGTGCCTGCAATAGCTTGTTGTCTGTAGCTGCTTATCTGGAACCCAAGTCACAGTTGGCTGGTGGTCCAGAACTGAGAAGCGAAAGACACCCAAATGAAATGTAGTCAGCTGGAGCACTGCTTTAGCACTTCACTGACAGGCCTCCTCGCTTAAAATCACTTAAAACTTCTGTTACACATGCAGAGGGAAAGAGCACTCCAGAAGTTAGAGACACTCCACAGATGCACAGAAATAAATGGTGGCTTAGCTAAAATTGTGTATAGATACGGGGAGGGGGAAGCCCAGTACCTCTGTTATGCATTTCAGGCTCACAGATATTATGAATCTGATTTTCCTTTCCTACCTACTCTACCCAGATTCTCTTCCACTGCAGGCAACATCTGGAGAACCAAACGATGTGCCACTGCAGATGCAGTTGTGGCACTTGCTGTTTGCACAGTTGTCTTTACTGTGTAAAACTGATATTGTGCTCTTACAGAACAAGCCAGAGACCCTGTCCCACACCCCTTCACTAGGAGGTGAAGGTTCACTACACTATAGGGGTACCTATTCTATCTATAGAATAGGTAGAGTTCTATAAGTACACCTATTCTCTGTACCCAAAGGAAGTGCTGGATGAACAAGGAGAGAAGTTCCTTTAAAATTCTTTCTTTGTATTCCCTGTGAAGGCCAGATCCAGCCAATAGCACTCTGTACTTCATGCATTGCAATAAGCTGTAGATCATCATTTGGCAGGAGACTTACCCACAGACTGCCAAGCTGTCCAGGAGCTGGTAACAAGAGACCTCGCTGCCTCCAGCTAACTCTGACGTGCTCAGGACCTGTGGACCACTGTGTGCTACTCTCCCCCATGAAGCAAGCACCGCTCGACTCAGGTCATGAACTCACTCTCATTTGGCAACAGTGCCTGATGCATCTGGCTGCATCTCAAGCCACAGCTGTAAAGCCTCTTGGCTGGGGATGTTTTATACACGTCCATGGGTTCCCTTTGCAAAGGGCGACCAGACAGGGTGGAGACCAATGCCACTGGTCAACTGGCTGGCTCCTGACTAGTGTTCCAGACAGGGGCGGAGGGTTATCTGCCTCAGGAGATGTCAACATGGGATGTTCAAATTCTAAGTAACAGATCAATTGACTGAGCTAAGCCTGGAGCTCTGTGCTTGCTGGGGCCCAAGATGCTCTTTCAAGCACCACGCTATCACCAGGAGCCAGCTGCCTGCCAGCTATAAGGTCTCCAGGTTGGGGCTGCAACCTGACTCCAAAAAAATAAACAAACCCAAAGCCATGCGACATTCTCATTTTCTGTTTTACCACTCTGAAAGGCTGTGTTTGCTCAAGCAGCCGACTCTGCTCAGCTGTCACCAATGAGCAAAGGCAGCTCAGCAGCTGCATCCACCCTGGCACCCATGGCACGAGCCCAGCTAGAGAGCATGGCCATGCAGCCAGGGGGAAGAGCTGCAACAGAGGGACTGCAGGAGAGAGAATCTTCCTTCTGCTTTGCTCTCTCTCCTAACTTTCTCCTTTTATCACTTTCATTCCTGCTTTACCTTTTTTCTTCTGTCTTCTTCCTCTCTCCTTGGTCATGAACCCTCCCCTTGGTTCCCACTAAAGCCAGGTTGGTTCAGCCTTTGACATTTTCAGCCCCCAGCACTGAACTAAGCTGTGCTTTTTTCTCGGGGAAGGAGCATTGATTCCCTCAACAAGATTGGTACCTATTCTCTGCACCAGCTTTATCCCCCATTGGTTCCAGAGCGTATGAGCTATTTGGGTTAGGTTTGGAAACCGCAAGCAGATGCCCAGAGGACAGCCTCTGGCTAGGTTGCTAGAGCAGAGCACTGTGGATGCCTGAGCTTCGATTCCAAATCCACAAGTCCCTTGTGGGTGTATGGGGGCAGGGTATGTTCTTCTGTTCAGCTCTCCCCTCCCAAGCCAACATCTCTACTCACATTGTCCCCACGTGCTTTGTCTCTTGCACTTGCTCAAAATCAAATGGCATCCACAGTGATTCAGCTGAAGGTACCTATATCCTTAATTCCCAGTATTTCACCTGCAACAGTGAGCTGATATTCTTCAGATTCAGTTTATTGCAAGAATTTTGTTAATTAAATCCTCACCAGAAACCTCTCATGTTATCCACACTGTTAATGCAGTGCAAGGCTCAGTGTTAATCTGACATGCAGCCACCAATAAATCCAGATTTGTTGCTAATAAATGTGAGCAAATGCTTGCCACTGATGCATCCATGACCTTGTCTCTGGCATCACAAGGAATTACTGTTTTCCCCTTACCTGCTGCCTTCCCTTGCATTTTCCAGGATGTGAGAAACAATTAATCGTGGAAGTGGGGAAACCACTCCTCTTTGCTCCCAGAAAGGGGAAGAAGGAAGCTGCAGGATATTTCTAGCCCAAGTAAAAAGCATCAGGATAATAGTCTGGCACCAAGTCATTCTACAGAAAAATTAGCAATGATCACTGCAACACGAACTGGAGCTGGCTGGGTATTTGTCAGGGTTTTGGCATGTATGGGTTGGGGTTAGTTGAACTTTTTGCTTTTATATGAATTAATTTAGAAATGGAATGCAGAGGTGCCTCTTTTATAGTGGCTTAGCTCAGAAAATGTTGATTTGCAGTTTTTGTGAAGGTTTAGGTGATAATGCTCCTCTGCTTTCACTGTAGCAGCCTATTTCTAGACCACAGACACACCAGCTTGCTTCCTCTCTGCTAGTTTGTGAGGAATATATGTCATATATATATATATGTTTGTTTGTTTTCCATGCTTGTATTTCAGACCTCCTTTTTTTTCCTCTCCAGGCATCCTTATTGACAGACTAATAAATATTACAGGATCTCTTTCCCATGGATTAGGAAGACTGCAACTATCTGTTCAACTGCTCAGAATAATCCATTTTTTCACTGCACATAATAGAGGAGGGGAAGAAAAAGCATCATAACCCACGATGGGTGATCAGGCAGAGGAACAGCATGTACACAAAATGCTCCATAGCAGCTCTGGAAATACGCTCTGCCTGGTTCTGAAAGCTTACTTTGTCATTTCAGGATTTCGCATACCAGAGGATCCAGCTGCAGGCTTGAATCGTATTCCCATCAGGGCAGCTCAGAAATCATCTAGGAGGTAAATCATATACCTGCATTGCACAATGTATTGTTTTCAGCAGGTCAGGTAAGAGTGGGTTTGCCAAAAAACAGTGTGCCTGAGGTTCTGGAAACACAGAATCAGGTCTGAGGTTCTTGAATCAAGATCAATCTTCTGGTCTTCTCAAGCACATAAATATCTCAGGATGCCACAGGCTCACCTCCTTTCCCAGATGCAGCCTTGCTTTAGTCCCATGCTTCAGTTTGGGACTAGACACAGGAAAGCCACATTGGATTTGCAGGCAGGATTTGAATCACTGGTGTGTTGTGACTGCTCTAGGCAGGACTTACTAAAATCAATGCTTTTTTCCCAAAAAAAGTCACCTCTTGTTTTTTTTTGCAGGAATGTTACCCACCAACACATGGAACTTTGACAGCACAGGGCATCGAGTGGATAAACTGACAGGGGTAAAGGAGAAACCAGCTATGAAATTAAATAATGGATTATAACACTTGTCTCTTGCCTGTGAGAATTTGGAAAATAAAGAGACAAGAAGGTACCTAGCACCAGAAATACCATCAAAAAAGGTTCATGCAAGATTTTATTTTTATGAAGACACGCTCAAAAGGAAGACAAGCAAAGCATGGCTCTAAAACAAATACAATTTTTCACAGTCAAAAAGATTAGTCTTGCTCAATAGTCTACATCTAAGTGGGAAGAGCTGGTTATTAGGCGACACTAGAAAAGAAATAGAACACTGCAGTCTTACAAAAAAAAAGAAATAGAATTGGAAAAATATCACCTTCATATAAAGACAGAAGTTTCTGAGGTCTGAGATGGGAGATTTACAAAGCCACAGCATAGAGAAATGCCTAGTTTAAGGCTAGATTGTAAGGGTTGTCAGAGACACAGAGCCAGAAAAGAGCCCAGTAAGGATTCACCAACTGCAAATCCTGGCTAGAAAACCACAGTGGACTGATCAAGCAAATCCCAGCCCCAGGGACCAGGGATGCAGAGCCAGAATTGCAAGACCCAGGAAAAGATTTGCAAAGCTTGGTCTATTTGCACAAAAGGATTTCCATCCGGTGTAGAAGTACATGTGAGCTTCTGCAGCTCTGCTCTGTTTACAAGAACATGGTGAGGATCCACAGAAACATACCTTGAAAGAAATCCCAAAGGTCCATCCCTGCAGGGAGCAGATGGCCCCTGTACAAAGATGAGGAAGGGAAGCACTCGTGGGGATTTCTGAAAAAAACAAAGCACTCAGTGAGTGAAACGTCAGCGTGAGCATGAAGGTCTCTTATAAACTGAACACTTCTGTGAGTGGGTAGAGAGAGTTTCAATAAAAAAGTTGAAAAGAAAAATTTAATTGTGCTCATTGCTGAACTCTGCTATCACGGTAGAAAAATCACTTCTAACATAGATAGAAGCAAGTCGGATGTCAGAGGAAAACAAAACATTGAAGAGTTTGTTTCTAGTAGTGAGTTCCTATTCCAGGGCTGAAAACATCTTAAGCTTCAGCGTTTGGGTTCACCTTCCCCCAACTTTCAGGATGTCCAGTATGGAAACCTGTGTCTGCACTGCCTGTCCAGGGTCCCTCATGGATTAAGGGAGTAGAACAGGCACCTCTGGGACGCAGTTCATCTCAGGTAGTTTAGAGATCTAGCTTAGGAAGAGATGAGTCGTGTCCCAGAAGTGGGTGTTTTTCTCCATTGGATACAAAGAGAGGCTTTACAATACACATGAGCTGGTTGGTCACCATCATCTGCAATCTGGGTGGAATTCATCTTATCTTACTGAATGAAAATTCATATCACAGGACAGGAGCTTGCAGAGAAAAAAAATAAAGAGAAGCAGAACTAAAGGACTAAAAAACCCAAATAAAGCCCAGTTCCCAGCAGTATGTGAAGGCAAAGCAGAAAGTGATACCTCTAATGTAAAATGAAAAAGAGACAGAATAAAAAACCCCCTCAGCTAATGTTTCTGTACATACTGAAGGAAGCCAGATTCACAGGCCAAGGCTGGCACAGGCCTGCTTATGCTGGGAAAATATATATTGATTTTGGATCATTGTTCTTAAAATCCAAAAATAGCATTATTAAAGATTACAAATCAGTAACCATGTGGTCTCCTGTCTAGAAGTCTATCTGCCAGTCATAGCATAACAACTATGGAAACAACAGATAACAAACCACAGCTGGAGTGTTACGAGTTTAAGTGTTTCAGGGGATGAGGGGGGAGAAAAATATTGTGAAGAAACTTCTGTGAGCCCGAAGTGAAGTTGGGTCAGTCTGGGGTCTCCAGCTTACTTGCCTTGTGGGAAGCAATGCCTACTATCCCAGCCCAGCACACAAATATAAAAGGAGATGTTATTCTGGGTACTGGAGTGCAATTCCACCCTCCTCATGCCTCCAAAGGGATTACTACAGGAGATCAGATCTATGAGAGAAACAGGAAACTCTTCATCCAGAAACAGGGAATATGGCAGCTCTGGTTCTCCAAGCTGCAGAGCAACCAGCTGGGGCAGGGCTCATTGCACGAAGGACAGGACAGAGGCTGTCAACACAGGGACACTTGGGGTGCACATGAGCAAGAAGGCCAGCACTGAGCACAACCAGATCCCATGGCACTGCTTTTTCAGTGCTATGCAAGTCCTGCCTGCCTGCCTTTAAAACCATGGGGCTGAACCACAGTGTCCCAGAGCAACCCAGTCAGAGCAGCTTTGGGAACAGCAGGAGTTTGCAGGCAGAGACAAGGAGACAATGCTTTTCTTCATCTGGCAGGAATATTTTTTAAATTTCTCTCTTACACCAAGACGCATCCAAGTCATCACCCCAGCCAGACAATTNAGAAGCTGGTACCAACATGGGCTGGTCCCATAGGGGCCAGTGTTGCCAGGAGGCCAAGCAGCCACTGCCCGAGCTGCAGCCCTGTCTGGGTCTCGGCAGCTCCTCTGTGCCCAGAGCCCTGCAACCTCCAGGGTTTGCTGCAAGCTTGACATTCACATTCAGAAACTGGGAATTTTTAGCCCTTGGCAGAGGCACAGGAGAGGATGGAGGAGAAAGAGGGAGATGGAGAAGAATTTGATGTTGTTCTGAGCACAGTGGAAACTAGAGAAAGAAAAAACAATCTTGCAGAGGTAGAAAAGATGATTTACAGCTGAGCATTTTTAGAGTGGCAGCCACCAACACTTGCTAATGGCAGTAAAAGTCCTCCCACTTTGGCTACATATCAGTTCTTGTATAAACTCATCCGAAGGCTGACAGGCATTCTGGGTTGGCTGTTCCAGTACGTTTTATTGCTTCAGTACTTGCAAAGACAACAAATTTGTGTCTGTGATAGCCCTGCATAACCTGCAGCCTCACCTCTCACCAGAGTTTAAAACTCCCTTCCCAGGTTGACCCACTGATGCTGTCCCAGGCTGCTGACTCCTAGCCCTGCACCCACCTTCACAGCAGCTCCACCAAGTCCCTGCTTCCAAGCAGAGGACAACACCATGGCAGCTGACCTACCACTTACATGACCAGGGTCCCCATTAAGAGGGCTCCATCTAACCAAGCCCAGGGCAGGCATTGCCCCAAAGTCACAGCACAGGGCAAGCCACCCAGGGCACCTCCAGCAGGGCAGGGAAATAGCTTCAACTTCTGCTAAAACCCCTCTCCAAAGTACTTAAGATGCTAATGGGCTTTAATTTTCCATGAATTTGCAAAAGCAGTATCCTGCAAAGCTGCAGACAATTGTTCATGCTTCCTCACCTAGTCTAACATTTATTATATTTTTCAAACAGACATTAGTATTAATTTAATCTTGATTTTCTTTTTTCCTGAAGCAAGCTATAATTAAATGTCCTTTTCCTGTGACATTTGCTGGGGTATAGTGAGGCCAGGGCATTTTTGAAGACTCATTCAATATAACTAGCATTTCAATTAGTGTAAGCACATGAAGTAAACATTTAAAAAAACCAGCCCAGTCATTTGAAGTCATACACATGGGACAGTTTGATTTTTAATTCGCTGCAATTTTTTTTCAGAGGAGAGAAAATTTAACTGAATGGTGGAAGTTCTAGCAAAGTATACACGTTAAAGCATGCTGGATTTCTTTTCATTTTCTCCTGAGAGCTGTAATATATTTTCCTTTCCACAGCTGAAGCTTCATGTTGACACTTCATCTCCATGCTGTTGCCCTAGCTTGGGGAGATTTCCATATAGGAAATTTCCTACTGAGCAGCACTGTTTCACTGAACAAAGCTTCTTCTCTTTTGGTCCATCACATCAACATGTCTGAGCATGGACTGGCAAAGGCATGTGTAATATTTTCAACGGCTCACCCTTCCTCTTTAAAAGCAATCACAAAAAAAGATGGTGTTCTTCTCATTCCTATTTTTCAGGGAACGTCTCTAAAAAAAAATAAATTAAAAAGGCCTCCTTTGGGGGTTCACAGATCCCAGCTCCCTACTGAGAAGTAGGTCATTAAAGCAGGAGTCACATCTTGTGGTATATTAGAGCAGCATCTCACAGAACAGACCCCTGACCTTGCCCAGGGTGCAGTGCGGGAGGCGGCAGTGCTGTGCAGCAGCCACAGTCACCAAGCCTTTAATAAGTTGTCTCAAATTACCATAGGAGACATTAAGAAAAGGGACATTTAATTACTGTTCTCTGTTAGAGGGGGGAAAAAAAAAAAGCAGCAATCATTTTAATTCATCTGCCACAAATGTGGAAAAGGAAGAGCATCTTCCCCATGCTACTTAAGTCTCCTTTCTTATCACTGGTGACCAAAGCTGAGGGGCACTGGGAGAGGACACCAGCCCATGGGCTGTCAGTGGCTCCTGGAGAAGCAAAGTGGAAGGCTCAACTTTTCCAACCCAATATAAAAGCACTTGTAATACAGCATTCAGAAGTTGTCCCACTTTGAGAAAATGGGACATGCCCCCACAAGCACCTGCTGGTTGCACAGCTCTGGGGGTGGTATGTCTGCAAGAGGGCTTTAACATTCCTGGGCTTGTTTCAGGAGCCACAAGGAGAAATGATGCCCTGAAGATGAAGAAACAGACTTGGGAAAAACATGAATCCAAGCTTTCCGTGCAGAAAGTGGAAGCCTAGGGACTCACACGGTAAGAGGGGCATGTCCCTAAAGGGACAGCTCAGAAGCACATGCAAGGAGGCTCCTGACATAGTGGCAGAAGCAGCGGTGAGGAATGCTGCTGCATGCAGATACCTTGCCCTCAAGTAACCCAACCAGGCTGCAGTAAATTGGGCAGGTCTTTGGCCCTAATTATCCCCAAGACCTGGAGAAATATGGGGACAGTGCTTGAAAAGAAACCCGGCATCTGCACTGCTATTTCTCTTCCAAATAATCCTGTTGCAACACCAAAATGAAGTGTGATTACAAAAGCCAAGAGTATTTCTAAAAATAAAGGACATACCAATAAATGCCTACATATGAAATACAGCATTTTATCTAACACTACCCATTGAACTAAACGCCGCACTGCTTGCTCTGCCATTCCCAGAATAAGCACAGTGCATCTCCAATTGATTTACCCTTATTACTCATTTTGTACCGGGGTTTGCAAATGCCTCTGCCAGCGCAGAACATAATTTTTCTCCATTGCTGATGGACAGCAGCAGGCTGACTCCTGTAAATCCCACTTGGTCAGAATTGAGCACCTCCATAATCATTCCTCCTGACCGACCAGCTGAAACACTGCTGGCACTGCATTAGCAAAGGCACATTCAGTAGTTGCATTTATCCTTCCTTTAGCCTCTTCCACAGATCCCAGAGCTTTCCCATGATTTCACACGCTGGAGATGCTTTCTACTTAGCTGCAAAGGTCCAGGAGGAGAGGAGATTTGAATACCGTCACCTCTGGGTGGAAAGTCTCCATTAGGAAGGTTCAACCCAGAATCATTGGCTGCTTCCAAGGGGATGCCAGCATCCTGCTGCCCTTTTCCTATTTCAGCCAACAGCACCTGGCTGTAGCTGGAACCCAACAGATCCCATGGTCAGGATAAGATTTATGAGCAATTTAGCAACATGTTTATTTTTGTGCAGCCAGTTACTACAGTTACTACACACCGACAAGTGTCCTTAATGTTACGCTAGGTTCTCTTCTGGGGCTGACATTTCCTGCCCAACAAATCAGCCCAGGGGCTCTTATTAATTAATCTGTGGCCATGCTCAATATTTGCTGATGGGACCCCTGACAGGAGTCCACGCTCCCTTTTTCTGGGCATGGAGAACCTCATCTGCTCAATTTTTTTTTGATTGAACTTGCAACAGTTGGTATCAGAGATAAACAGGGGAGGAGGAGAAAGACGACAAGTTAAAGGCTGAACCTGAACCTGCCTGGCATGCTAATGAGGCACTCACTGGTTTCAGGAGAGCACTGCAGGGAACACAAACCTGTTAGTGGTGCCTCTTAGTTAATGGCCACATATAGAAAGCTTCTGGCTGCAGGAGGAAGGCAACATACCTAACCCACAGTGCCCATCTATGCAGGGACCGGAGCCTCCCTGGGCCCTTCCCAGAGTAGCCTAAACCCAGGTCCTGGCCCAGGTTTTCCTCCAGATCTTGGTGCCCCTCAGGCCTCTGTAGGAAACCACACTTTTTTTCTCAGGGACTTCTTTCAACACCTGGGACCTCTTGTCTGGTCCTTGCCAATTAGAGTTGCAGAGACTGCAGAATTGCTCTCATTTTGTATTTCATTTTTTCAGCTAGATTAGTTCAGGGATCAGAGAATGAATGAGCTTAGCTCAAGTCCCACAAGCCTGCTTTTCCTCCAGGCAGCTAAACACACTGCTCTGCTTGCTAGACAAACATTTAATCATTTTCTGCACTCAGCATCCTCCACCATGCTGGGAGATGGGCTCTTGCCAGGTTCCTCACACAGGCAGCACAGCCACGCGCAGACGTTCGCTTCCCGTGCAAGTTGTGGCTGACACACAAGGACTGACACCAAGAGAGGAAATCGCCTTTTATAAAAGGAAAACCTTTTAAATAGAATCAGGTGGATCAGGTGAAACAGGTTCCTTGGCTTCCAGACCTTCTTCAACGCAACTGTAAAGCAGGAACCTATCTGGTAACATTTATCAGACAATTAATAGCAGGAAACACAGGGGAAGGGAGATTCACCTCCAGAGCCAAATACCACAGGTTTGAGTAGGAGGCATTTCAGTTCTGTGAAATCTGCATTTTCATGAGGATGGCAGAAAACTACTACTCAGTTTATCCAAAATAAGACTAAGATGTAGTTGCCTCCTCATCTACAAGTCCTAGGATGGAAAGAAGTGTCTGATAATCATCTTTAACCTAGCAGAAGGAGATGCAATGAGATATACACCAAGCAGAAAAAAAAAAAAAAGATGCTGGGCAAATTAAGGCAGCAAAGGTAACTTACAATTGAAGCAACTTGCTTAGGGACCTTGTGAATTCACTGTTGCTTGAAGTCAAACCTGGGCACCTTTCCAAGAGCTATGTTACAGCTCAAGAATAAATTACAGGTGTGACGGAGCTGATGTTCTGGAAGTGGAGAGATATGATAAAAGCCGTGGAAACAGTCATATCAAGCAGAAGTCATTATGAATAAATTGGTATTCCTTATCCCATGGGAACTGCTGAAGTGTGTGGGAGAAGAAAAGGGAGAAAGGGCAAACTCCCACAACTGCCTGCATAGATGGCTTGTCCCCTGGAGATATCACCTCCAAAAAGAAAACAGCACCTCTTGGCTCAGGAGGCTGGGTGAGGCCCTTGAGCTGGGCCAGTACCTTGGAGGACTTGAAGGAACGATTTTCACTCCAGTACCAAATGCTGAGCACGTGCTCCCCATGCACCATCTGCTCCCACTGCTGTCCTGCTAACCTGAGCAAATTCAGATTGTTTTGTAAGACCCTCTGCACGACTGCTGGCCCTGGCAGAGCTGAGGAGGTTGAACTGACATTCAATGCATGAAAACTACCACAGTACATCAGAAGGCAGGTGTGGGTTTACACTCATCAATGGAGAGACAGGAGCATGGGACAGAGGCACTAGAAAACCTAGAGAAATTCCCAAGGAGCTGCAGAAGACCTGCAAGCACAGCCACCCTGGGTGTCTGTACAAGGTCTTGGTGCAGAGGTCATCAGGCAGGTTCTGAGGTGTTTTAGGGCTAATAAAGTCTGAGTGGTAGGATAATCCACAAAAACATGGCTTCTGGCCATTCTGGCCTTCAAAACCTACAAGAATTCATCCCACTTGATTATTTATCACTAGACGTGTGGGTTCTTCATGCATCCCAGCACAGTTTGTGCCTCCCCCTCAAATTACACTCACCTAGACTTCTCTTCAGAGAAAACCCCCAAATAAATCATTTGTGATTCATAATTTATTCAAGCAGTTCCCAATCCTTTGGACTAGGTATTGCTTGGGTTGTCATCTGACAAGATTAATCGCTTTTCAGAGCCACTGGGAACACCTTCCCCATCCTCTCCTCCTCAGAGCTTTTCTGACTCTGGCAAAGCACAGGCAGGAGGTGCCACCTGGCACTCCTGCATTGAACACAGGCTGTCGAGAAACAGTTTGTGTAGAAAGACAACCAAACTCAAAGTTTCACAGCAATAAAGAATGTGGCACATCTGTCACTCAGCTCCACTAATGATTAATTCCCTTTGCCACCTCATTTCCTGGAGTTCGTCAAGAGCTAATTCCTAGCCCTACCACGCAGCCTCAGCTGGAGCACCCACCTGTCCACCCTCCCTGGCCAGAAATCGCCTCCTGCAGAAATAAATCCTGTCAGCTCAGGGCTCTGAGCTGCACCCACAGCATGGCCTTACACTTTGTGCCTCCTTTCCACCCCCCAAGGGCTTGCACCCCTTCCCTCCAGCTCCTCGTTGTTCCTGCCATTGCCTTTCTGCAGCCTTGGCTTCAACACTGGATGAGAGCTGGATTTTTTAAAAGTAGCTTTCAGTATCTTAGAATGGCCAGAGTAAGCCAGACTTATGCCAAGCTTCCCACACAAAGGACCTTCTTGTAAGGGGGTAGGAAGGAACAAAAAGGAAATGCGAGAACACATCCATGCCCGTTTCTCCAGTAGGGTCTACAGTTTCTTCCACAGCTTCTGCTGCAGGCTGTATTTAAGACAGCAGCACGCACACACTGCCCATCTTCCAGCCACAAACACATGGCTTCCAAAGGCTCCTGCAAGCATTAATCAAACACTTCAGGACACAAGTTTTCACACACTAATTTACTTAAATGACATGTTACTTTGTCTTCACAACTGAGACACCTAAACAGCCGAACAGAAATCACAAACTGAATCTCATAGGAATAATTAGCATACAAAAAATAAACCAAGCTAAGCTAAAGCCACCCAGGCAAGTGGCCCTTGGGGTCTGCCTACAAAACAACTCATTTAGAATCAACATAGTCACACGTTGAAGACATTTGGACAGTGTTCTCCAAAGCTCCAGCTACTCTAGGAAAACAATCTGCTATAAAAGGCTGTCATGAAAAATGGATCCTGTGATGCGCAGCCAGGCTCAGCGTGGAAAACAGACAAAGCTGTTCATCCATTACTCAGGAATGGTCTTAGACATGGGATCACGGCACAGGTCCCAAGTCTCAACTCCCCCACAGACTGCGACAGTGCTTCCTCTACTCCCAGTGTAGGTTCAAGGTACCTTTTGTTGATTTGTAGATGCCCACATTAGTCTGTAGCTGGAGCACAGTCCAGCAATCTTGTTGATGTGTACAATATCAAGACATTCTTCTTATGCTCTCCAACTTTTCTCTGTGCTTTGATTATCCCTAGTTAGGAGTTTCCAAAAAAACCTGCTATAAATACCATTACCAAGGAGCAAGCCAACACCAAGGGCAATACCCTTCTGGCAGCCGAGGACTTCGGCCTTCAGAAAGCAAGTTCAGTGACATCTCTCTCCAGAAGCTTCTTGCATCCAACCAAGGACCCGTCCCTCCAGTCCGCTACTCTAACACACAACCTCAACCTCTGCAATGTTCCTTCACCTTGAGTGCACTGCCTCAAATGACATTCTGGGACTTTTTGTAACCATGTATTACAAGAATTAGAAAATGTCTTTTTCCTTAGGCACATAATTGCTCCTCTATAACTGTGCAGTGTTAACTAAGGATTTTACCTCCCAAACACCCACAGGTTGGCAATTCAAGCCCTAACCAGGCATTATTCTAGGACTTACTTGTCTGTAGGAAGGACGCATCGTAACATTTCCCATCGGCTGACAAAAATGCTTTCACATTGACATTGCTACTCTCTACCCTGCGCTGACAGGTGAGTGAATGCTGACTTAGTTTTGGCAGAAATTATAGTTTTGCTCTTCCTCCATGAGCATGTTAACAACTCTCAGCAGTGCCACAAGACCCCCCAAGTGACCAGCAGTTGTTTGAAGCATTTAGTAGGTTCTGAATTTTTATACAAAGATGTATTCTCATGAGTGTTTATAGGGCATTAAGTAAACATTGAACTTTTTAGTAAAATGTAAAAACATTGAAAACCATCTCAATTACTCAGCTCTAATTTATACAGCACTGGAACCTCTCCATCCCAGGAGGCTGTAGACAACAAGCATGAGTTACTAAATGAAAAAATGCACCTTTACAAGAAAACCAGATGACTCCACTGCCTTTTGGCAACCTTTAAATGTAAGAACAGCATCAAAAATGATATAAACCCTCTTTGCTTAATTTTATAGATTACTTTTTCTTTTCATACCAGAGCAAAAGCAAAACACTTTAGGACAGAAAACGGGACCACATCCCGGTTTGAAGGTACTGTCCTCTTGTTAACACATTACTAGTGAAATCCTTGAGATTAACCAATTTGATCCAGGAAATTACCATCTCCAGTGGACAAAGTAAAAAACAAAGAGATTCCTGAACACAACGTATTTCCCTCCTCCAAGAGCTCTAACAGGTTCACCGACCAACAAGGAAGCACTGCAGAGGTGATAGATGCTCTCTCGAGTTGACGCAGCGTTGCTTATCTTGCTGCTTCTCACAGGGTGCTGACGTGTTCCTTCATTAGCAAGGTACATCCTTCCTTGTCAGGTTTCTGCTTGACCCCAGGCACTAATGAGAGGCTGACAGGTAATCATTTAAAACTACATTTGCCCTAATGTTATAAAGTTATTTACTATCCGCCTGCAGACTATGTAAAAGCACCTAACAAGGCTTGGATTTGGCACCCTACTTATTTATTTAATGCCTATAGCAGGGGCACGCTCCTGTGGGGGACTTGCAGTTTAAAGCATTAATACAAAAATGCCTTGGGAAATCCATCAGAAGTTAGGAAGTCATGAGTAATTTTTTAGTACATATATATTTGTGTGTGTATATAAAAACCAAGTTTCCTCTTATTGTAAGAGATTTTTTCTGCACCTTGGGAGGCAGGCTAGCAGGAGAGGACTTTGCGTATTTCACAGTTTGGAGGCCCTAGGCAGTGCACATTTGAGGGCAGTGAAGATGCAAGTCAGTTCATAGCTATTTATTACAGATCTTTTTTTCTTGACACTGGATTCTGAACTGCAAATCAGGAGCCCTGGGCAGATCCCAGCACTCACTGCTAACAATGCACAAAAAAGAAAACCAGGAGGAAGAGAAGTTATCCATCCATCCATGCCCTGGGCTGAAGGCATTGTTTGTAACAAATTGCTCAACAAGTTTATCTTCCTTGTGTGCATAGAACAGTTCTCTTAAATTATTTTTCCACTGCTAAATCCCACTGTGGTTCTGGGTCACTCATTGAAAGGCAAAGCGAGAGGCTGCTTGTGATGGAGCACAGACACAGGGTATTGTTTGCTAGAGTACAGCATGGTGCTGAACCCTGGGCCTCTTGTGATTAATTGCAGAAACTGGAATATTTATACAAGTACTTTTAAAGGAGAATTTGATTAAGCTTAAAACTTATCTTTTCAGAGTATTTGTACCAGTGAGACCTGATAGTGCAAGGAGAAGAAAACCAACCACGCAGCGAAAGGGAATTAGCTTCAAGGAGAATATCCAATTAACTGATCTTGGGTTTGGCTTTAGTTTTTTACTAGTTGTTTTTAATTTGCTTTAAGGAAGAACATTAACAGCAAAACATACTGATCAGAGATGCAAAGCTGCTTTTGGCATCAGACAAGCTGTACCTAAAGCTGTACTGGAAAGGCTAAAAATAATAGAAAATATACAAGAATAACATTTTTGGCATTAGCAAATGATGACGTTTCTTACCCGAGCTGCCTCTGAGAGGTGGGACACAGGACCCGAAAGAATGGAAATTGGGTCCAGTAAGGTCTCCCCCAATACATTTCTAGAGTACTTAAAAGCTACCAAGCCACAGGGGAGCTAGTTCTGTCATCATAGGCATATTTCAACAAGCAACAAAAATTTGGGACCTTCAGGAGGACAAACGTGTTTAGAAGCTCCTAAGTTTTCAACTCTGTCCCAGCTTTCCCAGAATGAGCAGTTACTGCATCCCAGTGGCAAGTGGCCCAGCTGCTGTGGTCCAAGGAGACTGGAGCGAATCAAGGCTTCTTCAAATCAGCATCTATACCCAAAATAGCACATGCAAAATCCAGACCAGAGTGTCACAACACAACCTTTACTTGGCCAAGGACATCTCTCTCAGTCTCCCCCTATTCCAAAGCCATTCATCCCATCTGCAGAGCAGAGCCATGGACCTGACAGCCCCAGGGAGCCCTCCATTCTCAGCTCTCACCCAAAGTCAGCTGCTTCATCCTGGTGCAAGCTTAGACTTGAAATCTACAGCCAGCACACTCTTAAACACTCACAGCTCCTCTCTTCACTTTTCACCCCCAGAGAGCTGCTTGACCTCTGCAATGTACCAGCAGCTGCAGGCAGCCAGGCACCCAAAGCAGGGGAAGAGCACAGATACAATCAGAGGTAGGTATGTTTCCTGGAGTACCCTTCCACCAGAAGCTGCGGCCCTGCCAACAGTACAAATCCCTGCGATTCAGCACCACTACTCTCCTGGAGGGGAAAACCAGCAGTGAGGGTGGACCCAGCTGGCAAACTAGAGCTTGACCAATACCCTTCTGTACCAAGCAGCAAGGAACTGGGAAGACTCTTCTGCTGTATGGAATTCAGCTCAGTAACCATCAGGGGACCGGACAACCTGCTGTATGAAGAAAGGCTGAGAAAACTGGGATTGTTCAGCCTTGAGAAAAGAAGGCTTAGGGGAGACCTTATCACCATGTACCTGTACATAAAGGGTGGCTATCAAGATGAAGGAGACTCCCTTTTCACAAGGAGTCACATGGAAAAAACAAGGGGGAATGGTTGCAAGTTGCTCTTGGGGAGATTCCGATTGGAGTCCAGAAGAAAATTCTTTACAATGACAACAATTAAACATTGGAATAGTCTCTCAAGGGAGGCAGTGGATTCCCTTACACTAGAGTTTTAAGACTCAGCTTTACAGAGTGTTGAGCCATCTCATTTAAACTGTATTTTTCTATCTTGAAAGGTTGGACTAGATGATCCTTGACATCCCTTCCAACCTGGCATTCTATGATTCTATGACATCTTCTTCATGTACTTTCAAAGCTTAGGATCAACGGAGAGATTTGTCCCCAAACTTGGAAGAATCATCTAAGGTTATGGACAGACTAAAATCCAGCCTACTTCTCCCATCAACACTGCCTTTATCTTAATCCACAACCCCCAGGTGCCATTTACAGAGAACAGGCACAACCCCCAGCTCTTCTTCCACCTGCCTGAGCAAGCCAGGCTTCCTGGGTGCCTGCCTGTCACTTCCATCTGCTCAGACAGACCTGTCTTTTGGAGGATGAACCAGGATTGTGAACACCCCCTCAGAGGAGATTTCCAAAGCTTTGGTATGATGACATCAATGTTTCTTCATCTAGCTGCAAGTACAGTGCACAGTGAGGGGTCCAAGTCTTGCCCTCTCCTGGGGCTAAGCCCAGGTAGCCATGGCACTAGCATGGTTTATGCCCAGCTTCCACATCTGAGACAGAGGCCCAAGCTCTGCCTATAGTCTATAACAAGGAGAGAAATAAGCACTTTCAGGATGTAATACATTAGATCAGTTTTCAACATCTACTTTAGGATTAAATTAATTATACGCTCAAAAAGCTTATTTCTCTCTAAGGGATTCTGGACAGCAAGTTCAGGCAGTGATATCCATAACCACTGATGAATCCTGTGCCTTGTGATTGACTAGTCAGGCACAAGTCTTTCTCTGGCAAACCCATTGCGCCCACCCTTCTATTAATTCACCTTCCCATTATGACTTATTCTAAACCTTGAATACACAAGACAGTATCAAGAACTCTGCAGCAGTGAGATCTCCTATTCATCTTTTTCTTTTAGAAATCAGATCAGTTTTGTCAGTCACATAGTATATTCTTCCATTTAAAACCCTTATTCAGGTCTTGCTAAGCCATACAGTTTCATATGTGAGGTGTCAAGACAAATTATATTTGCTCCTCCGAAGTGTGTGGATGAGGAAAAGCTCCTCCCAGTTCGCACGCACATTTTATTTCCATCATCCCACACATCTCCTCCTGTTCCAAACTATCTCAGTGAAAACTAAGTGTCCTTCCAGAATCAGAACATCTTGACCTCCCCCTTACCATCATCTCTGGCTGGAAAGAAGCAGAAGTCAGCACGACTTGTCAGTTCTTCTCTTACTCCCATTTCCAGATCTCCCCAGAGTGTAAACTCCTTGGCTGATCCATGTTTTCCCCCATCCTACAAGTCCCTGCCCTTTGCTGCCCTTGTTAGGCTGGGCTTGCAGGCTTTTTCCACACAAACTTCTCCCCTTCCAGTAGGGGAAACTTTCAGGTAATTTCTCCACCTTCAATAGAAGTTGAGGTCTCCTGTATGCTACTGACCTCAAGATTCCCCTTTCTTGATGACTTCAGAAAATAGTTCCCTTAATATTTTACAGTAATTCTTTCCCTTTCTGCAGCAAAAGCAAACAATTTCTCTAGCACCTTCAGCTGAGTTTTGGGGGTGCTTTTTGGTTTTGTTTTGTTTTGTTGAGGTTTGTTTGTTTCCTTTTACATACACACATGCACATTTTGTTTACTAAAAGCAAGATCAGAAATTGCATTTGCTCTCATTAGTTCAAAGACAATTTGAGCAGATAAACCAGAGCACGAATGAGATAACAGGCTTGATACACAGTTCTCCCTCAAACTTCACACTGTACCCTTGAGACGGGGAGTTGGTTTATTAAATAAAATCCACACTTATACTGTTATTTCATAAAGTCGATACTTGGGGATTAGATTAAGATCTCAGCCCACAGGCAGCACCAACAAACTCTTCCCTTTCAGCCTCTCCTCCAGCTCATATCGCATCCTGCAAGGCAGCTCCCACCCTAGGGGAGCAGAGCTTCGTGCTGCTGCGTTGCTTGTACTCCACAGCCTGCAGAGCTGGGAAAGGCCTGGAAGACACACACACATGTTCAGGGAGCCAAGATTTCCCCATGTACACATATTTCCATTCTTAGTTAAGGTCCAAAGTTTAATTAAGGTCAAACCTAAAGTCTAAAGGAGATAGACTTTAGTTGGTGTGCTGATGCCCTCAACCCTGGAAGTTATCAGATACCAGTTTATGTTGGAAACAGGCTGTCAAGAATACCAAATATAGCATTTTAACTCCATTCAGCATTAAGTTAACACTGCGTTCCAACTTACAAACACATACCAGTACCAGGCAGAAATGTAGCAGCTGTGTTCTTAAGAACAGTAGCATTACCACCACTTTACCTTTTCTTCTGGACTCCTCAGGAGATTCCTCAGGTATGTTTCCCAGTTTCCTCACCTGCTTATGCTTCCTGATTGAAAGGAGGGGAAGTTCCTTCTTTTTTGTCTGTTTTCCTTGGAGCTGGGGGGGAATGCATGGGCAGGAAGGGCTGGCTTGTATTGAAGGTTAAGGGCTCAAAAAATCTTCCGGGTCAAAAAGAATCTGCTAAAAAAGCAGACTGCTACCTTACAACACTAGTACCATATTCTCCACCACCAGGAAAATTACACAGATGATTTCAAGTAGGGAAATATCCTTAACTCTTAAAAATGTTGTCCGTGCTTCCAAAACTCTAAGCCCATCTCCCTTTCCACCCTCCTTGCTTTACAACACAGAGTGGCATGACCGATTCCTGCCCTCCATAAACAGCTCTGGGAAACACCACAGTATCTTGCTGTGTTAGTTCTGCTGCATTTAACACATGTGAGCAAAGCAGAAAACTCTTGTTATTTGTCCTGTGCTCACCCAGACTCACAAAGCACTGCTGGAACCTGACTGTTGAACCTAACAGGACAACACAAAGCAGACTCCTCCAGACTGCCCCATTCAATGTCTGTGCTTCTGCATTTAGCGCTTATCCACCCAGCGCATGAATACAAAAATATTACTTTCCTGAAATCCCAAGGTTCAGCCCCAGTGCAAAATTTCCAACCATTTTGGGCATCTGTGACAGCAGCACCTACACACTGTTGAGCTTAAGGGGTATGAGGGTTTTTTCCCCAATATATTTTAAATGCACTTCAAGGATGATGATCTTGTGAAGTTACACAGCCAAGCACTGGCTCTTTGCATGCAGCAAGGAGCAGTTTACTCTTCAGGTCTTCGTTACAACAGCAATGACACTGTCAGCTGGTCTCCATTCATCCCCTATGAGCTAGACTCTGGCTCTAGCACCTCAAGACCCTCCACATCCCAGCCCCACTGCTTCCCAGACATGACCGTCACCTGGAGGCGATGCCCGTGCCAGCGGGACTGCGGAGCGTGCGGCTGCACAGCCAGGGGAAGGAAAATGCTGCACCATCAAAAAAGCTGCTGCTGTCTCTCCAGAGACACTGGTGTGAGCTGCAGCTCTGTCTGGCAGCACGGGACCAGAGGCTGCTCCAGCTTCCCCGAGATGGGGACTCTGCCCAGTGACCCCAGCGACATCTATGCGCAGATGATGTGATAGAGGAAGGTGCAAACCCCGGGCGGTTCTCCTGACCAAAACTTTGAAAGGTAGGGGATCAATTACATTTCAGAACCACATTTTACGTCAATAACATTTTACTAAGTATTTTATTACATCAATGGCTTGAAAAAATTTTATTTGATGTCAGCAAACATTGGAAATCATAGAAAAATGAATTATGTAGAATTTCACAAAGGAATTTACCCCACTAGAATTCCTCATACAGTAAAATAATTCAAAACCAAATGTTACTTTTCAGTGGCTAAGCAATTTTATAATGCTATGAACATTCATCACAGTAAGTGTGCTGAATAATAGAAAACAGGCAAAAAAGACATTTAAAATATTACTTACAACAGCATTATTACAACATACTTTCTTTAAAATCCCAACGAGTATTTTATCACTTCAAAAGCTATACAGCATTTCCATTATATTTGCAAACTTAACCTTATACATCTTTTAAAATCTTGAAAAAACTTCTTTTAAGCAATCTATTAGCAGTTAACAAAATTGATAAAATCTACATAATGGAATACTATACACTCCAGTATAAATTTTAATTTTAGGAGAATATGAATGTAAACACTCATTATTATACAACATGCATAGACTATACTGACCTTCCATCTTCTGAACTGTAACTTTCACTGCAATTGTGCTTTACTATCAACAGGAAAAGCTGCATTAATCCAGGGAGTGGCAGAAAGTATTTGCTTTAGGGGCATTGCACAAGATCACTAGTTTTTGACTTGCTGAAGACAAGCTGGAGCTAATAAGAAATCATTTTCCTTTTTGTTCTATTGCAAAGGGTAAATATCAGGCCACTCATCGCTGAATGGGCTACGCGTAATTTATACAGGTCTGAAAAAATGCATTATCAGAAAAATCTCCCATTATACTTTTGCGCTTCGTTGATTTGGAGATTTATGTTCACAAATCCAGTGATCAAGTTAGTGTAATGCACTGTTTGGCTCATATTTGGTGTGCAAGAATACCAACAGCATATTAGCGATTTAGAGAATAAAAACTGAAATTTAAAGTGACAATGAGCATATTTTAATACATAATGTTTCAGATGTATTTGTACAGGAAAGAAAAACGTTTGTCAGGACATTGCTTAAGAGAATAAGAGTTTCACTCTTGTATTAACTATTAAAAAAGTGTTCTAGTGGATATTTATGGGGTCTTCCTGGTTGCAAACTTGTAAAAATATATTAAGAATTCATTATCCCCATTGGTATTAAATATATCAAGACACAACCATTGTGGTTGCACTACCAGTTATGGCTACTATGGTCTTAAGCATCTGATTGTACATTGTTGTTATATTGTTAAGCACAACTGAGGCATGTATTTTTTTTCCCTTGGTTATAAGGTTATATTACAAAAATTGATCACTGTTTCAAACCAGTTAAACACGAATATTCAAGTAACAAGGTTGTTTTAATGGATAAGCAAAAAAAGAAGTTACCCAGCACTTTACACAACTACATAAAAATTAAATAGAACAAATGAAATTTGTTTATGCATATGCAATACACTTTTATATCTTTAAGATTTCTAAAACTAAAACTTAAACTATCATTTTCTTTAACGATACCATATTTTGCACAATAACTTATACTCAGGAGAAATAATTTCCCATTTTCCACAAAATATATATAATTATGACATTCACATTGATAGTTTAAGAAACAAAATTTAAGTGAATATTCTATCTTATGCAGTTATCTTTGTGGACCCTTCTAATCAGAATGCAACCAGTAGATGTATCTAATGCTTGACCCATTTAAAAAGAAAAAAAAAAAAAAAAAGAGAGGGTCTTCACCTAGACAAGACCAAACCATTTAAATTTTCAAAAGCTAAAATGATTTTATCGCATTTTAAAACACAGTTAGAGAATGTAAAAAACTAAATGTTTAAAATACAGTGCTACTATATTGTATGTATCAACTACAATAACATAGCAGTCAACTGAAAGGTAATTAAACAACTTTTTTCTTCCTAATATCATGAATTATACATGTTTCCCCCTACCCCTTGGGGATGAAGCCAAAACACAACTTTTCTGATCATAAGATGGACAGATTTGAGGGCAAAAACCGATGAAAAGTCCTCACAGGTAACTTAACTCGCCAGCAGAAGCCTCACCTGATGAGTTTCACCAGCTGGGATGCAAGCTCACACAACCCTCACACTGGCGAGGACCTGTCTTAGGACCTCCAGCAGGAGGTTTAATACTGGAGTACTAATGAGCAGCATTGCTTTACACCAGAACCCACAGCTGAATTCACAGTGCTATTTGCCCGGTCTTTAATCCTAATTCACACTGGCTAACAACTAGTGTCCTTTCCCACAAGACTCCCAACTTCAACTGGCACAGGACTGGAGGAACATCTGCAGGGCCACCATCAAAGCAGCCAGTTCATATCAACAGCTGTAGAGACGCTGCCACAAACGGGATTACAGGTTTCCAACACAGAGGATAGTGAGTAGCTCCCTTCCTTCCTCCCATCGCCTCAAAGGATCTCCCTGGAGCTACCAGAATGAAACTGCTCAGAAACAGCTGTGAAGTGGCTGAAAGAGGCCCTTTTTGGGCTCCACACTCTAGCTTGTCCAAAGTAATGCCTATCTGCTCCTTCACCTGTATGTTGTTGCTTCATTTCTGATGCTGAATTTCTTTCCTCACACCAGGCCTAAGACAACCACAGCTGCACACAAGGCTACCTCCCTCACCTTTTCTCGAGTTGTGTCTACACTGCAGGAAGTGCAGTCACAGCCAACTGGCATTAGCCCACCTCACTTAGGTACAGAGAAAAGAGCCATCACAGCACGCAACACAGCACAGCCCAGCAGCTCAAACATCAGCACCAAGTTCAGGGCTAGACTCCAAGCTGCAGCAGCTCAGCTGCAGGCCAGGACAGGGACTAGCTCATTTCAGGTTGTGTTAAGAGAGGCTGCTGCCATACGTTGCTGTGCCATCTTGGCTTGAACCCTCTGCAGAGGGGCAAAGAAGGTCCTTTTTTCCTCCTGCAAAGACAGCTGGTGGTTTCTTCCAACATCATTAAATTAACCATTTTTAAATGCTTTGTGACTAGTGTTATTTTGCAGCTTTCCACTGGACAAGAAGTAATACTGCTGCTTCTAGCTTCTCTGAACACTGTCTGCTTGGCAGTACACAACTACCGTGTTCAAGGTGCAAAGTCCTCATACAGGACTTTCAAGAACAGCTCCAGTTCAAGCCAGCTAGATCGGCCACAGCACAGGGCAACCGAGCAGAGGGCTAGGGATTTGAAAGCTGCATGCACCAAGTATTTGGAAAAGCACCTCTTAGATTTTAAATTGCATATTTTGGTTCAGAACATGAAAGCGATGTGTGCTTCAGAAGGGTTAAAATGGCCAATGAAATTAACCCAGTTCTTCTCCATTAAGCTTCCGAGAGACCAAAAACTACTTGAAGGTTGAATTTTGTGCTCCAACCCTCATCCAGACTTCCAGTGGGAGAAGTAGTTTGATGTCTTTGGCAAACAGCACTCTGAAGAGGAATGAGACACTGGGACAGAAAGTGACCTATGGTCGCCAAATGTAAAAAGGCACATATTCCAAAAGGAGAGGCACCAGAGAAAGTTGTTTTGACTTAATCCCACAGAGGATCAGGAAAAAGAAAGTTGTGTAGCACTCATTTAACAAGTTACAATGCAAATGCTGAATGCCAGGGGTTAAATAGCGTATCAAACAGTTTCAGGTTATGTATTCCCTTTGCACTAAATAAAAGCCATTAAAATATACAGGAATAAAATGCTCAGTTAGGGAGCTTTCTATGAAGCAAGAACACACAAATACAGTGGAAAGAATTGCACAAACCAGAAGTGTAATGAGTTATGTATACAACCTTGGACTGACCAAACCTTAGAAATAACATTTCCTATCACTTTGCATTATTCAAGATCACTTGTTAACATGCCCTGTCATTTCAGAACAAACCTGACACCACTGGCATGTGCACAGGCCTCTCCTTTATAGAAAGCTCACTAATAATAGTGTCATCGTAAGAATACACAGGAAGCAGAGACCACAAGGCCATGCAGCAATACGTACTTATACCCTACAGACCAAGTATCATAAGAACTCCTAATGTGTAGAGTTACTGTGGGGCTGCTAAGGAGCTCCTTGTTTTGCAGGTTGGTCAAGAATCAAACAGGTGTTACTGGTTCTAGAAATCCCAATGCTTAAGCAGGACGTTGATGAAATGGAAAGCTGAGCTACCTGGGTGCTTCTGAAAGAAAGTGGAGGCAGTATGGAGGAATGAGGGGAGATTAAGGCAGATGCAGCACAGGACTGGAAGCGTTTGCCTTTGCCTTTTTTTTGGTAATAGCTGCTTGTCCACAGATATGATGCAGATGGCTGTCTGAGGTTTGCTAATACCTGATATCCTGGATAACACAGTAGTCAACACAAATTGTTCTAGGCTACAGCACCTTCTCACGAAGCAGATGCATATCTGACATCAAGAACAGAAGTAGCCTGGAGGGAAGGGGGAGGGAGGAGAAAAAGATGTTTAGTTTAAAAATGAATACATACAGGCTTCCTTGCATCTCCAACCTTCACCCCAGATCCACAGTAATGAAAGCAACAAGATGGACCACCCTGGCACGTGGGAGGAATCACAGCAGCTTCCCCTATCCTGAGCCACACTGGGATTTGTTGGGAGTGTAAACATACAAGAATTAAGACTGGAGTAGAGGCTGCTTTATAAATTGGCAGTCTCACCTCCCCCCTTTCACAAAGAAAAAAATAAACAAAAAAGGGAACTGTGGCCACTCGCTATGAAAACACACTGAAGGGGAAAGCCCAGAGCAGTCAGAGGGCTGACAAAGCTTTTACTAGGCTGGCAGCCAGGTAGACAAGGCATGCTAGGGGACAAAGCATGCAAGGGACTTTGCTGTTAGGCCAGCAAAGCCTTCTCCTGGCTACTGCTGACTGAGTCCACCTGACTTGAGAGCACTTGCATGGGCAGCTGGTCAAGAGCAGGCACCAGCTGCATGGTACTGCACAGCTCAGGAGGGACCAGGGACCCCCCTCCTAGCCCATGGTTTCACTCGTGATAATTCCAGTGACGTTTCACTTCGCTCCCAGAACTACTTGGACAGGCACCCGGTCAGCACTGCGCTTATGTTTTCTCCTCTGAAGGCAGGAGAACCACATTCACAGCCAGCCTGAGAGGCCATGTCTGATGTGCTCAAAGAGCACAGTGGCCATTAGATGTCCACTGTGCAACACCTCTGTGTCCCTTCCTTGAGCATTTTTGTAAGAAGCTGAAGGCTTGGTAGGTAAAATCTCCTCCATGATGCCAGCACCTTCCTCCTCCCAGCTATGACACATCAGTTTCTACTGTCCAGCACAGGCTTCACCAAGAACCAGAAGCCACAGGCTGTTAGTGTAAGGCAAACATGGTACATCATGGCTGGCAACTCGCTGCCACCCTGTCTGGCTCTGGCCTGGCTCAGCCTGGTGCAGGCAGGCTCTGTCCTCATCCCTTACTGACCGCAGGGCACAGTGAACCACCTGACTACCTTTTCTTTAGGCTTTGTAACTATTCCTACCAGCCTATTGTTGTGGTCCCCTTTCCATCACTCAGCACTTCCTCAGTCCCAGCCTGGGCACTTTCCATCACTAGTTTGGGGATCACAACTACTGCTCCACCAACCATTTCACCAGAACTTGCTTTTATGCCTCCACACTGCCTCTTCTTCCTTCTCCTCCTTTAACTTGTCTGGCATCCTCATTGCTCAGTATCCACACACTTGATCACATCAGCAAACACCAGTTCCAGCTACAACCCAGTATGTTTTCTTCCCATCTTGAGTGAGACTCCCCTTTTTTGACTTTAACTTTCAGAAGTAAGGGTGCATTTGAAGCCGGGAAGCATTTCAGAGGGCTCAGAGAAGAAAAGCTCTGTACTGCCAACAGATACAACTCTCCTGGCCACAGGAAAAGGCAATGCCACAAGCCACCTGTCTTTCAAACAGGTGGCTACATGTTAGCACCATTGCTGCTTTGCTCCACTTCTCAATTCTGGAAGCATGGGACAATTTCACCTGTACCCTTTTGAGAAGGCAAGTTTTTTGAGTTTTGTTTTGTTCATAGCTTTGGACCTAGTCCCCAGATAAAAGCATCTTTGATTAACACATTATTAGGACTTGTGAAGCAATAAGTTCTGCCCTCTGAATGGCAACATACAAGTGAGGCAATCAATCAGGGCAACAAAAATACACAGTACACTGAGAAGTCCTTAGTCCATGTGAGACCAAAATTTGCCATAGGCTGACTGTGCTTGCATTTAGAAGATAGGGCTTTTGTGCCAAGCTTATAAAATTAGGCCAAAGGGAGCCCTAAATCAGACATTTTTAACATGCAAACCTCTAGCAAGATTTTCTTTTGCAAGACTGTTAAAATTACATTTTTGTAACTAACTTTCCTATTTAAACACTCTACAGTCTTAGTTAACTGTAAACACACATTGTCTTTGGAGAAGTGTTATCTCTGTGAAGCTCCATCAAGGAGAGGCTGTTTCTAGAATTTCTGTTGTCACAGAAACTGCTGTAAAATCAAGGAAAGTTTGTTTCTAGGTAATTCCAGAGTGAACAGTTCTGCACACTCGCCTTGTTTATAACTTTCTTCCCTTCCCCCAAGTGAAGCCACTCCACCACCAAAAATCAAAGAGCAAGCTTTGCCTCAGAAGACTGTATGGTCCAAAAAAGCCAAACCTAGAACAGCTTGGAGAACTGAGTGCAGGGAAAACATCCAAGCGAGATAAAGATGTATGGGGTTTCGGCAGCAAGAGGCGTTAAAACGTCCATGTGCTGATGAGATACAGATACTGTCAGAGCTGCAAATTAACTGTTCTCTTTCCACTTTCATATATGTCTGGAATTCCCAATTCCCAAAATCAGTACTGGAATCTGTATATCCAGAGGAAGTGAAATATGCTCACATTGAGGATTGTCAAAAACGGCTTTTGCAAAGAGCATATATATAAATATATACACATCTATCTGAACTGAGCTCAGACTGGGACTTTTAAATTGGATTTACCTCGTCTTCCTCTTCGGACATTTTAGTGGAATTATCAGGGGATTTTACAGGCTTCTGGCTATTGGTTCCATTTGTCTCCTCTTTGCCATGCTCTGCCTCCCACTCCTGTAGAACTTCATCTATGTTGAAACGACGTCGATAATTTACAAAAAAGTTTTTCACTTGAACTACAGATTTGTTTCCAATCACATCAGAGATTGCCTGAAAGTCTCGGCCGTATTTCCTGATTGCTAAAAGCAACAAAAAGAAAAACAAAAGTAACGTGTTATTTCCACACAGACCACAAATCAGGCTCAAGTCACAACACAAGGATCCAAAGCTGAACTTCTGTCAAGATGTCAAGCCTGTCTCAGATTAATCCAGGAAAAAAAAAAAAAGTCTAAAATGGCAAGAGACACAGTTAAGACTAGCCCCAGAAAGGAGAAGAAAATAGCGGTGCACTAAAGATGGGCAGAGCCAAATCTAGAAGACCTGGGTAAATCTGCCTGTACTACTTGAGACATTACGCAGGCAAAGAGCATAGCAGTGGCTCCAGCAGAGTTTCACTTTCTGAAAGCTTGGACAAGCAGCGATTATCTGCAAACTTTCATATGCTACAATTTATACTGCCCAGGAGCGGGAAGGGTGGAAATATTGTTTCCTTGTTCAATTCCATTCTTTGTGCATTAATACACAGTAATGTTAAAATACCTCATTAGCCACTGAAGGGAAACACTGCTCTGAAATGCAGCAGGTTTGATTATCACCATCTGAAGCACAAACAGACTGGTAGCACCATACCTTGCACAGCAAGAAGCTGCTCGTCCGTGGTCCAACGTGCATTAAATTTCTGAACGACCTAGACATCAAAAAAGTTAGGTAACTTCATTTACATAAGCAACAGGTTTCACTTGCATCTAAGCTCATAATCTCTTGTGGTTTTGTGAGGTTTTAAACTGTTTAACTAGTCAAACTCTATCATTCCTTTTAGTAGCAACAATGTTTTCAACCTAAAACAGTTGTGCATGGCATCCATTCGGATAACTGTGACATACACTACGCCTTAAGTCATGGCAATACAAAAAGATAGGGAATGGTCTGAGCAGATAACCAAGGGCCTCACTCTTCCAAAGTACTACTTGTTTTTATCACAGGCACCCTCTGTAATCTTAGTCAAATTATTTCCAGCATGAGGTGCCAGAGTTGGAAGGAAAACAGCAAAAGCATCAAGTGCCAAAAGAGAAACTGGCCATTAGCATCCTCTCCTACATTTCTCAGTATTTAGAGCAAAGTAATCACCTCTCTCACAAGGACAAACTGATACAACACTGACAAAACATGGCAGCTTGGGGATACCTGTACTTCTGTTAGAAACAACTTTCACTTGTTAAACACTGCTTTTCTCATTTCCATTACACAACGGCAGTGAATATGGTAACAGTCTTGATTCACACTGGGGACCAGTAGGACATTGGTCCTACTTTACTGGCAACACCAATAGCCCTGGTATGTAAACACAGGTTAGCATCTAACTCCACAATAAACAAGGGTCAGAACACAATCCTACCTCTGGAAGTCTGTATTGTTCTATACCTCCTTCAAGTTTTTCTTTGAGCGCGCTGTTTGTCTGTTTGATATTCTGAATCTGAAAAGAAAGTTTCATCCCTTTAACAAGGAATAAAAAAAAAAAATAATTTACGTGGACAAACCTTCCAGCAGCCCCAGCAGGGATCCCAGAAGCTCAGCATTTCAGTTTTCCTCACAACCTCCCCTTCCCAAAGAGAAATTTTGTTACATTGGAATAATGGATTGCAAGAACAGCTGGAACATCAGGAGATCCCACTTAAGTTATTCTATCCTATCTCCAAATTATTTGGAGCAAGAACTGCCCCAACTTTCAGGGCTGTATAAAGCCCAGCATAAGAAGAAAGTCCCTGTTCACAGCAAGTAATGAATCAAAGACTGCTAGAGAGCTCTGCTTCTCCCAGAGTGTCAAGAAAAAGGCTTTAGGCCAAAATACCAGTTCTATTAAGTTTAATAAAGAGCTTGAACCAGATCTCTGTGTTAAAAACAGTGAAAATGTTCAGGCCTAGGAAACAAACTCATGTAGTAAACCTGTCTGTACTAACAGATATTTGAAAAGCATTTAGAAGGCAGATCCATCGGGGAAGCAAAAGGTACATAAGAAAGTTTGTATGATGTCCAAGAGAGACTAAAACAAACATATCTGCCTGTTCCAAAAGTACCAAAGGAAAAGGCAAAGAAAACTGACGGCTGCAGATGGAGATCAGATACTGATGAAACCAATACAGTCTGAGGGAAGTTCACAGTTAAAAAAACATAAGGAACTCTGAACTGCAAGAAACACTAAGAGCCAATAAATGTTCCTTCAAGACAGTGCTATAGACTTTTCCTCCTTCGATTTAGGTATAAAGTCGGCTTGCCCCAAAAATTAAAACATCAGATGTAAACCACAGGATTGCACTAGTTTATAGCATGAGGTTAGCAGCTTGTCGGTTTAGCTACATAATGATGTGCATCATCACTGTCAAGCTACAAATTCCTGCAAACTTTGCAGACTGTGACAGGCACCACCACCAAAAATAGAAGTTATTCTTGAACTATCCCAAACATACCTGTCGTTTGATTGAGACTAATTCCATGTCCAGTTGTCTGAGTACAGTGGTAGCAGCTGTCGCGTTGGCGGAAACAGCCTCCACATCTTCTTGTGAAAGGAACATTCCTTTGGGAGGTTTCCTCTTCGCCCTGTTCTTGGCCTGTGTACTGTGCTTCTCCTTCTTCACCTGAGGAACAGTTTCAGTGGGCGGCACCTGGCAAACAGCAGTCATTTTACAAAACTGGGTGATCTTTAAAGGTCCCTTCCAATCCAAACCATTCTGCAATTCTGTGACTTTTAGCCATCCTAAAATGCTGACGAATGGAAAAGGTAGCTTGCATACAGGAAGACATTTTTGCCTTAAGTAGCATATGTAAGACAAACAGTCTTACACAAATCTCTCCTTTTGTCTAGGCAGCTTTTATTTTTAACAGAGATACTGGTTGTCTTCTCTGCCCATTCTCATTTTGGGAGACAGATGCCTAGTTTTCCAGCAGTTAAATATTCTGGTTACTTTCAAACACTCTGAAACCTTTCTTCTTGCTTTTATCATCAGGCCTGAACACTCAAAGTTTAACTGGACACTCAAAGGAAACAAAGTGGAGTTTGAAGATGGGGAAGAACACAATAGAAGAGTTTGTTTCTCTGTACATCAGACGGGAGAAGGAATAAACCAAATTTATTTAGCTCAGGATAAAGGAGCAAGGTGACTACAAAGTAATTCCTAGATTGTTATGCAGTTTCTTGGAAGCCAAGTTTTCTTGCACAGCACTGATACATCAAGTGTTCTGATAAACTGATCCAGTTTTGCCCACAAATAAGTGCCTCTTGGAAAATGGAATATTTCACACACCACTAATTGTTTTTATGCCTTCTGTCCAAAGCAAAAAAATTAGGTGCACACCTAACAGGTAGATTAGCTAGGACACTACACTAGGGATCCTTCAAGAGCACATCTGATTCTCTAATATCAAAACTGTTTCTTCCAGAAGTTATTTTCAACAAGCAACTCATACCCAAGACTTATTACCCAATGGCTGCAGCCTGGAAAAGAACACAGAACAGAAGAAGGGTGGCAGGGAGAGAAAAAGCAGAGAGGGGGAGCCCACACATCTGAAACCCTCTGCTTGATCATTGCCAGCTTTAAACACATTGGCTTCACTTAGTGCTATTGTTTTCCTCTTAATTTGCAGCTACATGTGGTTTCTACACAGTTCATGGCATTTGCTCATTAGTGAACATTAAAACGCTGGCATTCAAACCCACACAAGGCTGAGCACAAAGTCCCACATAAGCATGAGGCTCTGCCTTCCAGAAACTCAAGAACCCCAGCACAGCTGCTGCCTGATAAAAGCTTGCACCCTCTTCATGGGCTCAAGGGTCAGAGCCAAATAGGAGCCGTAAAGTGGACAATTGCCAGCTCTCGACTTTTTTCTTCCTTCCTTTAGTGCAGAGGACTCCATGAGAGACAATGCCTAAGGCAAGCCCGGGAGCAAGGGGTAAGGATTGCTGTTGCAGGAGGGATATCCTATTTCTTTTATCAGGAGGGAGTGGGGAGCAGAAGAAACCAGACTGATTTAGCTATGAACAAGCAATGTAAGTTCTGCACTCTGCTTCAGAAGTGAACACTTTGATAACTGAGCCACCAGGTGGATTATTCAACGTGGATAGATATTTCAGATGTATTCATATCTCATCTACATAAAGAATTTCACTGGATCATGCAGTAATGCTTCACAACAAGTCCAGGCTGTAGGTTGACCAAGAAACAATGCTGCAGTGCAAATATCCCAGAAGCCTCAACACTAAGGAAAAATGAAAACAGTTTCATATGATTGTTTTACGCTGTTCAAAGAATGCGAAGGTTCTTTTGTGCTGTGGACAAGAAGCCAGAGCTCCAGCAGAATGGCTTTTGACAGCTCCAAATGCCTTTAGGCCTCAGTCATATTGTGCAGGCTCTAAAAATTTGAATGTCTTGGAAACTGTAGGTTTTCTGACCACACACATCTCTCTGTAGAATTAAATCAATTCATGAAAACCAGAGAGAATTAACACAGAGCAGCACTGCTAAATCCCTGCATTTATTTAGGCATTGCCACGGCTATTCAGCACACTTCAGTCTTACAAACTCTGCAGTACAAACAAGGTTCCCTTCCAGATTTCACAGTGTAAAAAGAAAAGACCAAGCTATCTCAAGCCATGTAAAAGGATGAAATGGGATGCACTTCCAGGAAAACGGAAGATGTGCAGGGAGCAGCTCCAGTTAATGACCTCAGTATTAATGGAGTCACTATCTGAGGAAACCTGAGCAGTTGAACTAACACTGAAAGTAATAATACGAAAAAGGGAAGATTCCCCCTCCAAAGAAGATCCCCAAAAGAGGAAACAGATGAGAGATTTCAGATACTCTGAGAAATCCCAGTATTACTGAGCAAGTCATAGAGTAACTGACACGTGTCAGAGCTGGAAAAACCATCTCTGTGGTGTTGGGACAAGGAGGTTCTTTACGGTAAGAGTTCTGGGCTAATGGTACATCATCACCCCTTCATGTCTGACCACATCATTAAAAGAAACATAACATTCTCCCCCTCTACTCTGCTCTCATGACACCACACCTGGAGTCCTGCATCCAGCTCTGGAGCCCTGAACACAAGGAGGACACGGACCTGTTGGGGCCAGTCCAGAGGAAAGCCACAAAGATGATCCAAGGGCTGGAACATCTCTCCTAGGACAGGCTGAGAGAGTTGGGGCTGTTCAACCTGGACAAGAGAAGGCTCTGGAGAGACCTTATTGAGGCCTTCCAGTATCTGAAGGGGAACTACAAGAAAGATGGGGAGGGACTTTTTACAAGGGCTTACAGAGATAGGACAAGGGCTAATGGGTTCAAACTGGAAGAATGTAGATTTAGATCATAAATTAGGAAGTTTTTCCACCGTGAGGGTAGTGAGTCACTGGAACAGGTTACCCAGGGAGATTGTAGATGTCCAACACTGGATGTATTCAAGATTAGGTTGGATGGGACTCTGAGCAACCTGGTCTAGTGGGAAGTGTCCCTGGCCCATAGGAGGGGGATTGTAAATAGATGATCTTTAAGGTCCCTTCCAACTCAAACCATTCTATGATTCTATAACAATCAAGAAATAACATGTCACCCTCCTGGACACCTGCTCTCTCTCCAGGCATTCTCAATCAGCCCCAGGCTCAGATACTGCAAAATCAAATCAAATTAACTCTGAACGGGCCATGCAGGTTGTCATCTTCATTTTACCCACCAGTACAATCCCTGTCCAGGAGAACCCCAACAAAGCTGCCCACCATGGCACACACAGCCAGACACAACATGCTCCATGAATTCTGGTGATCTCTTTCAAATTGGTTAGAGAGCCATGGCCTGTATTAGCACAACAGGGAGGGCAGGCAGCCTCCTCCCATCCAAGACTTTCTAAAGAAATGTCTTGATGGTAACTATCAGCCACCTGCTCTGGTTTGGCCTTACAACAGAGGCAGTCAAGTCAGCAAGGAACTACTTTGCCCTCTTCTACAGCAAGTTCAGAGCATGCCAGCATGGTAGCAAAGGAAGCAGTGATAAAGGGGACTGAAGGGAGAACTCTTAGAGATGCAAACTTTCAAACAGCTTACATAAAAATCTAAACTTGAAAATTTATTAAAATAATGGTAAACGAGATGAGAGTATTAGTTATTTACAAGACAAACTGGAGAGCTGCAGTATGCAGCTGCAACTTAGCCAAGGAAGAACCCTTCCAGTTTGGGTATTCCCAAAGCTTTTGAGAAGTCAGCTTCTTGTGAGGGTGAATATGAGTGGCTTCGCATTCACTCTGCTCCTAGGAATTCATCAGGGATGCTGGTTCTTCTGGTGGAAGCAACAGCTAAGGCTCTTCTGGAAAGTCTAAAGAGCACCCTGGCATAGATGAAGAACAGACTAGAATGCTGTGACTTTTCTTCTGTTTACATTCAAAATAATTTATTAGTGGAATTAATCTCACTGACAGAACAGCTGCTCTAGGACTTTTTGTCTGATGCAATCATGTTTTTAAATAATTCTAGTGTTTTTTCCTACATACATCTTTTTAAAAAAAACATTTAAAAAAATTAAAGAGAATGACTATGGGAGAGAAATCAGGCTACAAGAAACCAGGAAAGGGAGCCACTTCAAGAAGAGAAGGCCTTAGGGTAAATGTCTTACTGCAGCATGCACTCAACCCACGCTGCTGCTGAACAACAAGACTTTTTTTTATTTAGTAATAGATAACCAGCAGGCTATGCACATGAAAATGAAGTATACATTTTCCTGTTAAGCATCACAGACCAGGTTTTCAAAACTGTTGTATTTGTGTGGCTATTTTCATCTACAACTCCGTGTCCATTTAAAATGAAGTGCATGAAGAGAGGTGCAAGTACTATGTTTTAAGTTGGCAAAATACTCTACGCATAACAGGTTAAGGCCCCTTTGCCAGACAGAATGAACCACACACACAAAAGCTTTCTCTTTTACTGCTCACCACTGTAGTTGCCATCAAAATCCTCAGAACTATTGCTGAAGATTTCAGTACGTTAGAAATTTACCTTGAAGTCCTAAGGCGTAAACAAACACACTCTTGCTGGTGTACCTATATCAGATTGAAGGATGTATTTTCCCCCCACCAAGTCATCTCAGTGGGGATGCGTTTCTATTCCATCTCCACACAGTTAGGTTGATTTTTACCATCACTGAAGGTGGTTCAAACTAACTTAGCCAAAGAGAGAATCAGAGACTAGAAGCATTCGTATAGGACATTATCATGGGATGGTAAAGTCTAAAATTTTCCCAGCTAAATCTGTAATAACTTGCCTATAGTTGCCTTGTTCTAAGAATAATTCTGAAGACAATTCTTTTCTTGTATGACAATAATACAAAGCCCAAATAAAGAAAATTAGATACTGTCAAGTTTCTACATGAAGTAGCTAGTAAGAAAACACTTTCATTTTTACAATAGTAAGGAAAGAATTATACCTCCTTTTTGCTCTCCTTGTTTTGTTCAACTTCAATATCAATAGGGTTATTTCCATTTGCTTCCTCCATTTCATCCTCACTGAAAGACAAAAGCAAACAGGACTGTATCAGTTTGTGAGGCTCTCTTCTACCAATAGCATGCTAAAAGAAATGCATGGAGGCAATAGCAAGTCCAACAGCTTTCCTTTAGTTTTATTCTCAGGGTGGCTTTTTAGGAAGCTGAAGTGGGGTTTTTTGTTGTTGTTTTTGGTTATTTATGTTTGGTTTAAGTCAAGAAATCCTTAATTATAAAGATACTAAGGACCATATCTTGTAAAGAAAGACTTCTCAGTAGTGTAAAGTAAGTCTGATTAGATGAAGGCGAGATACATGAAATTGGTCACACAAGTTATCTTTTAAAGAACATGGGACACTGAGCTTCATAACCTTAGGCAAACCAAGACAGAAACAAAGACTTAGAATTACAGCAAGTAGCTGAAACACAGATTTCACATGACTCCTTAACATTTAGCAAAATAGACATGCATAAGATGAACTCCCTCAAGAATAAGCATTAAAAAAAGTTTAGTAGTTTTTTTTTCTAGTGACAGTCTCACATTTCATTCTCCCCTGGAAAAGAAAAAGAGGTTATCAGTTACAGAAGAATAATAGGCATTAAATTGGGGCCATATTGAAAGTGACCTTGGCACACCTGGCCAGTTTGGCTTCATTAGAATTTTAATCAGATATTAAACTTAATATATTTTCACCATTTAGCGTTTCTGCACTGTACACAACTGAAATTAATTGCACCATTTGGGATGATGCCCAGAAACAGAAGAAATAAAATGACCTAATCAAAGCTTTTTAAAATAAATAGATAAATAAAAACCCCAAAACTTATTTTGTCATGTCAAACTTTATGGCCTGGGACAAGGACTTTGGCTGGTGCAGGTATGTCACAGCACCAGCACATGGCAGAGTTGTGCAGAGAAATACCAGCAGAAGCTGTGCTAGGTTGCTGGAGCCAGCAGGGGTGTGTTCAGACAGGAGCAGGGGACAGGAGGCTCAGCAGGTGCTGGTGAGCACGGCTACGGGACCAGTGCTCACTCAGGACTGACTCCTTGCCACAGTGATGTCCTGTGCAGATAGTCTAAGGAGGAATGTCCTGTCAGGTAGCTGGAGCTAGCATCCATCTCCACAACAGCAATCACTTGTACAAGCCATTCCTACTCTCCCAAGCCGTCTGGCTTCTGAGCTGATTCACAAGATAGTTGTGTAATCACAATTCCAGGAAATAAACTTACAAGCACCCCCCGCTCCCAGAGCTGCATACACAGAGCCCCTTGAACACAACAGCTACTGAAAACCTGGTCCCAAAAGCACTGGGAGCTATTTCAGTGATAATCTGAAAGGTTGGGGAATTTCCCTGCCTAGCCACAGAAGAGATATGGCAGTATTTGAGTGAGACACCTCAGAATGCCTCTTCTCTTAACCACATCTCCAAAAGAGCTTCCTTGTGTTCTCACCTAGCTTTAGATTTCAGCCTTTCTGCAAAGGCCAAACCCCCACAGGCTTCACTGTGCTCATAGTCTGCTCTTCTATTCCAGCAAGTTCCCTTCAACTTGAGCTAGATCAAAACCCACCCGCTCATTTCTGCAGTTTTAGACACTGATCACTATTAACTGAAGAACATCTCTGAAGTTTTGTCAGCACCCAATGGCAAAGTATAACCTCAAAATCCAGGCACCCCAAACTCATCCAGCTTTGCCTCCATGCCCTGCATGGCTACACTGACGAATCCTTTGAGGGTGTAGGAGTTTGCTAATCAAGGGGATGAAGGGAAATCAAACATCAAGCTGGTGGCCTGGTGCTCAGCTTGCTGCAGATATAAACCAAATTACACATTTCCAATCCAGCTGCTTTCCTCAAAGGTTACAAAATTACAGCACATGGCAGCCTATACAGTTCTTTCTCAATCACCAAATGGTCTGAGGTGCTGCTTTTCCCAGCAAACAGGCACTAGTACTAAAGTGGTGTATTTCCAAATCACAATTTCATTTAAATACAGAACAAAAATAGAGAGGTAGTATTAAAAGATCCTAAACTACATAGGACAAGACAAAAATCTCTTTTTTCTTTTTTAGTAGGAAAAGAAAAAGCAATACTGGGAGAAGAAAAATCAAGACAGTCATAGCAGAGAAAGGAAAAAGAACAGAATAGAAAAAGAGACTCAGGTCAAAGAAAGCCAACCAAATACTGGAGAAGCTGGCTGGTAGTATTCTCCCTGGCCCTGCCTTTTAAGCAAGCACTGTTGATCTAGTGGAGAGATGGGAGAGGTTGAATGAGTCATTGCTGTAGTGCAGCTCAACCCTGGAAACGCGTTTCTTCCCCCTTCCCAAACAGGGCTCACTCATATGCACTGGAGCAAATGGCTCCCTGGGAAGTGCTAGAGCAGCAATTCCTTTGAGGGAAAAGCTTCTGCAGAATTTTGCCCAATTATGTTAGGAGTCTTCCAAAGCCAGGCATACCTCGAGTTTGGTCAGCAAAGACATCAACTGCATTTTAGAGCAGGTTGAGAAGGCATCTGCATCAATCAGATGGGGTTGCTGCTGTTCAGAGGGAGTTCCCCACCCCTTGCCACACACACACCTGAGGCCACCACATTTCTGAGGCCCTGTCAGTTCCAGAACCTGGCAAAGTCACCGAGTAGCAGTTCCAAGTATAAAGATACTTCTAGCAATATACATCAGGCCATTGGCTGACCTACCTTCAGGGCTTGCACAGGTATCCAAGGAGGGTGAACTTGCAAACTAAGCCACACAAGCAGGAGTCAGGCTCACCTCCTGAAGCTCAGTGGCTAGTGACCTCCCAAAACCCACCACCCTCACCCAAATCCTAATGTACCCAGGACTTCTTGGGACACCTCTGTCAGAGGTCATCCTAAGTTCCCCTGTGCTATCCTCTTCTCAGTCACTCAAAACCACAGCCTTAACTTCATCTTTCTCAGGGAATAGAGCTTGGCCTGACAACCTTATACTCGTAACAGTTTTCCAAGTAAAAGCCAGGGGAAGGGGCTGTGTGTGCAGTGCACAGGTTGAGGGCTGCTGCACTGGAGCCTGTTCCCCAGGAGGTGCACATTTTCACTCTACTGAGCATCACATGGAAAAAATAAAGGCAGATTCCTAGATCTCTCATTACTTCCTTTTACAGTCCTCCTTATCAGCTTTTCTGGCTCTGCTGACAACAGCGCCAAGCAGTTTGTAAACAGTTTTAATTTCATTTTCTCCACCCTCAAGAAGTTATCAGAGAAAAAGCTTCTAGAGTGATGGAATGGTGATCACTGCACTAGAGGGCAATCAGGAACTGCAGTGTGGAAAAGGGAGCACACCCAATTGCTGGCAGATTCCTTTTGGCTTTAAGCAAAGCAAAACATGCACAGCAGGGAAGAGGAGTGGGGAAAGAAGGTGTGGCACCAGGAAACATTTCGGGGAAAATCCTATGTCTAGTTTCTTACAGGAATCTGAGAGAGTCTAAAGAAATTAGCGTGAGTCAATACACAGCCTTTCTGCTTGCAAACCTACCTTTCCTCACGTTCCCTTTTTTGTTTACGAGCATGACGGTCCATCACGCTAGTTTTAGTCCTTGTCTTCTTCCAGGAGTAGTAAAATTTCACCAGGCTGGCTATTGATTTGTCGGGAAGCTGCAAATTAAACATGTATCTTTTTATATGTTTATATGTAAAGTATCCCCAGGAGATCACATACAATCAGTGTGGTTTTGTCAAGGAACATTTGATCTCTCTACGTTGGATTCTTTCAAAAGGCTCAAAAGCAAGGCAGCTCTGCAGCCTTTCCAAAAACGATCTATGGGGGAGTGTTTCAGGTTAGTGCCTACTATTTAGGACATCAAAATCTCTAAAGGGCACCTCAGCAAACCTCCACTCAGCCAGGTAGCTGGTTCCCTTCAGAATAGGGGAACATAGCAAGAGCAAACCCCAAATGGGGCCTTGAAACTGAAATAAGTTTTAAAAGCCAACACAGGCATGCGTAAGCAACCGCAGGAACTTCTGAATTTCAGGCTACATCCTAAGCATATCTTTGATGTTCAGTTAAAAAGGCTTATTCATACCATTCACATGATGAAGTCTATTCAAAGGTCTCAATAAAGATGTTTTCAAAAGGTGAAACATTACTGTACAGTGAACCAAGGATATAGGAAATCACAAGTCTCAGAATTACTTTTTTTGTCCTCTTACACTAATGTCACTGCCCTGGCAGCTCTGAATGGAAAGCTTGCCTCCAAAAAAAGCGTGGAACTGCATTAAGACTAATTCTCTACTTCCAAGGTACTCTGCATGGGTCTTCTTACAGAGGACTTCTACAAGGTAAAAGTCCATCCTTTCTTGATGAATAAAACATGTTTTAGATAGGTGTCTGATTCAGCTTAGAGGGCAGGATGAGTGGGGAGGAAAAAAACACTGTGAGCAAGAGCCAGGTCTCTCTTACTCAGTGCAGTTTAAAGTCTTCTCTTAAGATAAGCCTAGTTGTCAGACTGCAGGTTGACTTTAGGTCCTAATAATGGATCCCACCAGAACTACCACCCTGGCCCAGAGCTGCACACAGGCATAAATTCACCTGCACTGGCAAAGCACAAGTGCTATGTCAATGCTGTGTTGCCAATAGCCACACAGCAGGCTGGCACACTGGAATTAAGAGTTCCACAGAACAAACTCAGGGACAAGGATGTTCATGACAAACATCTACTTGGCTAGAAACACGTGCTGAGAGTGCCAAAATATCAGATCCAGCTCTGGCAAATAAGGTAACTCACTCTTCATTCTCTGGCTTTGATGATTTTTTTTTCCCCCTCAGTTCCAAGCCGCACTGGTACTAACAGAGCAGCATATATAAAGTAACAACTAACGTGCTCCAAAGCCATTGATTCCTGTCCCCTGCTAAACACAAAGCTTCATACCATTTAATTCTTTTCATGCAGGATGGCTTTTCCGGGAGCAACAGTAAAAAAATATCATTACCTAGGGAACAGTGCATGAGCTTGGCATCCTTGTATTGGAATGCACTTCGCTCCGGGACAGAGTCATGCTGCCGTACATAAACCAAATTGAAAAATTTCTTGCTTTGGCATTTAACCAAGCAATAGGACGGGCTTTATGTTCCCTTTTTTCCCCAGGACATTCCCCTCTCCGGTTTTTCCCCCTTGTGTAAGAACAAAAGAATAAAGAAGAAAACAGCTTCACTCTTCAGGAGTCCACAACTCTCCAGATGGCTACATCAGTTGTCCATAGTATGTGCAAGCCCCATAATCTGACCAAGGGAGTGGGAGACCCTAGGACTCCAAGAACATTTGGAAACAAACACTAGTGAAGGAACTTTCAAGGAGGGCACTCTTCCTGCCACCCTTTTGAAAAGGGACCTGGCAGTTTTTCTTCATACTTGGGAGGCAAGCCACCTTTTGATTCAGCAGGATCAGTAACAGACCTTCACATGCACTTTAAAGGCTGAACAGATTCAACGGCCTATGCTCACTTCAAAGTGTCACAACCAACATAACCAGGTCCTGCTGAAAGACTTGAGAGGCACTTTACTGAAGGAGAGCAAAGAACAAAGTCTGGTTCCCACCCAGGTGATGAACCACTTGAAGAAACTCTCAAGATATAATTAATAAAAAGTTTTTACATCACATCCTCTCCCTCTTTCAAAAGAAAAATCACACTCCCCAGCAGTTTCCTTTCAGGCAGAAACCCACCTGTGGAAGTTTTCAATTAGTTTATATATCACTACTAATCAAAAGCAAAGAACTGAATGCTTGCTAGGAACTATAAACCTCCACCACAGCATCCACTGACAGTCCCAAATCACATTAAGTACAGACTTCATAGTTAAAATTAATTCCTAAAAAGCAGGCTGTAGAAAAGAAATTAACTTTGCACACAGATGATCTCTACTCTGTGCATGGTTGGGCACGTGTATACAGACCGTGCCTGAACTCCAGCTGAGACAAATCCTACCATAGCACACAGAGGACTGAAAACTATAACTTCCAGCCAAAAAAACTGCAGAGTTTATCCTGAACCAGTAAAGCACTTCATGAAAACTCTCTACAAGACTCTGAAAACAATGTTGTTTCTTTCTGTTCATGGCAATATTTTTCCTCTAGCATTCCCTTTGGCCTGTTCTCTCCCAAGAGCATTAGACAGGAGTTCAGCACAATCAGCACTGAAGATGGCAGTCCAACTGTCTGTTACACTTATCCATTCCTATGACACCACTTACCATCTGCTGGATCCTGTGAAAGGTTTTCCCATGGAAACTGAAGGCCTGTTCAAACAAGACCTTGTCTTCCACTGTCCACTCATCTGGGAATGGAGTAAAGTTTGGCAGATCTGCCAAAGACTTCTCAATGTTGTGCTTGTGCCAAAACAGCATCCCAAGGGCCTAGAGATAATATGGACACCAAGGGGACAATTTTAATCACAAGAAGCATTATATGCATGCAAAGGGAGAGCTACAGCATTTTCTCAGGCAACACATTAAACAATTGTAATTCTGAGCTACATTAGACACTTTTCTGTGTGCAAGAAACCTGGAGTCTGACCCCCACCATGCTACGTTGTGAAGACCAACTTGAAGTTCATCTAAACCCCATAGGTAGTAATGTAATAAGAGTAGTAACAGAAAGGGGGGAGAAGAAAATTGAAAAAATTAATCTAACATTACTGAATAAGGTATGCACAGGAAAGCTAAGCAAAGACTTGGTAAGGCTACTCAAAAAGCAGGCTGGACTAAAAGAAGCTTCTTCCCAGTGCTAAACTCCCTTCATTACCTGTGCAATTAGGAGGACAATTTAGTTGACTGAGGGTTTTTATGGTTCTTTAGGGGACTCCTTCAGGGAGGGGGAGGGGGGGGTGGAAGGGGAAGAAGATGAGAGAACTGGAAGATGGAAAGGCAGAGAGCATGCACAACCTTGACTTGCTGCTGAGATGTCCCTGGTCCAAAGGAGGAACAAATCTCACTCATTTTGGGGGCTGCTCATTTGTCCCCCTGAGAGACACGTCATTTCACTGTTGCAGTCTCTGGTTCTCATCTCAGTTCCAAAGACAAAGTGCATATTCTGCACTTCACCACCTGCAAACTGTGTTCCTCCCACCAACTCAGCAATGCTCGCTCACAGCCACCCCTCTCCCAGGGGTGCAGCCCCTGCACGTTATGACACATCACTACATCTGGCATGCCAGCGACCACCACAAGTCATTTTGGGAAGGCCTGACTCTGCAGAGCTAGAAACCAGCCTTTTGCAATGGCTGTAAAGTGAAAACAATCCCTAACATGCTGAGTAAAACATCAGAGTAACCTGCTTGTCATATGCAAACTCAGGTCAGGTTTCGCAGCCCCAGTTACCCTCAGCCAGTAGTTTCACCCCAGCCGCTCAGAGCTACAAAATCCCTCCGAATTCGGGGTTTCCCCATTATGCTTTGCTATGCAAAAAGCAGTTCCTTTATGGGATCTTGCTCCCCTGAGATTCTGCACAGAGAGTATGCATGTCAGCGTTATCCAGGATCTTGTTCTAACCCTACTGGCCTCTCAGTGCTGCCCAGGCACCCTCTCCTCTCTTTTGCCACCACGCACAACAAGAAGCAGTTTGGTTGCAGCACAGTCACTTGAGATGTCACAGGAGCTACGCAGCCACTTATCTCCATCCACTCTAGCAAGCATGGGGCCAAAGAAACTATTCTGCAGTCACATTTTACAGGACTGAGTTTTTTCTCTCCAGCCATCCCTTTCAGCTTCAGATACAAAGCTGTACCAAACATACACGTGAGAATGCAAGGGGAAAAACAAGGAGGGAAATATTTTGGGAGGGCAGGGTAGTGTTAAATAGCAAGGGCTGAGGTAAATAGGTTTTCTGTATAGGCTTGTTTAAGAGGAGAGCGTATTCCTCCTCCACCTTGTGCTGTCCCAGGAGAGCTCTGCACTCACAGGTGAGTACACAGCTTTCCCAGCCTCCAGGGTGTCCAACACAGGCTGGCAGGAGACCACAGCTCATGACTACACTTGCTCTAGTGCTCCCAAAAGTCCAGGACTGCTCTGGCTCTGCACAACCCCCTACGGCCATTTGCAACACCAGCTGAAGTGGACTTGCCCTCCTGGAGCTCCTTCCTCTGCTGGAGATGCCCTTTGCCAGCTCTTGAGCTGACGAGGCTGCAGGACCACCAGCCCCAAGCCTCCAGCCACCAGTGAGAGCAGCAGAGCCAACAAAGGGGCACTCAGCCACAGGCAAGGGGAGAGGAAGGGCAGAGCCATGGGAGCCACACGCGGGCAGAAAAACTGCTGGGCAGAAGAGCACCAGCACGCACCCCTGCCAGACAGCTCCCCACTCCCTCCAACAAACCAGCACTGCTTCACCTGCAAAGGGAGGCTGTGGGCAGGAGGCACAGATGGAAGAACGGGAATCTCTGTGCACTGTCAGCCAAGCCACCTGCACAGAAGTCCACAGAGACAACCTGCCGGGGATATGCATGCATGGGAACGGGCTGCTTTGGCCAGCAATGCCCAGAGATGGTGGCCAAAAACTAAAGTGAGCTCTGACTGGCTCTCAGGGACTCTGTATCGGCTTGTCCCCAGTTATCCAACCAACAGCAACTCTGATGCTACCTGCTGAAGAGAGAGTGTCCCTTGGTGACAAGAAATTATCCTGATTTTAAAGGCTTGACACTTGTTCCTACAATACAAAAATGAGTATTTGCCTTCCAGAGCAATATAAGATCTCCAGTTATTTCCTGGAAGTGCCTAGCTTAGCTGTCTAGGAAATCCCAAAGGACCTGGGAAACTCTAAAGTATTATGTAAGAGTGTTAGGGAAGGAATGAGAAAATTTTTAGGAGAGACATGTTGTTTAGCCACTTTATATCCTGGTGTGGTGAGTCACATGACTTCTCCTTCTGTAGAGAAAGACTGGAGGAGGAAGTAGGAACTCTGCATTTCCAACATTAAAAGGAATGCAAATCTTTGTTAGCCAAATTAAGTTTTTCAAAACACAAGAATTCCATGCTTTTTAAAAGTCACAAGCTTCATTCTGATCAGTCTTCTGGATCAGTCTATACTCTTCAAACACTTCACTAAAATAATGAAACCCACTTTTATTACCCTGAGACCATCTCTTTTGGCAAATATTATCCACAATATCCAGCACTAGGATATATCCACCTCAACTAAAGCGAGCTACCATCCTTAGTTTCATTTAAGTTCACAGCCTTCTGGTGCCTTCATCTTCCTTTTATTGCTGTTTTCTGTTCTCAGGAACTATAAATATCAAGCCTGATCATCCCTGATTTTGCTGGAAATTTTGCTATTTCAACTTCACAACTGCCTTTCTGAGCATGAGTATCAACTACTGCAAGTCTGACTCAAAGATGACAGCAGAGTAATTTAAGTAGAAGCCTTGCCCATCCAAATCATTGGTTTCTGTGCTCATGGCCTTTACCCAATTTCATAAACTTTCAAGTTTTCATAGAATTCCTTTGCAGACAGTACATAATTTTCCAATACAGTAAGTCATGAGATTCCTCATCTTTCCTTTCCAGGCAAGTGCTTAAGGAAACTCCACAGAACTCAGAAAAGCTTCCCAGGCACAGGTCTACTCATCCCCCCAGACAAGTGGTGAAATTGACGTTAGAAGATTAGTACACAACCTTAGATCACTTCCAGTAAAGGAGAGGTCTGCTCCTCAGAGCAGGATTTCTATCTGCAGGCTAAAGGTGCTGGCTAACTTCAGGGACAGCTGGTGAACTCATCTGCTGCTGCAAAGGCATCTCAGGTGCTCAGCTACGAAACACAATGATTTGCAGCAGAGTTTTAAGGTAAATAGCCGTGAATATTGGTTTGCCTCGGAAAAGCATGTGATGGTTCAATAGCTTATTAATACGTCCATGAAGCAGAGGGGGAGTGGTCAACTGGAAACTGCAACTGGGCTGGCTTGTCTTTGGACAGCTATCTTTTTAACATTGTGTAGGGGTTCTGAAAACAAGCAAGTGGTAGTTACCATAGGAAGCATAATACTCACGGCCAAACTCCACCAGAAATTACAATGGTTCTGTTTTTCTTTTAACTCTTGATGTACAACTAGGGATATCCCCATATATCCCCAGAGCACAGGTTACTATTAGGAACTGTCAGTTTTGGTACAAGTTAGGAGAGGAGAAAACACAGGTAGTATAGAGGAAAAAGAAGTGGTTCTAGACAGTCACTTTAAGTAATGTCTTAATACCTGCTGAAAAAGATTGTAAAATAAATATTCAAAGGATTGTTACCTGCTCCATATTGTATCCATGCTTCTCTTTAGCAATGGCAATATATTCATCCACTGAAAAACAAAGAGAAGGCATAAGGGCATTTCATACAATGATCTCATCTCCCCTTCCCCTTTCCAGTCTAAAAGCCAGTCCTGCAGCTCTGACTTCAGCCATGGTCACTACATCCTCCACAGGGAACTCCCACAAATGGCTACTGTTTCCAAAAGCTCAAGAAAGGAAACAAAAGAAAAACAACAATTTCAGACAAACTACTACATATTTTCCTTCACAAGCCTAAATGATGCATGATAGCAGATCCAGTTCCAGTACTTCTGAAACACGGCATATAATATTTAAGAGCTTGTTCACCAAAGCTAGAGACATGACTGTCTCAACTACCTTTTTTTTTTTTTTTTTTAAATCCAAAGCAGTTTTCTTAAGAACAAAAATCCCCAGGCACGATCCATACCTTCCAATACCACCAGACTCCTAGTGTTGCACAACCACTGCAAATATCTTGGCAAATTTTTCAGCTCTTACGCCTCAGTAATTTTCATCTTGGACCAAACCCCACCTCTATGTATTATTAGGCCCCCAGGAGCTTTTAACCTTTACAATGTGAAGATGCCCTGAGGAGTTATATTTTGTATAAATGGGACTAAAACCAAAATTCTTTCAGAACAAGTGGCTGAGCTTACATTATATGCAACAGCGCCCATTTGAGAGGGCTGGATCAAAGTCAGCACCAGAAGTGGCATTCTGAAGTCTGTGCCCTGGTGCCTGGACATTATTCGATGCACTGTAATAACAACACCCTTGGTAAAAAATACAAGCTAAAAGGTGAAACTCCCAGTTCACCTAATGGAGTCGAAGATGCTGGAAGCACTGGTTGTCTGTAGGATCCTCAATGTGCAGGTACCCTGAAAGACTTTGAATGGGCACATGCAGACAGAATTCTCATTCTTCTACAAATTTTGGACTTTAAGACATGTCACACAGCAATGAACTCAATCACTCCCCTGTTCCTTTTCTGCAGATACCCAGGGAGGAATACAAGCAAATTCCTGTGCTGAGCACCCAACTGATGGGGAGCAGGCAAAGCACCTCCGGAAGGAAATGATTCTGTGCACACTGCAGCTAAGGAAGCCACATTTCCCACAGTTTGGGCCTCACAATGAACTTCAGCTCTCAAATGTGCTTCTGTCATGTTTTCTGCCTTCATGAGAACTCTTGCACAGAGTCTCAGGCATCTAATAGCATGTCATTTCTTACAGCCTTTCCTTCATGCTGGGACACTTCAGCGTGGACTTCCTTCAGCTGAGCAAACTAAGCAGTGAACTCAAAACATACTGTGAAAACAGAGAGAGATCAGAAAATGCACAGCAGGAGGGCACCAGCCTCTTATTTTCAGCTTGTGATCAAAGCAAAGAAAATAAGTCTAGGTACTTACAGTAGACATCTTATCTTACTATAAAATACGACACGTGGCGTCAATGCCAGCCCTTCATTTGGAAAGGAGATGCTTTAGTTAATTTTCACAAAAAGATGTTGCAAAAAAAGGGCTTTGTGAAGTGCCATCAAGAAGTTCATAGAATATTAATAGAGCCACGTGTTGAGGCAGGAGAGGAGCACGCAGTAAATACAGGCGCAGTTCCACGTTAGCAAGGATGCTCCATGCGGTTCTTGCTCTTCCAAGCTCCCACCTGCACACTGTGGGGACTCCCAAGGGGCTGACGAAACTCTTTGTTGGGCCACGTTCTGGATACGTTCAGTAAAGGCTGTATTAGCCCTTTGGACAAAGGTGCAGCCACAACCATTCATCTGCACCCCTACAGCACAAACGCATCTGCCTCTCCAAGTCAACAAGTTGTTTCTATGGACCATGCCGAACAGCGGTGAAAACCATCCCTTCTTGCAAACCTCTTCTTGCACAAGGCAAACATAGTAAAATAGTTGTACAGACAGTGGAGGTGATGGGGATGTTGATAGAAACTCCTGAGGCTGAAATTGCTGCACTGCCTAATAGAACATCCTCAGGGTTACCAAGGGGTAGGAACCTCAGAGATCAGCTTGGCCATGGGGGTTGGGGGAGAAACCAACTTGCAAAATCACATCTTAAGGGGAGACTATAATCCAGGAGGACCACACAGGGGAAATGGGGACAGAGAAGGGAACTGCCTCCTCCCTACACACCATTCCTTCCCCTCCACACACCAAACAGGGCAGTGAACATCAGTAGGATGTGGGCAGAGGAGCAATTTCAAATACTTCCAGACTTTACAACCACACCAAAAACAAAGGCTGCCAGGAAACTCTAAGCATAGCATTTTCCTGTGCTTCAGCAAAATGATCTTGGCTTCCTTAGGACAGGTATTACACGTGCAGTGTTATATATTTTGTCTAAGGAGGAGGTGAAAGAAGAAGGGGGAGGGAAAGGAGTTGAATTCTCTGAAGTCCAAGGCTGAATTAAGCTCTTGAATACTAAGTACTGCTGCATTAACTAGCTCGCTTTCACTGTGGAAAGATCTACAGCTCCCGATTTGACTTCAGCATCTTATCCTTTAATATATATAGGGAAGAGATGAGGTCTTTCTCCTTTCCAGTGTATTGCCTTTCTTATGCCAGATGCTTTAAGTAATGAAAACATGCTT